>VZTI01003856.1:471283-515626 GCA_013397865.1 Struthidea cinerea | reverse complement strand
GAGGCGGTGAGGGGGGAAAAGGGGGCGGACGCCCCCGCCCCGCTCCTCCGCCCCCGAGGTACGGCCGCGCCCAGCCCTGCGGCCGGGGTGGCTGGCCCGCCGACCGCCGGACCGCCGTCCCTCGCCGCTCTACAGGGACCAGCCGGCTTTTCCCTTGCAGCAAGAGCCTCCCGGAATTATTTAAATGAAAATTATACTGTAGGGGTGGCCAAGTGCTGGCGGCGCGGGTTTGCCCAGAGAGGTCGTGGTGTCTCTGCCCCTGGAGGTAACTCAAAAGCTGATGACGTCGCCATCCCTGGTAGTGGTTGAGGCCAGGTTGAATGGGGTCCTGATCTAGTGGGTGGCATCCCTGCCCATGGCAGGGCATTTGAAACTAGATGGTCTTTAAAGTTCCTTCCAACCCAAACCATTCTACACTTCTATGATTCTGTGGTCCTGTTCTAATTGGCAATGTTTTGGGAAGTGGGGCTGGACCAGACCATCACCAGAGGCACCCTGGAGCCTCAAACATTCTGTGATCCTGTGGTCTGCAACCATATGAAAATGAATCACAGGATCATAGAATGCCAGAATCAATTAGGTTGGAAAGGACCTCTGAGATCATTGAGTCCAACCCATGACTGAACACCATCACATCAACTAGACCATGGCACTGAGTGCCACATCCAGTCTTTCCTTAAATACCTCCAGGGATGGTGACTCCACCATCTCACTGAGCAGCCCATTCCAATGTCTTATCACTCCTGTGAAGAAATTTCTCCTTATGTCAAACCCCTCCCGAAGCATCTTAAGACTAAGTCCTCTCATCCTGTCATCTGTTACTTGGGAGAAGAGACCAACCCCCACATGGCTACAAACTCCTTTCCAATAGGTCCTGAATGACCTCTTCTAACTGACCCTAATTTGAGAAGTGGGGCTTGACCAGACCACCACCAGAGGCATCCTGGAGCCTCAACCATTCTGTGATTCTGTGGTCTGCAACCATATGAAAATGTAAATGCAGTATAAAAAATTTAAAGGAGCGATGCCCAGTGTCAGGTCTAGAGCAGGTAGGTCCTGACTGTGCAGGGAACTTGCTGGGGTAGCGTGGGCATGGGGATGCCTGCCATCTTTGGACGGTGACATTAGGGACACGTGGCCAGATTTACAAAGGTGTTATATATTGAGTAGTGCAGGCAGGCCAGTGGGACTTGGAGTGAGTTGGAACTAAACTTGGATATAGGCCACTGGGTCAGAGGAGCCACATAAAACATCTTTAGACACCAGATACAGATGGTTTTGGAACAGAAGATAGTCTCTCAAGATCCTCTGTACAGTCAGTGGAGAGAAGTGTGTCCTCCAGAGCATGTTGAAACAGTGGGATGAGTTGGTCTATAGAGGAGCCTGGGAAATTTTAGGAAAACCTGCTTCATCCTCATTTACACCTATACACCTAAAACCCTCTGGAAAATCAGGCCCTGTGGGATGAGTGGAATCTGGAGGGAAGATTTCCTTCTCCCTTGTTGAGTTATGGATGCAGCAAACACGCACGGTGCCATCCTTCATTCAGCTCAACCTCAGCCACTGTGCTAAGCCTTGTGAAACTTTGCTAGTTGATTCAAGATGATTCATTCATATTTCTGGTGCCCCTCCTGCTTTATAACAAGGATTAAAAATGGATATCACCTTGCTGCTGATCATTGTCTTCCAGTATCATCCAGTGATTTCTTATGTGACAGTGTGACAAATTCTTTCCTGTGATCTGGACTGAATATGTTTGGTGTGTTTCATCATCTGTCACTCTTCCATTTAGAAAAGTTGCAATAAAAATGCAAAAGCTTTTCCTCAAATGTTTTAACATTTTTTTCACAAAGACAAGCGTTTCAATTGAATATTTTAATTTAGGACTTTGGAGAGCTGTGTTTATTCACTTAGTTAATTTGTGAGTGATTTCCATTCCAATTATAACACATTATAAACAAGCTAATGTTTGTATCCTGTATTGCCAGTTTGTCACTTTTTACTGAGATGGTGGACTGTCGTCATTAGGGCAAATGGCATTGGCATGGATTTCACCCAGTGAAACGGAACACTTGTAATTTAGAGGAAAATCTCTTTTCAGGCATTGTGAAGATTACCAGATGCAAAAATTAGTGATAGGTCATAGCTAAAGATCTTATGTACCACTGCCTTGCTATTTATTTCTGTCTCTCACGAACCTGCTGATAGAGATGTTTGCTGACCCTCAAGCTAGCACAGAACAGCCTAGTGCTGGAACAGGAAGCAGAGGTCGGGCTGTGCTGGCTTTGACCCAGGATCTTAGGATCTCTGTCTGACGCTGTGACTGCCATGGTAATGTACAAAGATACTCTGGCCCAGCTCAGGTAACACAACATGACTTTGCACAGTAATGGCATATCCTGAAGAATAATATACTTGTGAAGTCTAGTGCTGTTATCTGCCTTGGTCATAGTCTGGAAGTTTCTCACTCTTCAGGCAGTCTGTGACCTGCTGTGTGCAGGAGGTTTGGGTGAATTCAGGGACATGCACTTCTTTCCTTCAGGTATCTGTGACTGGAATACACAGCAATGTCCTCTCTGGGGTCATGCCCCAGCCATGTCCTGAGGGGCAAGTCTGCTTCCAAGACCCTGTGTGCCATGGGTGGGGAGCCTCTTCATACAGATGAAGGATGAAAAATGTCATCTGCTCCATTGCCCTCCTGGTCCGAACAGTAGGGATGCTTTGGGATGCATCCTGAGTTACCAGCCAGTAAATTATAGAGCTATCCACAGAAACTAAACGGTCCCATTCAAATAGAAAAACAAATTATCCTGAGATAACACATTGACATATTTTTCATCTGGGTCCCTACCATCTAGCAGCCATCCCTTCAGGAAATCCAACAGGGTCCCATGCCTCTCTTATTCCTTCCTAAGCCCCCTCTCTCTATTCTTAATCTCTTTGTTTTGTCTCCTAGTCTTTAATCCATATAATCAAAACCACCCTGAAGGAGCACCTAATCAACCGAGAGTCCTCCTTACTGGAAGTTATTTTTCCTTTGGATTTTATTTTTCCCCATTTGTAGTTTTATAGTAATTTAAATCAAATTAAGGAAGTTCATATTCTGGTAACAACCCTTGCAGATAGTAATGGTTTGCTGTACAAAGGAAGTGTGAAAACCACAATTATATGACAGCAGCCTGTGTGCATTTTAGAAATGGCTTTTGTTAGAATTTCCTTTCAGGAGATTTCATCTCGACATTGATTTAATCTTCAGTGTTACATGAATGTCATTTAGACACTCAGACCATGTAATGAACCAAATTCTTCCCATGCACAAAACTGCACAGTTATTACTGATCTTTCAGAGTCTTTGAACCAGCACACCCTGGGCACTGCACAGCCCATTTAACCTTTGTTTTTTAATTTAACTTTCTCTTTTTTTCTCTCCCATTGGTGAATCAAGTGTTGAAGTCTTCACTTATTTTTTCTGAATTGCTAGGAAAGCTGGAAACAATTAGGAGCATAACTAAAATAGGGGTTATATAGAGAATATTTTGGGTTTATTCTAAATCAGTCTTTGTCCATTTCCAAAGGAAAGAAAGAGAATGGAGCATAAAAGAATACTTGCCAATTTATATCAGTTTAATAGAAAATAAGTCTTGTCACACAGACATTATTACAATGGGAAGATATATTTTGTTCCTCCACAGATGCAACCGATTTTTGAAAGGCACTTGTCTTATCATATGCCATTATAACAGAAGTGCCAATTTTCGTTAAAATGCTTGTGAAGGGGATTAATACCTGTTTTCTTACAACCTCTTAAAACACTAGCTTCCAGCAGAGCCTGTGCCAGACTTGCAGTTATTCCATAACCCACAGAACTGCGGGCAAAGAATGGACATGTGGATGTAATGTAAAGAAGACAGCAGAGCATTCGGGGGGGTAAGGGTGGGGGCGGAACTTTTATCACACAGCTTGTTCAGGCAATTTATTTTTTAATACATACAGCTATAAACATAACTGTATTTCTAAGAAAAGATGATTCAGTCATACCTACATTATAGGGGACCAAGTATGGGGCATCATTGACTACGCTTGGGAAGTAGCTGGTTATATACAAGTTCCGTATGCAGAGCTGTGACAGAGGGCTGCTGTGATAAAAGGAGAATCATGAACTGAAGGAGGGAAGGAGTTATTACTTCTGGAGAGGGAGCCGATGAGATCAATAATTGAAAGCTTTATACAGTTCGGGCCAGTGTGTTTTCAAAAGTGCTGAGAAATGAGAGAGAATGCAGGAAGGAGTCACAAAAAATATTCTGAAAAACAGAGAAAATTTCTCCTAGTGAAGGATTTACAGAAGTTACTCTGTTCAGTTAGTCTAAAAGAAGATCAAGAAATGCATGGATTACATCATATTTTCACCACTGTTTTGGAATGACTCTTGAATTTAACAGAAAATGGTGTAATGTCTGGAAGCTGAAGTTAGAGAAGTTCCGATTCAAAATTAAGCTCAAAAATTTAATAACAAGATAATTATGCTCTGGATCAACACATCCAAGGCAAGTAATGGTTCCATTTCCTCTTGATACATTTTTTGGAAGACACCCTTATCCAAGACAAGTTCTATACAGGCACATGCCACAATAAAACCTTACCCCAAATTAGTAGTAATTTCATTTTTTCCTTTTTGCAGGCCATTAGAACAAGGAGAAGTTTCTTATAACTCACTGTTTGTCCTCTTCAGGTGAAAGAACACGATATGCTGAGGGTCTGAGATGTTTGAAAACAAACCCTTTTCCCTTGCATTCTCGGTAGTTTGGGCTACTCTGAGGAGTTGTCCTGTCCTGATGGGCTCCTTGCCCATGCCTGATAAATGGCTGAGTATCCAGAGTCTTCAAAGTTCTCTGTCTTGGGGGCATGTTTCTCTACAAATATATCTCATGTTTTTCTCAGTAGCTACTGTGTCTCTTTCCTGCTCCCTTTAAGACAACACACTGTTTTTCTTTTACTTCTTCCCACAGGTACTTTAAATAACTTTCTTCTTTTCTTTTTTTTTTGGGGGGGGGGGAGGGTGATTTATCATGGGTGGCTTGTTCTGGAACTGAAGACAGTGCACTTTGCTTGGACTTTTATAAGCAACTTTCGGCTAGTTTTTTATTACATCAACAACAAGTATTTTCATTACAGTCTTCATTTACTAATTGGGAATGAAGCATGAGATGAATGAGTGAGAAGCACTTAGCTTCTTTATGGCCCCACAAAGTACTTGAAGCTCTTCAACAGACCACAGAGGACATCAGTGGTCTGCTCACCTCTCAGGGAACAGAAAACAAGGCAAGTGTATTAAAGATATTAAAAGGTATATGTTGTCCTGGCAAAAGTTTGTGCTACAAACCCCTATATTGACCACGCTTAAGTAGAAAGGCTGGCTTGCAGCTATATTTGGTTGCTCTGCTGGCCAGCAAAGTAGTATCCCAAAGTGGAAAATTATTTGAGGCATGTTGATTATTCTGCTTCTTTTATAAGGAGATAATGGGCATCATGGCTCTTAAAAGCATGGGGAATATTTCTGGGAGTATTATGAAAAGCATGGTCAGTTCTAATAGTTCTCTGAAGGGTAAGTGACTATATTGTTGCAACATGTAAATGTTGATTCAAATGTTCATGCTTGCACCTTGGTGGAAATTGTAGTAATGATGCTTAAAGATATGTTATCAAGCTCATCATAAAGATATACTATCAAGCTTTTAATGTCATTTAATTTTAATGTCATTAAAAAAATATTGAAGTCAGGTGTGTTACAGTGCATGACATGGGAAATGCTAGCTGTGAGAGGAGGTTGGATGGAGGGGCTGTCCAGCAACATGCACTCCTCCTGCAGAAATATTAGCTTTGTTGTCTGATAACTGCTTTGTATTACATGGGATGTTCAGTGAGAGGGGTTTAGCTATGAGCTTGGTTGGTGGCAAAATCCATTGAATGCAAGAGTTTGACTTCTGTGTCAAAAAGGAAAATGTCAGAAATTCTTTGTGGATCCAACATGCCTTTCACAGAATTATCACCTGCATAGAAGTGATGCTCCACTCCAATCCATGTAATCAAATGAAAGTTAGGGGTTTTTTTTCCCAAAACAAATCCACTGAAGGAAAAAACTTGCAGTTCCACTCTGAAACACAGCACTTTTCTGAATTGCTTATTTGTAAATACCAGTGTCAGAGATCTGGGGAATCGAAGTGTGTAATAACACAAGTGCAATTTAGGACAGGTCAGACGGAAGCTTAATTATCTATGATCATAGTTAATGATGCGGAAAAGTGGGAAGCTGGAAACCATCATTGTTAGTTTTTACTTTGAAGGAATATTCTTTTAGTTGCTATAAACTTCTTAGCCAGACCTCTCAAATCTTGAATATTAGCAATGGGTACCACATATGACCATGTTTATAGCGCAGCAGTAGCAGAACTGCTTTTAAGTTTTCTGTCAAGACATCATAACAAAGACAAGTTAAAAATTGCTTTTTTGCAACCAGTCATCTTCAAAATAAGGAAATATACGTGTGTGTGTGTGTGTGTGTGTGTATGTATTCCTTAGGGAATGCATGAGTGAAAGAAAGAATTCTGGACACGAGCAGAAGCTATTCACCCCACTTTATTAAAAGGGAACACGTTTAGTAATGTTATAAAACTTCCCTAGACTGGCATGGCTAGTCTCACCTCTTTACCTGACTTTCCCAGTTATTTCCTGCCTTGGTCAGTGGTCACCACCCTACTTATTTTTCAGAGATTTTTTTCCAACTCAGCCCTGTCTCTTTGCATTCAGACTCAACCTGTGTCCTTTAGATTATGATACTGACTTTCTTGACCCCCTGCATGGTGATAGGTCTTGCCCAGTCCCTCATCACTGAAGCACGATTCTATCCAAGCTCAACAAATGGAGCCTTCTCCAGCTGATACCCATCCACACTGCTGCTTGAAGAGGTCACTTACCTAGAGCAGTGCTTTGAACAATTTAATCGTCTCTTAACAACCTTCCATTGACTCTTGCCTCTAAAACTTCAGATATGAGAGGCTAATTTTCTCTTCCAATACCCTTCAGGAAACATTACATTTAGTACTGAGATGTCTTCACCACCTGTAAAAGCTTCTGGAGCCATCCTCTGCTACCTATTGATCACTTCCTTTGACACTTCGTATGTGTGTCCTGTAAAACATCTTTGCCACCATCTCATTATTCCCTTTTAAATTACTGTTCAAGCGGTTGACTCATTAATTCAAATGTAAGAATTAGTAGATGAAGTCTTACAGAGGTCAGACTTGTTGATTCAAAGATACACTTTGTCCCTAAATGTTAGTAATCTCAATGATTTCTGAGTTCCATTTGATCTTTGTGCATGTGATCACATGCTCTGTGCCATGTATGTAGCTGGGAATACCTGTTAGGTTTTACTTCTGTGTATCATGTTTCTAGAAGTGTTCTTATTTTCTGTAAAACAGAGGTATTTAATGAGCCTTTTCTGTATTTTTCAATTAATTTATCTGATATCTAATGAAATAGCCTCTTCAGAATTCAGAATCCTTCTGCTCCTTTGGCTGCTGTTGCTACTGGGCTGTCTAGGCAGCATCTTCTCGTTTGGCTAATACAGACCAAATTAATACACAGGAAAAACTATTATCGGTAGTGCTGGACATACAGCAGAGCCTGATCCCAGTGACAGATAATGAAACATCATCACATGGGCTTCTAACTTTTTGTTTGCTTCCAGAATTCCCTTTCAAAGGCAAAGGTGTGGTAACAATTAGAACCTGTGTTCCCTATTGCCTCATCTTACATTCGCTCCCACTATTCTGTTAAACAAATAGTGATTGAATAAAGTTACTATTGTACTTTTTGAACAATAAAACAATACTGAAATTTTTTAGAGTTAGGTTTGTTTTCTTTTGGGATGCCCATCACAAGTACCACTAAAATTTCTTCAAAAATGTTGTTATTTATAGACATATATTAACAAAATCATTGGACTTGGTGTTTAAGTTCTAGGAGCTGCAGAGGTCTCTAGAGAAATTTCTGTTTCAGGAGAAGAAAGGGTTTTTTATGTCTGTAGGGCTAACTATAGCCTATCATGAATTATAAACTAGATCACAGGCTTCTAATATTTTACTATCTGGGCAGTGACCCAGAACAACCTCTTTCTGTGGCCATAAAAGTGATTGACTTTCATGGCTCATTCATCCATAGAAGTATTTTCATCTAAGATGACCAGTTTCTGTAATGAGAATGATTTTGAGTTACGGATTTCTGAAGTTCACAGAGAACATATCTATTCACAAATCAATTATTTGAAACCAGTATCAGTTCTTACTATGGAATTTATATGCTGGCATGCTAATTATAACTCACTCGTATTTTTGGTTCAGTGATCATGCTTATAATTAAATTTTTTTTATACTAGCAATTGTTCTCACTTAAATTTTAAAATCGGTGATTTTAAAATATGTATGCTAGGGTTGAAATTAAATCTTGAAAATGACATGCTTACTAGCATGTATTGTCTGAAAATTAGTGTATTGTCATATTTGTTATAATGCTGGTATTTCCCTAAATGTCAAATACTTTATACATCTGACATTTAGAAACTGTGAAGGAAAGAGGAATGGTAAAATACGTGACCATAGAGCTGATAATTGAAATGTGGCCTTATAAATCCAGGTCTATAGGGCTGCTACCGTGGTCATAGATGCAGGAGGTATGTGATTAAGTATCTGAACCTGTGAAGATTTATAAGAGTCATCATTATTCACAGCAGTCATATGAAATAAAAAATGGTACTTGAACGGCAGATTGAGGACGAGGAGGAAAAGTGT
Organism: Struthidea cinerea; assembly: GCA_013397865.1. NCBI lineage: Eukaryota > Metazoa > Chordata > Aves > Passeriformes > Corcoracidae > Struthidea > Struthidea cinerea. Next base: position 506,780 of record VZTI01003856.1, on the reverse strand, counting down.
GATGAGCAGAGCTGGTGGTTCATCATGATTTCATTTACATGACTGTAAATCTGTAACTGCTTGACATCACCTGTACATATTCGGGTTCAGTGCCTGACTGGTATTTAATAATCCCGCAGTCCTGGTAGAGAACCCAGGGCTGGTACAGCGATGGCTTAAACAGTGCAACCGTACAGCTGCTGTACACGTGTAACTGGGAACACTGGGCTGCCTTGGCTTACCCTACTGGAACAGCAAATACAGGCCCAGTAAATCTAGCTGCTGTTTCTATTGCAGTAAAGTGTAGACGGAGCTCCTGAATATGGCATCTACTCAGAGACCTCTCTCCCCTTGCCTTTAAGGGGGATGAATATGCAAGGAATTCCTGAGATGAAACGGTTGCAAGAATGATGCCTGATTATGATGAAGATTCTATCATTCAGTCTTATGCTTTGCAGTGTAATTTTATCTGCTCATTCTGCCAAAAATTGCTCACTGGGGAAATAACAACCACTAAAAGCATTTGGGGATTTCAAGCCTGGTAGAATGATTTTTCTCTCATTTTTCTCTCTCTGGCAGGGGTGGAAATAGAGCACTTCTTCACAGGGTTGAGAGGAAAGGGGGGTGGGACAAAAACTGTTGGAAGTGGTTCTCCTGGGAGCCTTCCCTGGGGAAAGCACCGCTTCTGAATCTAAAGTAATGCTGTTCCAGTGCCTTCGTGTAAAATTAGTCCATACTCATAGCTTAACAGTGTAGCAAATTCTTTCACAGCACTGAAGAATCTAGCCTTGCTTTTTGTATCTTTATCACTTTGTTTAGCTCTGTTTTTAACCTTCCTGCCACAAAGGCTGCTATAATCCTCCAGGTTTCAGCTGTTTCCGGGAGAGCTGCTATATGTACCAATAACCACTGCAGAAGTGGCCTGCCAGAAGCTATAACAATACTCTGTCCTCATTTATGGGTGCAGTGAGTGGTACATTTCTTCTTTCCGTCTTCCTTCCTGAAGCTCTGTGGCACAGGGATGGTTTATAGCGCATGGAACAGGACAGCAGGTAGCTAAGTGGCCAGATGAAGGAGTACAATGCTGACCAACTGTAACATGAGAAGTTTCTGAATTCCTGTGTGGTGGCTATTGTATGGAAAAGGTAAATATACCTGTGCTTACATCCTTGCAACTGTAAAGTTCCTGTAGCAGAATTGCTCTAAACCATGAACTGTAAGCATTCTATCTTAAACATTTCTTCTTCTTCTTAGATGTTTTTGATTAATTCTATGGCTGATCATTGTCAGCTTGAGATTAGCCTGTCTTTACATTATTACCTTTTGTGCTGAGCAGGACACACTGTGAGTACAAAAGCTGTGAAACTCTGAGCTGCAGATGTGTTAGATCGCGAGTGGTGAATCCAGTGCAGGACCTTGAAGTTGTTATTGCCCTTAATTGTCACAGCACTCTTAAAATACAGATAGGCAAATTGCAGGAGATTACACCTTTTGGGGGTTAGAATCTTGGTAATATTTTGTCTGAAGTCTTTGAGTATCAGAGCAGCTCTTGGGGAAATTCAGTATGAAACATGCTGAGCAGAACTAACTTCTGTTGATGTAGGTAGGGCAAGTCAGTTCTCAGTGACATACTGATGCAACATTGATCTACAACAGGTTTCAAAAATGTTGGGCTGTTGTTTTATCTGTTTGCTGAGTACACACAAGACAGGGAGATCTGGATCCACCATCTGGCAAACATGAGGCATGCATGCTGGTCTGAAAGTGCCCCAAATATGACTGTAATTAGCTGCTGGAAATGGGTGCTTGGAAATGTGACAAGTGTGGTAAGTGAGACAAGAAGATATAGCAAGTGCATTATTAAGCAAAGCAGTGAGTTAAAGAGCACATAGTCTTCCCTGATAGTAAGTGGCTGATAATGAATAGGAAAATGTGTGGTATGATGTAAATAAAAAATAAATGCATATACAATGGAAGCTGGAATGCACAGTTCTTGGTCTCAGACTGCTAGAGGGTTTCACCTCTCTGTCTGCATTTTGATTCCTAATTTGCCATGCTTCTGTGTACCCTTCTATAAATGATTAATCTTATGGTCTTAATTTTAGTCTTTGTTTTGGAATGCGGATCTGTGGGGAGTGAAAGAGGAAAATTCTGGACTACTCAGTAGCTAGACAAGAGTAGGAAAGAACCCTATTTGTGAGAGAAAGAGATCTAGCAACAGTAACTGACCCAGTATATTTTCATTTATGCCTAAAATGTGTTTCCTTGATTTTTTCTTTCCTGTTTTTTTTTTTTTTTTTGGTTGTTGTTTTTGTTTTTGTTTTGTTTGGTTTGGTTTTTGTTTGTTTGGTTTTTTTTGGTTTTGGTTGGGGTTTTTTTTGTTTGTTTTGTTTTGTTTTGCTAAGTGCACTCTTCTGGATATGGATATGAAAAAAAAAAAGGAGCATTATATAAATCATCAGTACTCTTGTGTTGTTGTTTAACCCCAGCTGGCAACTAAGCACCACACAGCTGGTCCCTCACTCCCCACCCTTGCCAGCAGGATGGTGGGGAAGAGAATTGGAAGGGTGAAAATGAGAAAACTTGTGGGCTGAGATAAGAATTATTTAATAATTAAAATAAAATAAAATAATAATATCAATATTAAAACCTTATTGAAAAAAAGAGATACTAATAAAATCCTGGAAAGACAAGAGATGCACATAAAAAACAATGACCAATGCCCAGCCAGTCCCTGAGCAGTGGCCTCCAGCCAACTTTCCCCCTAGTTTGTGTGCTGAGCATGACACCACATGGTCTGGGATATCCCTTTGGTCAGCTGGGGGTCAGGTGTCCCAGCTCTGTCCCCTCCCAACTCCATGTGCACCCCCAGCCCATCGCTGGCAGGGTGGGGTGAGAGGTGGAAAAGGCCTTGACCCTGTGTAAGCCCAGCTCAGCATCCCCACATTATTACTGTCTCCAGCATAAATCCAAACCACAGCCCTGCACCAGCTACTGTGAAGAAATTTAACTCTACCCCAGCCCAAACCAGCACATCTTGATACAAATGGTTAAAACACACTTGTCTCTGTTTTCAAGATACAAACATTGTCCACTAAAGTGAAACCTCCAAGGTCACGCCCACTGGTTTGTACTATTTATGAGATACATATTATTTATTTGACCTAAATATTCATGTATGCCTTTCCATCACGTAAAAAAAGCACAAGAGATTGTACAGCCAGTGTATTGACAAGCTGCCCGGAACTACTCGTCTAAACCATAGGAACACTCTGCTGTGCTCTTTTTCTTTTTTTTTTTGGTTCTGTAGCTGCTGTGGCGTAGTTGTGTACTGATTCTACAGACTGACTTCTTTGGTCTTTTATTTCAGTGCTTTGACATTTCCTTGCCTGTGCAGCAGGTAAACTCTGGTTAGCAGAGTAAGCAAAGTTTGGAATACATTTATTTTAAAGCATTTTGGTTCCTCTTTAAAATAGTAGACTTATGAGTAGGCTCATTAGAAGTGAGTCAATCTGAATTGATTTCAGAATAAATACAACTGTTGAAAACCAGCCAGGTTTGGTAAAGAACAAGAAGAAATACTCCTCATGCGTTTCTCAGCTGTACTACAGCATACAAAAACAAGCCCAGCAGAAACCAGAACTTTGCCTGAAATTCATAATTTATTACCTTGGTTATTGTCAAATCATTGTAAAAGTGAAATAAATAAAATCACTCACTATGTAAAACCCACAACACTTGGGCTGTGACTTGGCTTCCAAAATGTGGAATACATTTAACACTGGTTTGAATAGACCTATGGTTTGGCCACCCTTTTTCTGTCTGTTCTAAACACCTGTTTTCATTTAGCTGTACAAGATGGACCACAGTTCTGCACTTAGCTTTACACTCCAAACAGCTCTACTGAAATCAGCAATAGCAGTTGATTTTGAACACAATCCACAGTATTACACTTCATTTCTTCTGGAAAAGAAATAGTGGGGAAAAACTGCAGTGTAACTAGCCAAGCTGATGGGAATTTTATACGATGACTGTAACACATTTAAAACTCAGCTATGCTCTTGTGGCTTCATTCTCTCCTTTCACTTTGGATGCTAGCTCATTTCTCCTGCCCTTGTGTTACTTGAAAGCTGACACATTTCATGCCAAAGCTCCAGGAAAGATTTGTGACAGAGGAATATTTCAAGGAAATAGAAACAAAGTAAAAGAAAACAAATAAAATTATGTTCAACAAAGGAACAAGATGGTTCCTTAAATCCGCATTATTAGTTGATTAGTTTAGTTCAGAAATCCAGGCTGGTTTTTGACCTTACTTCTTCATTTTCTTTTCTAGTGGACTCAAAAGATAAAACAACTGCATGATCCGCCTATGTGTTTGATGACTTGCTGCAATTTTGAGTTGTTTGTAGTATTCAACAGTGTCACTAGATTTACCATTCTCATACGTCAATTTTTACATACATCATTGTACCTATCAAGCATTTTCAAACAAGCTACTTTAGTCTGCATCTGTAATAGCTGTGTTATAGAATTATTGATAGATTAAACTAATCCTGTAATTTCCTTATTGCATCAAATCCATCAAAATGGAAGATTTTTAGCAAAAGCTTATTTTAGTGTCTTGCCCACTGTCTTACGGTACGCAGTTGTTAAGATGTGGGCTTGACTTTTGAGAAATATGAGGTCAAAATCATGTTTTGCTGCGTACTTTCTTTGTAAACTAAGTCCCTGTGCATGGGAACAAAGTTAGTGTCTTGTACCCTCCAGCCCTCCAGTTTCTCTATGTATCTAGTTTAAGGTTAGATAATGTCTGAGTGTAATTTCAAGTTGCTTCATTTAGGAAGGACCAGTCACTCTGAAAGTGATTGCTTCTCTTTTGCTTCATAATGAATGAAACCCAGGTTAGTAATTCAGATTGAGAAACTAAAAGGTCAGTGAGGTGAAGCTCGGTGTTTCAGCTCGTCCTCTCTGAAGCAGACATGGCAGCATTACCATGCCTCAGGAAGCTGCCACAAGGATGCTAAAAATTCTGAGGTATTTATGAATCATAATAGAAGCTTATATGAATATAAATATTTATCTCATGCAAAAAGGAGAGCTTCTGCCTCCATCCAGTTGAGACTTCCTTGTACTTTTGCATTTACCAAATATATTTTTGCTACCATTTGGTATTAGAGAGATTTTGCATATAAAATGTGTGAAATCTGAATTTTTACATATTTTTGCAGGCTTATTTAAAAGCAAAAATGTAATGGTATGTATATTACCAAGACTTCTAAAGAAAGGACAGTCCCTTAAATTGTCTTATTGCACCTTAAAAAATAAACAGCAATCCACCTTACAGCCATCCCTGGGAGAAGTTCCTGTATGAAGGGCCATAGCAAAGAGGGATTTGAGACTTTCTAAATACGATGTGGAAGTTTTTCCTTTGACTGTGGAATTTGAAGGGCATCTGCGTTCTGGAGTGCCATTTCCATCAGTGAATGTAGTGAAACATGGACAGCCTGAATGAATCATGATGACCTCATGTCACCTCACAACAAAGATAGGAAGCTGCATAATCAAAAAGTGTCTTGAGCTGGAGAGAGGCACTTCAGAAAACTTTCCTAAGTTTATCTGACCTTTTTTTTTTTTGTAACAGGCTGCATGGAAGATGACTCAATTAAATGTCCCATTATGAGTCATTATAGCCAAAGAAAGAATATAAGGCATAAAGTAGCAAATCTGATGGTGACCTCCCAAGTCTCTCTAATGGGCTGTGTTGTTGTTACCCATGTAACTTTCTCTCTGTGTTTGTAGGAGTGGATCTCTGGTAAAGCTGGGCTGTCTGAAGCTGGTTCCTCCTCCAAGTGGATAGTACAGGCTGTGTGTAGGGGGTGAGTATTGGTGTGATGTGCTTCATGGGTGAGTGCACTCCTGCATTTGCTGCAGCATTCCCAGTGCTGTGTCACTTAGCGTTATGTCACTCGTTGCTCTTTTTTTTGTTCTTATTGCAGCTCAACAACTGGTAAGTTCAGAATTAATGTGCAGCAGTAACTCCCCATGGAGTCGATATTTAAGGCCAGTATTTCAATATCAGAACCCCCTAGTCACAAATTAAAACCAGTCTCTCCGTGCAAGATTTACAGCTCTCTTTCTGATTAGTAAGAGCCAGACATTGTTTCCTGAAATGTCAGTTTTGCTGCAGCTCAGTAATGGATGTGACACTGACTAAAGAAAGCAGAGGAGACAAAAGCATTGCTCTTGTAACTCCGGCAAAGCTGCAGACAGGTATGTATTTGACACTAGGGTTGCATTTTGGATACCTGCACAGAGTAATACTTGTATCTGTGCCAGTATTTTGTAGAGCAGGTTACTTCTCTTCTGCATGCTCTCTTTTGTATTAGGCGCCTATCGGCAGTGCAGAGGCATTTAGCTTCTTTCTCCATGGAGCGGGCTGTGTGGTTCAGGGAAAGCACATTTTATTTAATGTGCACTTTATTACAGAGCAATCTGCTCTTCTGTCTATGCAATGAGAACGAAAGAAGTCTAAAGAACTTAAGTGAGAGCCATGCGAAAAGTAATGGAAATCTCTGATACAAATGGGATGGAATACATGAGAAAAAAAATATCAAAATGCTGTATGTCCTCACTAATTAAAAGGAAATGGTCTGTACTGCAGTACTTCCTGAAGGGAGCATTCCATTTCTGTATAACTGGCTACAGACTTTTTGAAACAACCAGAACTTTGAGAGAAGGCCCTGACCCTCTAAGCATCTCTTGGTCTGCAGCACTGACCTGACAGCTGGAGCTGTCATGATGTAAACTGAACTTCAAAAAGTGCCAGTAGCTCTGTATGAAAAATGTAAATATGGATCACAAAATTGCTGTAAGGGAGAATTCAGCCAGTCCTTGGAGTCTGGAGGTCCTTTTTTTATTCCCTCTGTTTATATTATTTTGATCAGGCCTCTGACGAAGTGCTGCCTTAGACATCAAACCCAGAAATCAATAAGTATTTTTTAACTTTAAGGTTGTTGGGATTCAGTGCCTTGGATGGGTATGTACAGAGTGCATGGGGGGGGAGATTAAATGTAGCAGTTGGTTATTTTCCTGATTATGCATCTTTTGTACGATACATTCTTGAACTGGTAAGGGAGTAGGTAATTGGAATTTACTTGGCTATGACAACAGCCAATGCTGAGTGAAGTGCTTGAATGGACACAGGTCTGTGTTTTCCTCATTAGCCTTTTTCAACCCCTGTTCAAACAATCAGATTGCTTTAGAATTAAGGTCAAATTTAAAAGAAATGGTTAGTTCCTCCATAAATCAAAGATTTCCAGATGCAGTGAAGGAGAAATTCTTCCCTGCAAATGTAGCCTGGAAGTATAAAAGGAAGAAAATAGGTATATCTTAAGCTCTTTTAGGTAAAAGGGGAGGGTTACAAACACTCCACTTGTTTACTTGGCACTTGGCTGTGTGATGTACATGCATTCTCCACCTCTCTTGACTGGGAGAGATGGAGAAAGCCAGGTGGTTCCCCAATTAGTTTATGCAGATATATTTTAATACCTATCTGTGCAAACACACATCACGTGTGGCATGCAAGGGACACTCTTCTGCTTTCTAGAGAAGGAACCAAAACCTCCAGTCTTTACACACAATTCTTTGCACACCAAAGTGGGCACTGTCCCGGTCCAGCCCTGTGTGGCTGCACAGGGTCCTGCTTTCAGCAAGCAGCCGATGTGGATTCAGTGCCAGGTTCTCTGTAAGGAAATTGCAGAGGTGAATATTTTGTTCACGTCAACATTACTGCAGTGTTTTTCAGATTGGCTTCTGTCTGGTGTCATTACTGGTTGTCACAGCATGCTCATCACAGCATTGCAGGGAGCTGTAGCCACTATGGAGCGAAAGCAAGCCTGTCGGCTGTTACCTACCAAGAGGTCAGTGCTTTACTGGTCAGTGCAGGAAAGACAGACTGCTGTTCAAATAAAACTGTCCAGCACTGTCTGTAATGGTAGAAATGGTTAATTGTGCCATGAATAAAAATCCTGAATACATAAAATGCTGGAATAGCAGTCTTTGTTTCCTTTAGGTAAATGTGTTCAGCTGGTTCAGGTGAAAATTGTACTGCACCATGGTCCTCTTCTTGTCCCACTACTGCTAGCTTAATTAATAGCTCAGTGCTGGCAGGTATAATTTTGTGCTACTTGCTATACAACGATGTAGCACGGGGCTTACCAGTGAAGACAGTGGAAAATGTAACAGATGGATGGGAGAAAAAACACCCCAGACCAGATGAGCTGGAGAACGGGTGGTATGTGTGAGAAGGGAGGAGATGACAGTGCAGCAGGTTTTTATAAACCTGATCATTAGTTTGGCTCATGTATCCATTTACTAGGTATCCTCAGCTAGAATACATAATAGAGCTCAGTCTGGAGGCATTTAAGGACACAGTGGCTTGGTGAGGGAGGACCCACTTCACATATGAAAGGCAGAATCTGAGAAAGTTCTGACAGGAGGGAGAATTAAGCTTTCGGGCAGATTTTATCCTGCAAATTCTCGAGCTGTATTAGGGTAGCAGTGAAAGTAATCTCTGGTTTAGCTGATCAGGGAAGTTGCCCTCACTCAGTGAGTTGGTGAGTGGCCTCTTGGATGTTTTTTTTTATTGTTTTATTGGTTTTTTATTGTTACTTGATGACCCAGCTGGCAGCTTTTAGTCTTCTCTTTAAATGTTTAATTAATTACATATATGTTTCCTGTGGAGATTCATTACACAGCTTGAGCCTGAGTTGCTTTTTTTCTCTCCTTTCTTCCACACAGTTAGTGTTTATGTGGCTTTTCCTCATAGTGATGTGTTCTGGAGCAAAGTACATCTATCTTCTCTTAACTAAATAACAGCCCACACGACACAGCGTTGCATAGCAAAGGTGAAAAGGGAAAAGTGACGGAAAAAGGGGTTTATGAAAAAGTGTAAGATCCTTTTCCTATATCCAAGTCCTTAAATGAAGAATTGTTCATCCTTTGTTTAACCAACCAAGTGAAACTTCCTGAGGGGTAAGAAACAAACAATTCCCACCATAAATGAACTGAGAATTATTTTTGCAAATAACTTTTTTACCTATACCATATCTGATCCTCCTGCTGCTGGGAGCACAATGCAAGAGCCTGTAAACCAGAAACCAACCAGTTCAATGTTCATTGTGTGTTTATTGTCTGTTTTTTCAGATTGCAGTGGTAGTTTGTTTAGCCATTCTCTGACAGGAAAAGAAAAAGCTGAGAATTTTTCTGATTCATACTTTCAGATCTACAGATTTTTAAGGATGCAGGTCTTGACATATTGCAAAATAACATAAAGAAGTGTGTCAGTGATGAGACTGCTGCTCTACTCAGAGGCAGCAGTAAAAAATGCAGGGGCAAAGCCTTCAACCTCAAGTATTTGAAACCATGACTTGCATACCTAAATTTTGTGAGAATAGACTTCATAATATGAGGTGCTTTTTTGTTTATTTAGTAATAAATTGTGGTTGTCTTATTTTCCCTATGTCTTTCAGCCATTAGGATTCCCAGGAACATGCAGCCCACATTTGTAACTAATATGCTGTGTTTTCCACATACAGTGGTGAAGACAGAAGTGCTGAAATAATGTCTCCGTTGAATTCTCTAACAGTGTCTACCTACTTCAATGTTTTACTATCACTTTTTTCCATGGTAGATACATGACCAAGAATTCTGAGCACAAATGGCATTCTTTTAAAGGTGATGAGCTGAGGCAGAGAGATGGAGACCATCCTGCTCTTCCTTTTTCTTATTAGCTGCAGTTATGACTGTAAGCTCTGTGATGCAGAGGGCTGTCTTCATCTATATTGCACTGTGTATAATACAATGCCACTGGGATAGAAATAGTAAACAATGATGATAAACAAATTCAGGTGACTCAGTAGCTGCCTCTACCTTTGTTGCTTTGAGAATTTGAGATCTTGTCTTTAGTAGGGGAATAAGGCAGACACATACAAATTGAAGCCTTTTTCTTTTTTTTTTTCTAATGAAGCTTTGTGCCTTATGTTTGAAAGATATTGTGACTATTAAGACCCCAAGAGAAATTAAATTGTGCATGGCTTAATTTGAAAAGTTGCTTCTTTATGCATCCAGAGCGCTAGTGCCAATTCCAGAAATTTTGTTGGTGTTTGGGGACGGAAGGCAAACAAGCAGAAATATCCAACTTATATTTCAAGAAACCCAGGAGATAAAATTAAAAAAAAAAAGGAAACAACACAAATCTCAGATATACCGAGGATCCATGAGCTGCTACAGAAACAGCCTATTTAAAGTCATCATATTTTACAAATAATCCAGCAAATTCTGGAGTGTGTGTGTTTCCCTATCTATTGTTCCCATGGGACTTTGCTTGGTTTGATCTATGCTGTTTTATGTAGTCAACTTGAGTAAGAAGACAGTGCCAGTTTTTCTGTTGAAATACATGTGACCTGCCAGCCAGCAAAATCCAGCATTTTTAAGAAAAAAGGACATTTTAATCTGTGAAAGGCATGTCCCAATCACTTAAAACATGACAGTGAAAAAACTCCAAAGCTTTAATCAAAAAAGCTAAATAATAAAGGCAAAGTGCTGGACCTTGAGCTGGATGTCATTTGGTGCAGATTTGTTGAACCCTCATGCTGGTTGCCAGGATAAAGATGTGATGCATGTTTCTGTTTATGTCTCTGGTTTTATTTGGATCTCTCTATTTTTTTCCCTCGGGGGGAGTTGTTCTTTGACCCAATCATTTTTACAATGCAAGCAAATATCTGCAGTAGCTATTTTCTTGCTGAAACAATTTATTTTCTTATTATTGCAAAAATTAAATAGATATATACAGTGATGCACCACAGGTTCAGATGGGAACTGTAACCAGGTAATACTGTAAGCTTTGAAATAAGCTGACTTGAAACACTGAGTGGTTGTAGGAAGCCTTGGTGTAAAAAGAGGTATAGCAGTAAAATATTTTTGAACTTTGGTCTTGAAGTTGATTCACAGGCTGTTCTCAGAGAAGGCACTTTGCTGAAACTTCTTTTCAGCGTGCTTCTAAATTTGCTATTCAGAGAAAAAGAAGAAAACAAAAAGAGAACAAGCAGGTTTTGTTTCCCTCTCGCTCCCCAATATTTTCATGATTTTATTGGGAGTGAGCCAAAGGTCCTGTTTGACATGACAGCATTTTCCTTTGTTTTGAGTCAGTGCCCTCAGAACGGCAATCACACTATCAGCTATTACCTTCCAGCCTCTGTGAACACTCGTTGTCCTCATTCCACTGAGAAGCATCTGCATAATTTTTCTCTCTATGCCCTCTCCTTTCCCACTCCTGCCCAACCACTAAATCATAGCCAATGTTTTCTTCCCACTCCATGGGTGCTTCCTTGGGCCCTCTGCCAACCAGTGCCTGCCAGACCCACATCTGTGTATACACACTGCCAGGCTGTCCTTCAAACAGGAGCGAAGTGGGAAATTATAGAAACAAGCTTCCAGCCATCCACAGCCTGTGTCTACACGGGGCCTGTCAAATCAGCCAGCAAAATACTACAGGCAGCACAGGCACCATGAAAGTGGGAAAGAAATGACCTCCTATCAGCTGATGTGCTGTAACTGTGCACACAGGCCATGGCAGAAGCAAATCACAGCCACCAGTCTTTCCTTGCAGATGTTTAACAGCATCGGTGCATGTAGATGCTGAAAAGCTTTGGTAGAGAAATTTTTCAGCTTTCTGCAGCATTCTGTGAGAGCTCTGCGTTTCTCATGAAAGCTCTGATAAACACTGCTATGGGTTTTTTGTAAACTGGGTCTTTATCTGTGCACCTGGGATCTGTTTTTCAGAGTTGTTATGGTACACAGTGAAATAATATTTTGAAGCAGGTGTTGTGAGCTTTGGCCAATGGGACAGGGGGTGGCTGGTCCAAGATCCAATGACCTCCTGTCATCTTTGGGAACCAAGTTAGATAAACCAAATTATAATTAATTAAATAACTACTTTCTTCCTGAACTTGGATTGTGTCGTTCGCCGTTCTCGGTACATCACAGCGACAAGTGCATGCGGTGCTGTATTTCCCACTGATTCACTTATTAAATGCCCTTCACACTGTTCCCCCACCATTCTCCCCTGCCCCTAGTCCTGGCCACTCCCTCGGGCTCTCCCTATTGATTTCTGTACCCCAACTCCTCCCATGTACCGCCCCTGCGATCTGACAAAAGACCCCTGCTCCCTGGTCAGGAGGTCCTTCTCAGCCTCCGGAAACCACCTGGACAAGGTGCAACAATAAAAGTCTTCTGAGGCCTCCAAGAGGGTCCCTCCTCTGCCTCCTTTGCCGTCACTGTGATGTAGAGCCCAGCTAGCCGGAGCAGGAGCTCAGGGCCGTCCAAAAGGACTACGGGAGGGCAGAATGGCTGCCCTGCCCTAAGCAGCCCGCCTGTGCTCTCCGGGAAAGCTGCAGCTTGCTAAACCAAACCTAGCACTGCAACAAGTGCAGATAGGCATTGCAGGGTGGCTGACACACAGCGACTTGTCACTGTATGGTGACTTGTCTCTATGCCTGAGGCTTCTCGGTTTTGGCCACGTTGCTAAGGTACATTCAAATTAGCCGTGGTAGGAGAGTGATGTTTGTGTCTGAAAACGTGTCCTGAAAACAGTATCTCAGAGAACTGCAGCTGGAAACCCACTGCTTAGATGTACCGGTCCGATCCTGCTGCACAGGGAGCATGTGTGGGGTATCGGTCCTGGTACTGGGAACTGTACAGGACAAGGCAGACGAGAGGGACTGATAGTGCTTTGTGCGTAACTTGCTCTGTCTTTCTTACTCTATGTGCCACTTACTTGGACGTGGATTAGTCTTTGCAAAGCCAGGAAAATCTTTCTTAAAAGAAACAAAATGACAAAACCCAAAAATGTTTATAACCCTGTTTGTGTCTAGATTGTACCTGCACAAAACAATTGTTTGGGCAGTTGGCATGCTTCAGTGCTAAAACAGAAACTTACAGCAGGAAACAGATGTGGGCCAAGAAGATTGTAGGACCTACTGTTACTAGAGAAGTTTCTGTTTTGTATTGCTGATTTTTTTTTTGGGATTCAAAGTTCAAAGGAGGTCACTCATGGTTTTTCCCACCTCCAGTCCTCACCGTGTTTCTATCCTTCAGCCAAAGATTTCAGTCCTCCAAGTTCTGCTGAATTTTATAGTAAGTGAGCCCTTGCAGTGGTTTCCTCAGTTTTCCTATTTTTTTGTGTGTGCCCGTGTCCTTCAATCTCAAACTCTTGTCTCCATCCTAATTTTTTGAAATATGTCACCTCAGATCATTTATGAAACTTTCAGTCTCTATACAAAACTTGAAGGGGATTGATTTCTTTTTCTAGTTTCAGGTATGTTGCTGAAGTCTTCTGTGACTGCCTTGGCACTCAGAACTCAACAGCAGCTCACTGTAGTAAAACACCTGAAGGCCTGATCTTTCCCTCTGAGTATTGAACTTACATTAGAAATCCCAAAGAGCCTTAGTAAACCTGTTTTCAAGTCCTGCCAGAAGCATTAACTTGCTGCTCAGCTTCTGAACCCAGCAGAGCAGACTGGTGCCTGCAGGCAATGTGGCAGTGATATTTTAGTGCAAGGCAGGAGTGTGCTTTAGCAGCAATTGCCCCCTTAGCATGCTTTGGTTCACATCAAAAATTGGTCTTGGAGCACACAGATTGAATTCCCTTCAGACATAACTAAACCAAAGATGCCCTTCAGGAGCATCCTGTGCACTGCTGCTGCTTGTGGGGTGTAGGTGGCTTGTGTAGGTGGCAGGTGGCTGTTTCACTCAGTGAAGGCATTTCTTTTGCTCCTCAGTATGCCACATGCAGGTATCACTTTATTGTCTTCACGGCACTAACAAACCTTTCTAGAGGTTTGGAATATAATTTCTTTTCAAGTTACAACCGCAAAAAGAAAGGTTTAGGGAAGTACCTTACCTGACCAAGTCTTAACTGAGAAGTGTGTTTCATAATTTTTAGTACAACTATCCCATTCACTGCCGCCTTAGGAGAGGAGGAAAGAAAAATAGCTCTACTGGTTTTGGAGGAGCTTTGTCATTAGTACTGCTAAGGTACTATAGTTCTTTTTCAGGCTCTGCTCTGAGTGGAAGATTAATCAGAATCTTATTGGTGCTCTTCAGAGGCTTAATTAATTGATTCAGACCTCACGATAGAAGAATCTTTAGCATCAGAGGTGGGAACAAACCTGTGGAATAAATCAAGGAAATAAAGGATGTTCTTTAAGATATAGATTGGATAATGGTCTACCTGAAGATATCCCAAAATCATCTTCCTGTTGTATAGATTCTTTAAAGTTCACAGTTTCACCTTGAAGCCATGTTATTCAGTCTTGTTAGTTTTAGTTAGGTTCTTAGCTGAAACCTTACTTGCTAGTGAGCTAATTTGTTCTTTTCTCAGTGTCCCAATTAATTTTTTAAGTCACCTAGATACTCTGCAGTTACTTCCAAAAGCTGGCAATGCATGTTTGTTGCGTTTCATCGTTCACCTTCTTATTTGTCTATCTTGGTATTACTTTGACATTTTTCTTGTTGTGCAACTTACTTTTCTTTGATGTGCTTTGACACAATTTTGTGTTTTCCTGAAAGTGTCAGGTGCTTCCCATGGATTCCAATTAACGTTGTTTAGAGGGTGAATTTATGGCATGACATAGCTGTTGTGACAATGCTGTCTTCTCAAAGGGAAGGTAAATGAAGGTGGCTTCAGCTAAACAAGCATCCACAGCTGCAGGAGTCACCACTTAAAAGTCAGTTTTTGCTCAGTATGTACCACAGACACTACTTCTTGTCATATGCTGCAGAAATTAGCATAATTTTGTGATTACTGATAGCAAAATCCAAGATTTTCAAGCCTGAGTGTCATGTACCAGGGTTGATTTTAAATGGGATATCGCCACCCTCACAGACAAGTTGAAATCAGCTGGCTGTGATATATAGACACCATAAGGTATCCAGACCTGCCTTGAAGGCATTTTGCTGCAGTGCAGCTATGAGAGTCTGGAGTTTCAGTTCACACTGAAGCTCATCTGGTGCTGTTTTATAGATGTATTCAGTCAGCTTTTGCAGGAGTTATTCTAGCAAGCTCTTACATGTAGGCTCTGTTGGAAGCCCAGGAGTGGTGCCACAGAAACCTACCATCCAATTCACAAGTTTAAAGCTATTCACTCTTAAGTGCCTTTGTGGAGTGAAGCCTGAAATCACTTTGATAACATCTAACATCTATCCTTTACTATAAATGTAATCTGCCTTTAACTATTGGTGACTTACATACTGAGGAAATATCCTTTTAGAAGTAATTTTTGAGGGCAAAAGATAATTTATTTCATCCATAGTTTTCCCCTCAAAAATCCCCAACTGAAATAAGTTTGGGAGAATAATTTCTTCTTTGCTAGGAGTCACTGGATAAAATTGTACGCCTAATACATGCAGTGGTTACACAAGAGTTAATACAGGCTAGATGATACCAGAAGTCCCTTCAGGCTCTAAAATCTATTAACCTATAGGATAATTTACAAATGGAACAATTCATGGAGTTATAATCTGTCTACTGTGCTTGAGGAATGAAACCGCATCATTCGTTCTGATAGAGCTCCTGTTTACACAGTGTCTGCACACATATTACAAGGGAGCAAGAATAAATTAGTGAAGACTGATGAGTGTTAATATAGTGTATTACACAGGCTATCTGTAAGCAAAAGTCTCCTCTAAATTTCATGTTGTTTTTTAATAGATTCCTTCTGCAACAAATGCAGCATCGTGGAATATTCAAATCCAAAGGCAATGATAACAACATATCATGGGTTGGGCAGGATGGGGACATTGCCAAATGAGACTAATTTGCAACAGTGGTAAAGATTTAGGTAATTGCAGTAGCCTACAGCACTGCAGGTTGGGTTCTTCATAACAAGCCATTCTCGCAGCTCTTCTCAAGGATCTGCTTACAGTGACAGACTTCTAAATTTTTAGAAAAGTAGGGCAAGAGACATTATGAATAGTTATGATTTCATCCCATTAGTTTTAATGAAATCTGATAAAGCTGGTGTCCTTGAACATTTTCAGCCAAGCTACTGCCAGGGTCCTTAGGGCACTAACAGGCTCTGTTGGCCTTGCTTGACCTCCTCCAGGACCTCCCCGCATTGTGCCCATGGGCCGGGGCCCCATTCCAGCCCCTTCCCTGGCCATGCAGCAGCAGTGCAGGTCTCCTGCTCTCCACAGCCCTGCCTGGCCATGCCAGGGCTGTTCTAACCCTGGGTGCCTCTGTGGAGCCTGGTCCTGACCTACAGGACCTGCCCCATCATGACAAACCTGCCTGATAACCTGAGTGCTTGGTTGACCCTGCTGCCCTCCAAAGTTTTCCCTGTTTGCCTGCATGAGCAAGTGCCCACATCAACTATTTCCAATGCCACAGAACTAGATGATTAATAGGAAAAATGATCCCAGTGGTTTCATCTGCTCAGTCTCGTGTTACCTGAGCAGCCAATCCATTTCACAAGCTCCGTTTCCAGGTCTCCTCTAAACACAGGTCTGTATGAGGCAAAATTTGGCTTCCATGGTGAGGGAGGGAGGCAGGTAACTTGTGAGAGGGCTCAACCCAGTCTAGGATGCCTTTGGAGTTCTCTTTCCTTCTCCTTGGACTGTTGGTTTCCAGCCTCCTCCTTTAAGTGTCAACAGCTGGATCTGGTGAATACATCTCTGGCATTAGCCTCCATGTATTTCTACCAGCAGTTTCCGTGCACTGATTTGCTGTAAAAGGCCTCACTGGCATTTTCTGCCTAGAGATTTGGTCACCTTCCTAAAAAAGAGCAGTTTCTAAATTGTGTCCAAATAAACAGCATTAAATACTTCCTTAAGAATAAGTTTTCATGGTAAAAGTTGCTGCCATGGCTACAGAGACAGCTTTTGTTAGCCCGAAGAGGGAAAAGGATCCACACAAATGTGAACTGGGAGAAAGTGAGAGTCTTTTCTTTGAATTGTCTATGAAATGTGCTTGCTGCATGGATCTGAACTGTATTTGCCAGATTTGGAAGTAAAATAGGTGCCAATGTAAACTATGTGTGAATAAAAGAAATTTGCAAGGATGGGTTTAGAGAGAGGAAATCATGAGAAGTTATCTATGTATCATCCTGTAGGAATTTTGTTTATTCTACATTACGACTGTTGACTGGTTGGTCCTTCTGTTAAAATTTTTCCCTCCTGCCACCATCTCTCCCTTCTGCTCATGAGCGTGTCATTCATTGGCAATAATTTACTTGGAGTCTTCCGCTTAGATTACCTCTGTAATTGTCCCACTGGAGTGCTGATCCAGGTTCCATCCGGGTCAGTGGGAGCCTTGCCACTAACTTGTGGAGGTTTGGGTCAGGACCAGGTATCTCCCTGTCAGCATGGACCACAGGCTGGCTGCTGCGCTGCCCTTGGAGCTGGTGCGGTGCTCCAGGTGTGGGCCAGAACCGTGGATTTATTGCCGCCCAGAGCCTTACAAAAAGGCAAACATGGTGAGAAATGAGGTTCCTAGAAGGTGTTGCAAACCTTGCCTATATCTGGACAGCCCTTAAGCAGGTGGTCAGGTCCTGGTCTGAAGGATTTGGTTGCAGAAGAAAAATAAGGAAAGGTTCTGGTGCAATGGCAAGGACTTCAAAGCCTCAGTTGTTCCATGGTGGAAAACTATGAGAATGGGATAAAGGAGGATGTAAGGAGAGGTAAGGTGAACCATATGAAAAAGTTAGTTTGATCCGTTCGAAATTGTCTCATGCCATTTTAATTATGTTGGAAAAAATTTGGTGAATTTGGCTCTTTAAATGCTAGACTCAATTTTTGTTTCTCTTCTTGCTTTCTCACTGCTGCCCCTGGACTGTCATTGTATCTTCACCAGAGTAGATGGGTGGCACCTGAGACATGGGAAGTGGCAGAGTGGGGGACTTGCCAAGTGCCAGAAGCCCTCTGCAATGTGAATGCCAGTCCACAGCTCAAGATTCTCTGTGCGTGGGCCTTTATTGCACTCTAGAGAGCTTCCTAGACTATTTTTTCTTTAGCGAAATTAATATCTTCCCCTTTGACTTCCTTGGGTTGTGCTCAAAAGGTTTTGGCATCATTCAAACTGAAACTGGAAAGTAGACAGATCCTGCTTAGCACTGAGCCTAGGAGTAAATCCATGTGGGGAAATCTGACACAAGGGTTCCAATGGCTTTCATTTGCTAATGCATTCGCCCAGAGCCTACCACGCTAAGCTGCTTCCCCTTCATCTCCAGCACTATCATGAATTAAATGATGCAGTCCTGATTTTGCTGTCAGATATTGCTACCACAAGCTTTTGGAGCCGGGTGGGTCTCTGGTGACTTTGGAAGTCTGCCAGTGCTGGATTCACCCAGTCACTGGAGCAGTGAGCAGACCTAAAAGCCTGTCCTGTAAAGTGAATGTGAGTCAGTGATCCTCACTGAAGGAGCCTTTATCCCTGGTGCCGTGAGGCTTTAAGTAACACTTAGGAGGTTGGCAGAGGGGTGAAAGGCAACCCCAAGGTGCCCACATTAAGCAAATGTAACTAGGGATCAGCTGGATCTAGCCATGGTGCTGAGGAAGGTGACTCCAAATGGTGGGGCCATTCCCTGGCCACTTGGATCCAGCTGCCACTTCCCCGATGTCCCTGCACCTGCAGCAATGTTAGTGTTTCTTTGCCTGTTACAGGGGACAGTGATATAAAGTGTTAGAGATAGCCAGCATCGAAATTGTTCTCTTGGGCTTTTATTAAGAACAAGCACTTTTGAAAAGCTGTCTACCCCTGAAATGGCTGCTGAGGGAAGAAAAGTGTTTGACGTGAGAGCTGAAAGTTTTTGTGTGTGCCTCTCTGTCTTGTACAGTCAGGTATTGGGAGAGACAGGGAGAGGCATCGTTCCCATGGGGACTGCTCAGATAACATGAAAAAGGGAAACTCAAGAGCAATTCTTTTTTTCTGCTCTGTGACAGTCCTTGGTGAGGTGGTCTTGCCTTAATACAAGTTCATAGAGCATTTGTGTGGATTTTCTGGTACTGTGATTCTTTCACTGGGCAGGTAATTATCTTCTGTCCCAGAGAAAGCTATTGAGGACGACCTGCCATGAGAACAAGCTATTGCTACAGGAACCCAGCCGTCCCTGTGGGCTGGTGCCAGCATAGTGACAAATCTGTGTGTTAAATTATACAGAGGTGGTTAATGAGTTTTCACCTTGTCAGGAGAGCAGTCCAAGGTTAATGAATGATGTGTCCCAAAACCGAGAGTGAGAAAAGCTGAGTTTTGAAAATATACGACCTGCAGGGTGAGCCAGTATTTTAAAACAAAACTATGATAGTATCTTTCTTTTTATGGAAGCAAGGCTCAGCATTACAAAAAGCAGGAGAGAGGCACTCTGATTCTCAGTGCAGTGTGGCAGCTAGAATATGCTTAGCATGTTATTATGCTATCAGTGGAAGTGTTTAATGAGATTTACTAGATGTTCCCAAAGCTGTCCTATCATGTTTATGTATTCAGACAGGGACTCAATGAAGTGGCCTGTGATTTATTTGGCTGGCAAGCCAGGGCAAAGGGGGATTTCAGTGTTACGTGCTACATCTCATCAAGCAAATCTGCTTTCATTTTTGCTGAGATTATAAATGTTGCACATAAAAGAAGCAGAGCGCATGCATTTTCTTTAAATTTTGGGAGGCATTAGTATCTGCCACTTGACATTTGGATTACAAAGGTACCCCTCCATTATCAAGAATGTACATGTTTAATAGATTAGTATCCAGCTAATTGGTGGAGGCTGAAAAGAATCATATTTATCCAAAAACAAGGAAGGGAGGGAGAAACATTTGTAATCATTTATGAGAAAAAGCTTTTGGCTTTGAATATTTGGAGGTCCCATCCCTGCTGTGCCGCATCCTCAAAGCAGTGCTTCCCACATCATCCATCCTTTAAACACTTGGATATGAAGCTCCACCCTCTTCTCTCACCCTGTGTCCATAGACCAGAACACCAAATCAATCCCACCGTCCTCATTGCGCTCTCTTCCTATTCCTGATAGTCTCAGGCTGGTAATCGCTTGTCTCCACAGCCCTGACTGCTTCTGGCTCACATTTGTAATGAGTCCCTGCAGAGCAGAGCCTGTGGTGGATGGGGGGGCTGGGAGCGTTTGCCTCACACTGGCACAAACTTCTGATGTCTGTTAATTGGCACTCACTGCATGTGTAAAAGCTCTGACTCCCACCCCGTTCGCACTTCTGCTCACTTTATTTTGATACATATCACACCCCGGTCCATTTTTGTTTTGTGACAGCCATACTTAAAGCCAGACTCTCCAGCACACATCTCTGGATTGCTCATAGAAAGCAAGACATGAGTAGCATATAAGATATATTTTTAGAGCAATATTCCTAAAAACACCTTAAATTGTCTTGAATTTGCATAAGTCTAGAAGCTTGTCATAGGGAATCATCGCCAGATTAAAATGTGTCTCATGAGAGTCTTCAAGGCTCCATACAAGTACCAGCACTACTCATTATTTTTGGTACTGAACTTGAAGCCAGAAGAAAACTTGCGACTCACACAAAGACTAGAAAGACCTGTAGAGATAAGGGGACAGATCTACTGGGAAGTCTGGAGTGCTGGATAAATTGGCCTTGTTACACAAAGTTGTATTTAAGTGTAATCAAACAGATGCTTTACATAGGAAAACAGGGATGCTGATAAAAGCTTAAGAATCCCAATGAGCATGTACTTGAATATGAAATTCTAGTTTGGTGCTGCAGCAAAAAATGTTTGTGAGATACGTAGCTAAAGGACTGCTGAGTCAAAAGGGAGCTTAGCACTAGTAGGGTTGGTACTCAAAGGCTGCACCCAGTTTATACATTCAAAAAAAGAATGATAAAAATTTGCAGAGGTTGCAAAAAAGTCACATACTTTTTCTGAAGATAGTGCTTTACAATGAGGAATATAAAGGGCATTTTTGGTCCTGGATGCTCACTTGATTTTGATCTTTATCACTTTGCTTGTTTATACTTTGTCTGGTCCCGGAGGTCCTAGAGCCACAACCTGAGGGAGGCCAGGAGCATAACCAGGGCAGGTGCTGATGGGTGCTTGCCCTGTTGTCATGCTTTGGCCTGGGCACCTGTGTTTGGGCCAGACAGAGAATGGGAACAGAACACAGGACTGGATGGACCATTTCTCTGTCCATGCATGGCTCTTCTAATGTCCCTGACAGTTTGTCCAGGTCCTAATATTTCCTTAAAACAAAATTAAAGTTTTGGGCTGATTGCAGGGGTAATCATGGAAGAAACCCCCAGAACTTGTGATGAACAAGGTAATGCACACCTCAGTGTGCATCTAACAGTTCCTTTTGTCCTACAATGTGTTCCCATTTGCAAAGTCTTGAGGTAGATTCTTAAGGACAGTATCAAGTACATGTTCAAAGGCATGAGTCTAGCTGCATGGTCAGGGGACAGCTTGTTTTACCCCCTTAAAGATCTCTTCTCCTCCTAAAATATGCCAATACCACCTTCAAATGACACACAAGATGACATGCCTACACCATCCTTGCTTTGTAACCAGGTTGGTGGATCTGGCAAAAGATGGCTCTCTACAGATCCGTGAAAGGCTACTCATGTATTCAGCTTACTATTAGTGAGATCTCTTGCTGTATCTCTTCAGTGTATAACCATCATCACCTTCAGGGAAGCTTGGGGATGCCTCTCTGCCGCCACAGAAGGAGGGCAGGATTTGAAGTAGGTTGCTATTCCTTGCCCTGTGCAGTTCCCTGCTGCCTAGGGTGCACCCCAGCATGAGGTATCCAAGTGATCATGTCGTCAGAGGTCCATATTTCATCAGGAGGACAAGGATGCTGAAAGCTGGGCATTGCAATGGCACATAATGGTAAATTATTGTTAGTGTCCTCTTTCCAGGATCAAGCATTAGCCTCTTTGTGATGTAGTTCCTCATATGTATAATATTCTGCGAAACAGTGGGGGTAATGTGAGGTTAAAGATGTTCAAATTGTTAAAAGATGTTAATTCGTGAGCCATTTGAATAATCCCATTAAGTGACAGGGATTGCCAGTGCTTTGGACAAACAAATCCTCAGATTTATGGGGTGCCTTCAGCTGTGAGTCAGTTTGGAGAGATCAACCAAGTGGCAATGGAAAAAATCCTACTAGGATCACACTGACAGCTTTGCATTTCTCTTTGGAAAATCTTCTAAAAGATTCCATGAATCACAAAGCACAAAGGTTTGTAGAAGTGCTTGGTAGTGCTAAAGCTTAGATGTAATGCTTCTGGTGGAGGGATGTGGGTAGTCCTTTTGTCTCCTCCCTGAAAACATGATTAGTATACCTGAATCACTGTCAACAAGATTCATGGTCAGACACACGGGAGAAGTGGTGTATGTCACTACGTCTTCCTTTAATTGTATCAGATGCACATTTACTGGCAGCGTCTTGACACTTGAGTCCTCCAGGACAGTATTTAAATCCAAATTAGAGGGAAAGAACGCAGCTGTTAAAACACAGACTTTCCTCTCTTGATTCACCTCTGTATTCAGATTCTGTATTTTAGCGTACATTCAGGTTTTCAAAAGTTGTTGTTTTGCAACGTCTTTAATACATAGTGTTTTATGATGGTGCATTAAGAAATAGTTATCAGTGACTGCAGAGCTGTTGCAACCATTATTTTTGTCAGTACTGTAATTGTTTAGTAAAGGCAATAAAGTATTGATTTTATAATGAATTTTTACTGCTCAGATCACATTTGCACAAGTTTATTTCATTACTATGCACATTTTCCAGCTGGGCTTATGCAATTTGCCAAGTTATGCTCATAGATATAATAATGAATGTTTACTTTAGTGTCTGAAAGGCAAGTGAGAGGCATGGTTTCTCCTTAATTTCCATTAATAACATAAGCATGTTGGATTTGCCAGGTAGTGCTTTTTCTAATGAGGAGGTTCAGAAAGATTTTTCTTGTGTCTTCAGAGAAAACCATGTGACAGAACTGCATGATTTGCCCAATGTCCATGGGTGGAGACCCACAACTGAAGCATCAGGGGTTCCTGGAGCCCATTGGCACCTTGCTACAATTTTGGCTGGAGACATGACAGTGCCCGCTAGACTACCACACATCAGAAAGCTGATGGTTCTTGAAAGTATATCCAGCAATCAGTACAACTTTTTCCATTTTGCAAACATCCCATTGAAATGAAGCAAGCGCCAGCAAACCTCTTCCTACATTTTCTGTATCTTTGCCATGTTCTTTCTGTCTTGCAGATGCTAGTATGTGATTGGCACAAAAAAGAAGTCTTTCTGTGTTGTCTGTTTGGAGGATGAGAAGCAACCAAAGGTGTACTAAGCCTCTAAACACAACGGAGCTAAAAATAAGACATACATATTCACAGCTGAACATTTTTATATGAGTCTTACGTTGTGTGCATATTTGTAGGAGTGAAACTGGAGGTTGAATTTGTATTTTGCAGTATTTCACGCTGGGTTGGAATAATAATGCTAGAGTTTTGTGTTTGCCTTGCAGGCGGCTCCCCAGCAAAAATCTTACATGTGTGGCAGCAGTTCGGTTTCCAAATCTCTGGAGTCAAAAGCAATTTGTCATCTGGCATTTATTTCAAATGAAAAAAACCTGGAGTCTCTCTGGTAGATAAATAGTCACAGGACTTGAGCTTCACTAGTAGGTGCAAAGCAAATAACATGTCTAACACACCAAATTCCATGCTTATTTACAGGTGAGGCAGGCTGTTTAATCATCTGTTATTTCTAAAGGGTATGCTTTCTATGGCAGTCAGCATAATTTAAACAGATGAAGGGAGATTGGAAAGTGCTTTGCTTTTGAATTTGTAGGAAGATTTCTACTTTACTTGCTATGAAATTTGGATTAATGAAACAGGAGTGAGTTTAAAATATGTCTTATGCTTACTGATTTGTAATACTAGTGCTTAGAATGCATCCAGGCCTTTCAGTGTTCCTATTTCAAATTATTTGCATTAGGCATTGAAAACTAAAGCTTAAAGCTCAGTTGGGCTGGAAAACAAGGACTCTATCCCACAAAGAGATGCTGCAGTTCCAAAATCTGTTTTCATTTTGTGTCAAAATGAAGCTGCAAACTTTTCAAAATACATTGACTAAGGATGACGAGAGGTGTAAAGACAAGGGCAGTCTATTGGGATGCAATGCATGGAGGTGTCACTGCTCCCCTGATTCGGCAACAAGCAGGGCTGGAACCTGGCCTTTGCATCGACCATGATGGGTACTGGCTATTCTAGGCTAAAAACTGAGTTCTCTCTGACATGGCATCCACAGGCCATTTCAGTTTTAACATTCATGATGCACAAGCAGCATTCTGATTTTGCAGGTCAGATGAGGTCTTTCTCTCTCTGGCTTTTAGTAAAACAACCCTACTTGGACTTCGTCCAGGTTTCTTGAAATAAATACAGTTCTGAAAAATGCCTTGGTCTTGCCAAACTGGAGTTTGATTTTGTTCCATGAATCAATCCATGACAGCTTGGATAAATCACTCCTGCAAATCACTTCACATTTTCTCCTCTGGCTTAAGAGAAGGTGTAAGAGAACTTGTGAATTTACCTATGGAAGTTTACTTGCTGAATGTCTCCCTAAGTGTGTGGAGGAGCTCCAGATAAATAGTGGCAAAGTTCCCTCACTGCTTGCATTCTGATTCCCCAGTAAAATCTTCTCTCCGGGGACATTTAAAATAAATCAGTGCTGGTTGTACAGAGAGTGGCCTGGGGACAATCCTAGTGCTAGCTTGTTTCACTCTGCTCTTTCCTTCTGCCCAGCTATATCTGCCTCTTGTGTCTCACATGCACATCACAGGGCAGGGGCTGTACCAATTTTAACAGGCTAGTCCTAGGACTTCTGCATGCTAATAATGACTCTCACAGTAAAATGAAACATATTTGGGAGTCTCATCTTAGTCACACTGCCAAGTTTCCTTAGTTTAAGCAAATAGAGAACAGCTTTCCTAGGGTAAGATAGAACTACCTGCCTGATTTACATTATGAACAAAATACTTCTGCCAAAAAATTCTGTTGTGTGGCAGGGCTGAAATGGAGATAGACACAGCCCCCTGGATCCAGTCAGTAGGTTTAAGACCAAGAAGGAGTTTATCTTCAGGTCAAACTAGCAAACACTATCAATTTTTCTTTTTGCAGCTCAGAGTCTTTCTTAGGGTCATCTCAGCTCTGTTATGTAATAGACTCTCTGTTCCTGCAGAAACATGAGGAAAATTATACTTTTCATTTCTTCTGGGTTTTTGGGTGGGTTTTCTTTTGGTTTTTGTTTGACTTTTTTTATGTGCATGCACATTGTCGTATCTGAGGATTTTAGTCTTTTATATGAAAGATTTTAAATTAGTTCAAGCATGTTATAGCCCTTTTCAGTTTTTTATGGCTTGCATTTGTCAGGTGCACCACAGTGGATGTTATTTATAACTTGTTGTTATGTTCCTGGGACTCTCCTTCCTAGATTCAAACAAAAAACCCAATCACTTCATCTGGTCTTTGGTGTCTTGCAATAGCAACAGGCATATTGTATTTTACTACATTGGGAAGGGATATTACAACAGCTCTGAATGTTTTGGGACAACAGCAAGTGATGGAAACTGAAGAGGGAGTAATAAACAGGACCCTCCATCATTCTGGAGAGAGTGGTGTGATTTATATAATAACCTGAAAAAAAATCATTAAGACATCATTATCTCATTATGTATTTCAAATTAATCCATTGAAAATGTTACCAAAATGTAGATTTGAAATCTTACTTGTTGCCTCACTGGATATCTTGCTGAAAATCCATGAAAAAGAATGATGGATTTTGTGGGATCTCCTCCCCTACCACGTGCTGTAAGAAATGTGGGAAAACATGAGGAATGTCAGCTAGATAAAAAGCCCCAAACCACTTTATTTATATTATACAATATATATATATAAATATTTATGGCAATATTTATAACCAGCTGTGTATGAATGAAATAGATTAAGAGGCACTGGAGATGTGAGTAATACTAGGACAAAGATGACTCCAGAGCTCCTGCCCCTGTTCTTGGTACCCCAGTGTGCTCTGGGGAGTGGGAACCAGAATCTCTGACTCCTCCCTCTGTGGGGCACCTTGACTCCTGGGCACAGGCTCATGCTCAGTCTTTATTAGTGGCTGATCTCCTTTCCAGCACCACTGAATGTTTTGCTGCCCTGTGGAGCAGAAAAAACGATGGGAACATCAATAAGAGCAGCCCTTTTTGTGTGAGGTGAGAAAATCAGAAGGTCAGAAATAGAAGAGAAGTGGCCTGGGCAGCAGTAGGTCATACTAGTGCATGGTGAGTCCCTGATCCTCCACTGACACAGGGGCACTTCCATGGCAGTACCCGATCACCTCAGTGGTGTGGGGCCTCAGGACAGAGGAGCAGAGGCTGGGCTGGGGCAGTGCCCTGCTTGCTGGCAGCCCTGTGCTGTGCAGCTGCTTTCAGACTTGCTTGCTGCAGCTAGAGCTGAGCCAGGGATAAAAATGCTGCTATCCATATCTTGTAAATAAGAATTCACACATGGTGCTAAGCCAATTTGGTGGTGTTATTTCCTTGTTCCTGTTGTTGCTAAAACTGCACTCATAGCAAAAAGCTAAAGGGATTGAAAGTGTCAGAAGTGTAAGAAAGCTTTAGACTTTGAAGTGGGCATTTGAAGGGCTTTCTTCTTATGCTTTGGTCATAAAACAGCTTTCATTTCTACACAAGCACTGATGGACTCAGGATTTATTTTATGGCTGGTGAAATGAGTTGGAATTTGCCTGCTCAGTGGCTGCTTCTGCATCCTATGCGTGCGGAGCAGTCCTATTGTCTTTGACAAGGATGGTAATGGTCATTGACACAATGTCTTGCTGCCTGCCAGCTACTTGCAGTGCCTTTTCTTAACAGATTCCTGTATGCTTGGGATACAGCTTTTCTGGGTAAATTCATCATGTCAAGAAACTAAACATCAGCATTCAAACTTTGCAAAGGCATTTTCATGCTTCTGTGTTCTGGGTCTTTTTGTTTTGTTTTTTTTTTTGTTTGTTTGTTTCTCCTTGAAGGAACCAGCCGGGATTGGAAGTAGATGATTTGAGATTTGACAAGACAACATCAACACTACTGGCCTGCTGCTGCTTTCACTGCTGCCCAGTTACCAGAGAGGCAGAGAGGAGGTGAACAACCAGGGGCAATGCAAGGGGAAGTGCTGGGCGATGAGCAGGGCAGTAAAGGTGTAGGTGAAACATTAGCAGAAGGGGTGATGCATAAGGGAAAGGTCTTCTCTAGGGGGGACCTGCTCTGGAGCAATGACCCTGTGCATGTCTGAGAATTAGCTGAGAGGAACAGTGGGAGAGAGCAGGAAAGAAGGGGTGATGGACTGGAAATGGTGGGAGGCATGACCCTGATGTCAGAGCTGCTTTGGTAACTGCTGTGATTGTAAACACCTGCCCAGGGCCCGATAGCTCCCACACAGTGGGCTGCAGGAGGATAAGGTGGGCCATGAAGAAGGAGAGCTGGAGGAGCAACAAGAAGATTAGGACCATGATTTTACAACCAATTTATCTTTGGAAAGATCAGTCACATCACAGTCCTCTCTGCTGGCCCAGCTCCTGCCCACAATGTCCCCTTCCCACAGCACTGCATGAAGAATTTGGAACTTTAAAAATACAATAATTTCTATTTATTTCCTCAGAAGCAATCAAGATTCTCAGTTCAATGTTGAGTAAATAGACTAAAACTGAAGCAAACGAGTCTCTAGCCTCCAGACATGATAACACGGGGATTCTCACTCCCTCAATGGCTCTGCTGATCCATCCCTCTTCCTTTTCTAATTTGGCAGCAGCTTCAGGAGACCTGTGACATCTAAGGATTTGTTGAAGCTGTGGTAGTTGGTGAACTGAAATGACTGACAAACTGACAACAACATTTTAACCTTCTTAAAATACCCATACACTTTCAAGGTACTCAAGGTTGGCATGCCACAGAAAGTGTGCTCAGTGATCGCTTTGGATATATATCCAGGTTGTTTCCCTGCCAAAGTGTGTGGTCTGAACTGCTGCCAATATTGAGTTATTCAGGTGGTTGAAGGGCATTCTAATAAGACAACATCTTATTCACATACTTGTGCTTGTAAAATAGCTGAAAGTTATTTTCAAAAAACTTTCAAAACCAGAAATATGTTTAAAACGTATTTTAGCTAAAGTAAGATATTATATGGTACTTCGAAATTTGTTAGAAAATAGATCTTATGCAGTAACAGACTTGAGCAAACAATTATTTGGTTATTTTCTCTTTTCAAATAACCTGCAAAATTTTTTTACTTCAATTTCCTATAACTTGCTCTGGAAAGTTATATAAATTCATGGATTTTGGCTGCAAACCTTTTGGTTTTATTACAGCTATTTGTATGGGTAGGCAAAATGCAGCTTATTGCTTGGAGATGGATTTGCATATTCAAACCTGTAGATGTACTTTTTTGCACTTGAGCTGGTTCTCCAGACCCCACTTAAAGCAAAGAAGGCAGCACTCTCAAGTTGTAGTTCACCTTGTCTTGAGGTAGATGAAACCCGCTAGGTAAAATGTTCTCTGAAGTGATGCTGCTGCTCTTGGTTTTGAGTTTTGAAAGAGCATCCCATTGCCTTAGACTGGCTCCAAAGGGTCTCCTCCTGCACACCTTCACCCTTGGAGGCTGTCAGCCACCAGTCAGACCTTCATCCTTGGATGCCAGGTGATTTCAGATACCCTTGGAGTAGGTCACAGAGTGCTTTGATGACACAAACCTACTTTGTGAGCCCTTCTAGAGGGCAAAGTGCAATTTGGGCTCTCCTACCTTAGCACACGGTGGTACTGTGGGATGCTCTTGAGTTTTCCATGAGGCTGGGGTGGTGAGCTCAGGCGCAATTTAATGCTGACAACCCCTCAGGAGGTGATGAGTTACATTTAGCTCAGACCATATTGCTGCCTGCTGGTGTGGGACACAGCCTCTTAACAACTCAGGCAGTGAAGGAGAGCAGTCTTATCAAACTTTGCTAAGTACTGAAATAGCTCTTCTGGAAATCAATGCTATTCATGCTCTGCTCTGCCCTTTGAATGGTATCATTTACTCAGAATATAACATTGCACCTAGTGCTGCATCTTGCTGTCATTGAAACATTCCCCCTTGTATTTCTCAGTGCAAAGCTCATAGCTTCTACAGAAAAGGAATCCGAGACCTAAAAGCAGAAGGAAGAAAGAAAAAGGTGGCAGTCTTAGAAAACCTGCTGGTTCAAAGCTATATTTAAAATATATTGTAATAAAAGAGCGGTTGAACTGAAAAAGAGAGGCTTTGCTTTTTTCCTTTACATGGCCACGGTTCTTGGAAGTGAGAATACAGCAGGATATTTTGGCTTCATCTATGCTCCAAAATTAAACAGGTTGAAGATGGTCCTCTGGAACATAGGTCAGCTTGCAAATCATCTTGATAAGTTCTTTCAGCCTCCAAAACAGGGTGGTTACATGAAAACTGTCTATGGGGATTGCTTCTGTCCGGAAGAAAACCAGTCCTTTAAAGCCTGCCCTTTAGCTCTCTGAGTCAAGTCCCTGAAGTTATTGTTGAACAATGGTGAGCTGAAAATCTTTTTGTACCTGAATTCCAGTTACAGGCCAGTCACTGAGAGGTTTTCTCCCTGTGCACAACTCTCACTTCTGGGACTGAGCTCCACATGTCTGTCAGGGATGTGTGGGTCAGGTGCGGCTGACCTGGGGTTGTGAATTGGGGTGGAGTGACTATTGCCCGGTCTTGGCTAGACTGCATCTTTCCCATCTTCTGCATACAATGTTGAATGGGCAATAAGCAAACCCTCTTTGTCAGGTACTGACACCATCTGTGCACTCAGCAACCACACCACTGATCTTTGGCAAGCTCATGAGAAACTGCTGCAGTGGGCATAGTGCTAAATAAGGTGGATGGCCTTACACCCGTGTATTCTGAAGGGACGATGAAACAATCTTCTAGGGACAATCTTGTATCTGAGAGACTGTTGTGGTGGATGAACTCCTTTTTGCCTCACTGCCATCCAATCTCTCAGTGTCATCCTTTCCTTCTGCCACTGATAACAATTAGTATTATTTCTATTGGCATAATATTTCTTCTTCAGAAACCCTTAAATGGAGCCTTGTTATAGGTACTGTGCAAAACAGAACCTAAGTAACTGTTCATGATACGCAAAGCCTTCCTGAGATTATGAGTGTCTTTGATTATAAATGACATTATTATAAATGAATAACCAGACATTTCAGGTGACTGGGAAAATTTACCTGTGCTGCACACCTGCTCTTCCTTGCAGTGTTCTCAACTGCTGAAAAATACATATACAGTGCACCTTTTCTCATCTATTTTTGAGGTCCTTCTCCATCTAGCAAGGCTTGAGAGCAGGCAGTAGTTTCTTTTTACAGTAAGCACTATGTGACCAAAAGTAGATTAATTGCCGAATGATAAAATTAGAAATATTGAAATGGTCTAGCTTGGTGGATTCTAATTAATTTTGGATACCAGTGCTATAATCAGAGATTGTTCATTGCGTAATGGAGACACTTGGTTTCAGATGGATAATATTTTCCCCTTCTGGTTTCACCCATGCAATTTCAATAGGCTGGACTGGGGTAATGTAACTCAGAATCAGGAATAACTTCTTCCCTCTGCTATAACCAAGCTCCCCTTTATGTAATCACATGGTGGAAAGTGATCATTTTGTGCAAGCAGCTTATGTGATTCATCTATCTCCATGACTCAATTACATATTAACATGATCTTCAGTGGATTTAATTCTTAAAGTGCTTCATCCCGAGAGGAGGTGGACGCTTGCATGGATGTGCCATGTCCTATTAGATGGGATGCATATATCTGAGGCTTACTCACTGGCTGGTTGAAGGAACAAGATTTATATTCCACAAAGGAAGCACTGAAACAAAGGGCAGCCAAAACACTTCCCCAGGGATGGAAAGCAGGTTTCAAGTCCCAGAATATTTCCTGGGTTTTGGCTGCTCTGTTTTGTGTGTGTTCATTTAAGGGCAGAATTTAGTAAGTAGCACCAAACAGACTTTTCACAGCTTGAGCATCCAAGCGACATAGAGAAGCCAAGTTCCACTGAAAACACTGATGCAAGCCCAGGTCACCTTCCTCATGGCTTCCCTGTGTGCCATTCCACTGTCATGAAAGTTCTGTGATGCAATTTTGTATTACCTGAGCATGTGTACCTTCCCAAACGGTGAAGTTGTATTATAATACAATTGAATTTTTTCTCGAATGTGACAAATATTTGAGTTAGGTGCATCTTTACCCAAATCAAAACCCTCTGCTCTCTCATCTTAGTTCAGCCTCCCTCTGAATGTTCTGGCTTTGCTTGAGCCTGTGATTGCAGAGATTCAAATTATCTCCTTGCCTAAGAATATTTTCAGTTCAGCTAAACCCAAGGGGTAGTAAAAATCTGGTCGAAAGCCAAGACTCGTGATACTCCCAAGCCAAAAAAGATTTTGACAAGTTCATTTCCTGAGTGTGTGGCTGTTCTCCTGCAACCATCCAAAATCAGAGGTAACAGTTTTTTGTGAGTGAAAGTGGAAGTGACAGGAGATTCACTACCTTGTAACACTTAAATATGGCCTGATCTTCAAGGTCATACTCAACTGAGTGGGTTTTGTTCTTATTCCTGCAAAAAGTCTCGGTGCTGTGAGGAATGGTAGGAATTAAAAACCAGTATGTATTTTTCTCTGCACGTAGCTGGTTATGAGGATTATAATAGTAATTCTTACTTAGTAGTGAATCATGTGATACATCTGATGTTTATTTCTCCATATTGAATTATTTTTTATAAACCCAAGAAGTAAATAGTCCCTTTGCCATGGGATGGTGATGTGCACCCTTTTGACTCCATTGAACTTGGCCTTCCCATGCCTTCTGTAGGAATACATGAGTAACCTGATTTCCTAGCAGTGTATTGTCAAGGAATTCCTAGAATACTCAATAAAGTACTGAAATACAATTTTACTCTGAGATACATGGAAGCACATTCAATTTACATCAATTGGAGACCTGTGGCCATCTTCCAAAGTATGTATTTCTTTTTCATTTGTTATGGACAGGCAATTAACTTTACTGATTTAATATAAATTAAAGTGTTTAATAGCTGCTTAGGTTCCCTGCCTTGGAAGGTGCAATTAATTACATTATTGCAAAATTATTGCACGGCCTGATATTTGAGACCTGTATCTCATATCAGACACAATTCCCAGGGAAGGTCATTACAAATGCAGCATATATAGAAAACCAAACCTTCCCAAAAAATCCCGAACACCTAATGTTATGCCAGGAGCCAAATTCTTAGGGCGAAACCCAGCCTTTGCAGATAAGGCATCGACTTGGCTCAGCACCTGACTTTTACAGAGCTTGCCTGGGTGAGGCAAGGTGGGTCTGTGCTCATCTGTGCTGAACCTGTGTGTGACACAGGGATGTCCACAGCTATGGAAGTGTCTTCACATGGAGAAATTTTTAATTGCATTTCACCATTTAGCAATGAAATTGAAATTGAGGGCAGGAAAGCAAATGGTGCACCCTTCTCTCCGAGCCTCAGGCAATTAAAATACCCAAAGCTCCAGAGGGGAGAGTTTTAAGGCCATTTTAAAGCAAATTTCTTCTTTTAAAAATCAGATGAGTTAAACATAATGAACGATATTTAGCTCCATTTTCTCTTCCAGGGATCTGAAGCAGACAGCTCCATGCAGAGAAATTACCCAGTTCCCCCAAGAATGATCTTTATTTGAAATCTAACAGTGCCACTGCAGCCTTCTGTGCTCAGAGCTGGAGTGATTGACACGGTGTTACAGCAGGTATGCCACGAACTGTGGGGGCTGCCTCAAAGGTTTGCTTCATATTCACAGCACCAGTGCTCTCAAACCCATCCATTACATAATTAAGAAAACCACAGAGATGTAGATCTGAACTGCGTCAGACTGAGTTTTCTGGTCTTCTGCAGGCTGTAAGGAGCGGGAAGCTGGGGGGCATCTGTACCATGTGTGGAGGGCAAGCTGCAGGAGCCACAAAAAAATCATGCTTCAGGTGTTGAGAGAGCTGTGCAAAGGTGCTATGCACGCTCAAATGCATTCTTAGTCTGTCACCAAGAGCACACATTTCATGGGTGACAATTGAGTCAATAACTCATCTTGGGGTGTTGTATTTCTCAACCAAAGTCATAGCAGGCAGTTCAATAAAAGAGGTTTTTTGCTTTTTTTCCAGTTCTGGTTTTGAGTAACAGAACGGGCACATGTTTTCTTGGGCATCAAGGATCTAGAAAGCAGTGTGGAAAATACAGCAGTGCAGACCAGAAAAGAGTAAGGAGTTGTAGTGCAAGGAGGGGGCTCTTCCTCATCACACATCCCTTGGCAGCAGGGCAGTTAGGGGGCTCCTGCACCTGGAGGAATTTCATCTCTCCAGAGTGGGCAGGTTGCCTTGTTTTTTGCTTCTGTGCCTTGGAAAGATCCATTAAATGATGCATTTTTAAGAAAACTGTTTGTATCTTTAGACAGAAAGAAATTTTGACTTTACACTTGTTTTGTTCAGCCAGGTGACTTCACAGATCTGGTTTGACCGGGACAGTTGAGTGTATGGTTCAAGGATACAGTAAATCCTGCTTGAGTGCTCCTAGCTCAGACTGAAAATAGATCATCATGGTGTCAGGTGCTCCCCAAGCACTCTGCTTCTTCAGAAGTCTGGAATGGGTTAATTTGCACCCACCAGTTTTGTGCCAGCCTGAAGCTTTGCTTATCTGTCAGAGGGCTGATAGCTGGAACCAGATGCTGGGCCCTTCAAGTTATCTTCTCTGACATCTCTCCTCTCCTTTGGAACCTACAGCTCTAGGCACTGCCATGACTGTGTAATTTCGTAGCGTTCACGGGCCAAACCACAGATGCGGTGAAGTGGATAGCAGGAAGACAGACCTGTGTTGACTTCTAGAGCCAGGAGCAATGCCTTTGTATTTGCTACTCCTTGAAAAAAATGCCTCTTTGGCTTTGGTCTTCCTTGGAGCTATGAAAAATCTCACTGCCTGCAGGGTCCTGACGTAGCTAGCTCCACAGCTCATCAAGCATTGCATGAAGGAACCTCTACCCACTGTTTTGAATCTGCCACCTGGTAAACTTACTAGGTGTTTTGTAATTTTCTGTATCAGTGAGGCAGTGAACATAATTTCCTGTCAGTCCCCACACCTTTCATGATTTTGATGAGCGCTCTCATCTACCTTCTCAGCAATGTCTTCTCCAAACTGAAGGGTCCCGGTCTCCTCAGTCTCTCTTTTCACAGAAGCCTTTGGCCATCCTTCTCCCTTATTTTTGTCTCTTTCTCAGTTCCCCTTCATTTCTGAAATGAGGAGAGCTGTACCATGCCTGGTATGCTGACAGCCAGCACAATGTCCCTTGCTGTGCCTTTCCCAGCTACATTTCTAACCTCCCGTTTGACCTCTCCTGAGCACTGAGCTGTCATTTTCACAAACTATCTCACTCCAAGACCTCTCCTGAACAGCGAGTTCAGAGTTTTTCACTCTGTCTGCCACAGAAGCACTTTTTTCCCATGTGCGTTACTTTCTGCTTATCTACACAATTTGCATTTTCCATTTTATTATCCTTCACCATGTACTACACCAAAGATCACTGGGAAATTTCAGCCCCTTTTCTGAATAGTTCAAGAAACATCCTCCCTGTAAAGTTTCTGGCAATGCCTGAGCGCTAGGAACCATTGGCTTTGCCTAAGTCAGACAGCAGGGGAAATGCTGAGGACTGATACATATTTTAAACCTCACCCCTCTAGGGTTTGGGTTATGACAGACTTCTCTCTTCTGTCACGATGGAAAGTCAGAAAACTGATGAAGTATTCGAGTCCATGCTCGAGTAGGAGGTGGATCAGAGGACCTCCACAAGCCCCATCAACCTAAATTATTCCACAGTTTAGAAAATTGTCATGTGTGTGTTTGGAGGGGGTGGCACTTTTTCATTTATGCATTACCTGTCATGTTAAACAGATTTACTGCATTTATTACTACGCTGTTGAGCAATAGCTCAGAAAAGCCTAGCTGGGGAAAAAGGAGCAGAGTGAATTGACAGTCCCTGTGCTTTCCAATTTTATCTGTCATGTTACTGAAAAAAATATACTTTACAGTAAATACCGAGGGGTACCTGCACAGATGATCTAATTTAAATCACTGATAAACATGGGATTTTCCATTAAGGCAGCTTCTAGTACTGTCTTTTTAACTACACATGGTTTTCTTGGCATGTTATGAGATGTGACCCTAGAAAGCCCATTTTTTGGTCACATGACTTATACTAGTCACGGGTGAAGCCAGTGACCATGTTCACTCAGCAGCTACCCTGCTACATTTGGCAGCAGGATGAAGCACAACCACCACCCCCCCCCAGCACTGATTGCTGTCATGCACTCTCG
>VZTI01003856.1:455943-471223 GCA_013397865.1 Struthidea cinerea | reverse complement strand
CAACCACCCCCCCCCCCAGCACTGATTGCTGTCATCTAAGCTGTGTCCACCAGCCATATCTGAGAAGCACCTGACCTTCAGCTTCACACCAAGGTTCTAATTTAAGATTATTTATGGGGATTTCTTTGTAACAACATTTGGATTTCCTTTTAATGTCATGGTGGTTTCACATATGCTATGGATTTATACCTTCTCAGGGAGTACTGCAGAGGCTGAACTTCTCGGATTCTCCTGCTAATATTGGTCTAGCATCTGCCTCAATAATAAGTCTTGTAGGGTCACTATACACATAATTCCTTGTGATGAATGGTTTATGGTATCCTGGTGTGGTGTGCGACTGCAGCCGCCTCCTCCCAGGGCTGCAGAGCCCTCTGCCACCTCCATCCCTCTGCTCCCTGACACCTTTGTCCCAGACTAGTGCCACTCTGCAAAGCACTCCTTGGCACGTCCTCAGTCCTGGGCCCTTCTCCATCTTTCCTGGTTGTTTCTGATGCACTCACTCAGTGCACATTAGTTTTCAATGCCAAGTTGGCTCTGCTATAGTATCACATCTCCCAGCTCTCCACCAGGAATTTCCTTGGCTCCTGCCCCCTGTGTTGCCTATCCCTGCCTACAGGCAAGAGACTTCTCACTTCTGCTCCACCTTTAGCTTTTGTCTCTGCCAGTACTCATGAGTACTGATACAGACTCACGGTATTTTGTTCTGTTGGGGCAGCCTGGAATACGGGAAAATCAGATTGTTTTTGCAGCTTGGGTGTTGGCCATGTACTTAGCAGATTTAAAGTGAATTTTTCGCATATGATTTTCTGCACAGCAAGTTGATGTGGTGGGTGGAAACAGCATTTTTATATTCCCGGTTTGGAAACTTGCAGCTTAAATTATGTGTGAGTGGCAGGTCTGAAGCAAAGACCTGCTTCGTTCAGCTCTTGCTCATGAGGTGGTCTTGCTACTAGTACTGAAAAACAGAAGGAAAAAGAAATCATTTCCACAGGAGAGGGTGTAGAATTTGAAAACACTTTTTTTTCTTGCCACAAAAAATTACACACATATACAACTCTACATATACATATCTATTTAAAAGACCTTGGCAGGAGAGAGGGGTGGGTTGCTAATGTGTGTGCTTTTCAAGATTCCCAGTTTTTAACACTATTTGAGGCTGTCTGGCTGCTGTCACCACAGTTCATGCTATGCTGTCCCCTTCTGTGCTGTCCTACATGATGGAAGGGCACAACCAGGAGGGTTTTTGTGTGTGGAGTCAGCCCCGTTGGCAGCAGCTGAACAAGCTGGGTTAAAGCATTCCCCACTCTCATGCTTGCTTATAAAATTATGGCTACAAAGAGAGAGTTTTCTGAAATGCTTAAAGCAACCCTGTTCTTGTTGGAGGAAATGTGAGGGATTTTTCAGGTGGATTCAGTGCAAGTAAGACTCAATACTGACACTTGCAAGGGGACATCTCTTCCTGCACAAGAGGTCTGCTCAAAGAGAGCTGCAATGGACGTTGTGAAAAGCAACTCCTGGAAGGGGAGGGAAGCAGCCAGAGCATCTCCTTCCTGAGCTGCTGAGGGCAAGGAGATGGAGCATGTGGGAAAGCCCCATCACGGAGGGATAAGGCAAATGCTGGCAGGAACAGGAGGTGGCTCTTAAAACACTTCCTAGGACAAGGATGGGGGTATTCTGCTGCTTGGCATAAACCCTCTTTAAGATTATTATTACTATTACTATTAGTATTAGTATTACTATTACTATTACTATTAGGAATTTCACATTCCATCATGCTAGTTCTGTTGGCGGATTGGATAGAATTGAAAATGTGCTATACGTGGATCACCAAAGGCATAGAGAAAAGTGTATTTAACTCCTTCAGGAGACCCAGATTCCACATTAGTGCTGTCTCTCCATCACCTCTCCCATGACCTGCCTTCCTTCCTTATGGGTCCCTTTCAACTCAGCTTTTTCTGTGATTCTGTGATGGAGAACATGGGAGGGCTCCACATCAGCAGCAAGACCAGGAAAGGACAAGTGCTGGCAGCCCCTTGCTCCCCTCTCCCTCTGACTGTGCTGATGTTGCCATATGACCCACAGACTACCTGCAGACCAAAGAGGCAGCAGAATTCCTCTGCCTGTGCACACAGAAGGAAGTAACTTCCTCTTGTGTCTCCTTGGTATTTGCTTGATGATAGCACCTTCCCTATGAGGTTGTACTGCTTTTTCATGTTTTTTTTAGTATTTTCTGTTAGTAGAAACAGCTGAAGCACAGGGATGTTGTGGCATTGGCACTTAATTGTGTTCAGGCTCCAATCCCTCATACAGCAGTGTCAGGATCCCCATCTTTTTGCAAGACTAACAGACGGCTTTGCAGAAGACCCAGGCACTGGGGTAAGGAATGATTGGCTGAGGTTGCTGCTGGAGGGAAAATAATGTTTTATACATGTCAGGCTGGGGCTCTGGACAAGGCAGACTTGATTTTTATCCTGGCGTTTCAGCAGACACAGCGGATGCTGAATGCCAAATTACAGTGCCTGAGAAAATCAGAAAAAAGTCCCACAAAAAACAACTGGGAGAAGGTTTGCATTATGTATGCTACTCCCTACTAAAAAAGTAGAATGGGTTCTAGGAATGGTTTCAAAAATGCAGAAGTTTGGAGCAAGAGGTAATATCTTTTATTAGAGAAACAGATATCACTGGAAAAAATAGCCAAGCTTTTCTGACAGCTACTTCGCTGCTGTACGATTCAGTCGTTAATAAATATATTCTTACAGTTTGTAGGAGATCTGTTCAAGGACCTCTAGAAATCGATTTGAACTGTGCCATTGCTTGTCATGGTGATTGCTGCTTTATAAATACACTCAGGGATGGCATTTGCCCTGCTCTTTAATTGTGGACTGACTTCTTCCAGTAGGAAGGTGTTTCATGGCTGATTATACATGTTCCTTTGCACCAAATGACACCTGCTGTCATAATAGCTTCCATTTTTATTGCAATATAATACAAATGATCTCAAAAGGCTTCATAAATTACTGAAAGATTTACAGGAGGAACAAGGTGTTTTAAAAAATCTTATGTAGGAAGCCTGTTTTTCTGACTTATTTTAGAAAGTACTTTTTAATTATTCAATTTTTGTTCTTGAAATTATGGGGAATATCAAAGCTTTTTGTTTCTTTGTTTGTTGCAAGGAACCAATGAATAGTGAACTAATGAATATTGGATGTCATCTTACCTTCCCAGCAACGGGAAAGATGCAATCCTAAATACTGAGGAGACAAGGGAGGGCCCACCTTCCCTTCACTCTACAAGTACAAATTTCAAAGAAGTTAAAAAAGAAATTAGTTTGGTAAAAAATACCTTTTCACTTTGCCTGACCACCTTTCACTTTCCTGGTCCCTTCATTTTCTCACACGTTCATGGAGCTTTCCAGATTTTACAAGACTAGAAAAAGTGAGCAAAAGCATTTTGCCTCCCGTACGACTTTAATGATAAATCTGTCATACTCTGCCTGATACATCGTAAAGAAATGACAAAAAAAAAATTACAAGCAGTTCAGCAGATATTGGCAGTACGGGCATGAATCCAATTTCCCCATGTCTGGACAACTGAGTAATGTAAAAGTAGAGTTTATATATGCTCCTGACAATAGCTGAAGGCTCTCCTGGCACAGCCTAAAGGTTCATGACCCATAAATATTTCTCTCCTGGAAATTGCGAACTTGGCCTCCTGCTGCAGTAGAACTTGTAAAAGCTGTAGACAGTCTGTGGCTCTCTTGGGACCTACAGACTCCCCTGGCAGATTTTATGAGTATCAATCACAGGCATTATCTCATAAGACTCACAGGTTACCAGCTGGTCTGGGGTGTAAAAGTGTTGCTTGCAGTGCTTGAGACTGTAAATGCCATGAAGTTTAACAATTTCTGTTTACGAGATATGCAAGAAAATTACATTTTCATCCTTTAGAACTCAAAGCTTCTGTTAACATGGCAAAGATCTAATCTAAATGTCACCAGGCACATGTAAAAAACAGATTTTACCTGCACAACAGCTGTTTTCACAATGTTTTGTACCTTTTTCAGAGGCTTCTAGTAGAGCTGACAGTGTTCTCATGACTCAGGGAGGTGATCAGACGTGCTCCTGGCAAGACATGGCTCCCCTTAGTGGTACAGGCACCAACACCCTGGTTTAATGGTAAAAGAGAATGTAAAGAAAATGTGGCTTTCTTTATAGATCGATTGGTTTATTTCATTGGTTGGTAGAGCTTTTAAAGCACCCATGTATCAGAAAGGGAGCAAACTCTTCAACATGTGGAGCTTGCTATTCCACATTTCTTGGTGTCTTTGGGGTCTGTTCCTTGCATTTGGTCTTGGCAGATTGAGACTGCAGAGACATCTGTGACTTCACTGTATTTATACATAGGAAATAAAAATCTTAGAGCTCAATTTCTCCATATGCCTCTTACAGCTTTCTATTATTAGAAGGCAAACATCTTGGATGTGTTGCCAGCAATCTATATGCAGGGCTGCCAATTGTCCCCATTTCATATTCTAGGTTGCTGATATTTTCAGGCTTGGCTTCGGGTATCTTTAGAATCTGCTTTGTGAAAAAGAAAAGGCAATATTTCACTATTGGCTTATAAGAATGAGTCATTAAATTTGATAAAACAGATGGAGACTGTTTCTCAGTAGGTCTCAGATTCATGTCTTGTCCTAGATCCTGTCAGGGGAAGACTAAGAACATAACGTGGCTCTTTCCTCTCTTTGACAGGAAAAGAAGTGAGATGGTGATGCATCCCCTACCCTGCACCCGCAAAAGTAATGTTCTGCCCCTGTATGTGCAGAAAAGGAAAATGAAAGTTAGGGCAGGGGAATCTGCCGCCTGGGGAGACTTTCACAGTTCATACCTTCCACTCATATCCAAACCCAGCCTGCTCCTCTCACTCCCTCTCAGAAAAGGCACCTTGCAGCCACAGGAGCAACACACCTCAAAAGGAAAAGCAATCAAATATCAATAATCTAAACTATACATGGAAACTGTATGGAAAATAAGAAAGTCAAGCATGTCTGCTACCTCATCAGCAGGACCATAGGGATTTACTGGGAGAGTGAGGGCACTCTCCCAGCTCTTGCCTTGATCTCTGCACTCTCAAAAAACTGAATCCACCCAGGAAAGCATGATGAAGGATATCACTTGAATATTCCTCAGATCAAGGACCATCAGTCTTGTGACACAGGTAGTGGTCAGAATGACTGTGCCATGTGCTGAAGGCAGCAGTAATATCACCCAGCTTGTGCTGTGCACGCAAGTGGTGAGACCCTTTTGTTTAAATGATCCTTTTAAAAACAGACAGTGTTTCAAAGCTCCTCTGTATCTGGCTTAGATTCAGCTCACGTGCAGGAGGCTGAGCTCTCAGGATGCCCTGGGCTGGCACTCCCTGTGCTGCAGCAGAGCACAGCCAGGCACCGCACAACTCCCAGCGGTCGGGATGCTGCAGACCACCACTCTCTTCCCCATGCTGACTAGAGGCATCTGGCAGGGCTTGGAGGAGGGTTAAATGAGCTTCTCCCACAGGGAAAGCACCTCCTCGCTGAGGCAGTAAATCACTGTCTTGCAGTGACACTAATGCACAGAAAATGAGCTGCTTGCGGATCTAGGTGGTAAATACTGATTCGGTGAAATCAGTACTACATGAATGTGCTACATGAAGGCTTAAAGGAGCAATTTCAGATGAGGAATGTCTCTGTGGCAGCTGCTGTGGCACCTCACCATACCCACAGGGCTCATGGCGTAAAAGGGGCGGCAAAGGGGGAACAATATAATTTCTATGCTAGCAGTAATTCTAGAGCACTGCCTTGCCCAGGGTCACCTGAGAAATCAGAGCATTGACGGATTAAAAAAGGTAACAAGCTAATTTTGTGACGAAAATGTTTGCTCTGTGGAGCCAGATGCCACTGAGACCTCCCAACCTTCAGTGCTGATATGTGCTCCAGGTTTGCCTTTGTTTTCTCCAGATCAGAGTCTGCATTTCCTCTCTCATTTTAAAACATTGGTTGATCCACTCCTGGATAAATCTGATAGGAAATTATGCGTCGACCTCATTACAAGCATTCTGCTTTCCCCCAGGACACCCAGGAGGTGCCCCAGCAGGAGCAGGAAGTTTTCTGCAGGGATGAATGGGAGGGGGAGTAATTGCCGGGAAAGAGCATCCATAAAATAAACAGAAGGCTAAAGCAGGTGCTGCGCTGGATGTGGCTCATCAGAGGAGGAGGTTGTGAAATGGTCCCTTTCAACTCAGGCACTCGGGACCCCCTTGCTGGGGTGCCGAAAGCAGCTCCCATCCGGCGCGATTACGTGTCCCCAGGGCTACCGGCAGTGTGAAGCGCAGAGCTAGGGGGCACTGGCCCCAGGCTGCTTCTGAAACACAAGCCGCGGTGCACTGCCTAAGGCAGGTTACCGACTTCTCCTGAAAATCTCTAAAGAAATGGCTGGTTAAAAGAAAAAAAAAATAAGCAGCTCCTGAAATATTTGGATTTTGAATCTGAGCCCCTGCAAACATTGCCAATGGCTCCTGACCTTTTGAGAGTATTTATGCACTGCCTTGTGCCCAGGACCACTGTTTGGATGTTTCCTTTCCCTTGCAGTGCTGTGCCCATAGCCTTTTGCATTTCTGAATGTAAATATGACTGCACCCCCGAGCTGCACAAAGCCTTGTTTCTGCCGTTTCTCTTTAGCCTTGGCATACAAGCAAGCAATTATTCTGTTTGCTAAGACTGAGCTGGTATAGCAGGAGCTCTTTCACAGTGTTGCTACATCTGCTGAGCCCCACGTGATGAAAAGCGTGGTGGACTTGGTGGTCTGCAGAAGAGCAGATGTCCGTGGTTTTTTGTATGAGGGCTCTGTCATCAGTGAAGTGATATTAAGCTTCCCCTGAATGTCCTTCAGGTCTGAGGTTGTGTCAGCGATATTCTGCTTCTCTCAGTCCTTCTGCATGTGGTTTGGGCTGTTAACCTTTGTATGGAACTGAGGATGTTGTGATGGTATGAGTGCTGGATGCACTGAGGGAGAGCCAGGCTTATCAGTCTGGGAAGCTGCAGGTGGCCAAACAGATATCCAAGGGACAACTGGCTTTTTGGGTTCTGCTGTGTGGGGAAGAGCTGAAAAGTCCAATACACTTGCAAAGCCTGCACAGATTACAATGATAACACATATAATTAGCATAAGTCCTTACCTACTAGTGGTGCTTAGTAATGAAAATGTCTCACTGTGTGCCAATAGCACCTAACAAATTAATAACAGAGGGGGTTTTAATAGTAGACTATGGACATCTGATTTATAATCTGAAAATAGCTTATACCCTGTTGCTGTGGAACATCTACTGTCCACTCATGTCAGAGGCTGAGTGGAATATATTACTTTTTTAGCTCTTTATCCTTGCTGCAGGCATGAGCAAACACAGTGAGCCTCCTAATGCATTTAGCAGCAGACATGTGGCATAATTGACCAAGGACATGTATTCTGTAAAGCAGAACAATTTAAATGAAAAAAGAATGAGAAAATACCAGCCAAACAAGGAAAAATGCCATGTTTTGGTGTGCTGAGGAGGGATGTACTCCTGAAAAGGCTTATTGGGCTTTTCTCTTTGAAGTCAGGATCTCTGTGTTTGTTCTTCACTTCTAATCTCCCATCTCAGGAACAGCACAGTGAGGCCCAGCACTCTCTCCCCTATTTTAGGAAATAAATCTCAGCGAAAGGTGCTGCTGAGGTGGTTTTGGAATGGTGCTGAGGTGATAGCCTGTTCTGCATCTCTTCAGAGACTAGCATGAGCCCTCTCGGAGACTTTGCCATGTGCAGGTCTGCTCTCTGCTGTGCTGCTGCTGCTGGCCACCTTCAGGGAAAATTCCCAAGACAACCAGTGCCACAGTAATACTGCCTGCCCCACATGATGACAAATCCATTGCTCTCAGGACAGACATTGAAATAATCAAACCTCGCCCACTTTCTCCTAGCCATCTTCAGCACAGATCCAAAGATGCCTTGTGCTGCAGCTTGATCCCTGCTCTCTCAAGCTATTTCCTCAGACCCACAGTCAGAGCCCACAGGAATGTTATTCTTCAGGACACACAATCTAAGGCTAAACCCAAGGCTAAACCTCCTTCAGTGGTATAACCTGGAGCAGCCAGACAGACCCAGCCAGCAGCAGTCCAGCCCTTGCCTCAAGCTGATGCTTGAGGTTAATTTTGCTTTTTAAACCTTTCTGTAGCTGCAGCCATTGCTTTAGGTGAATTATCTTATGGGACAAATAGACAATTAAATATTTCCCAGGCATGGCATGCCACTATTATACTGTCTGCAATATTCAGTAATTGTGACTAATGCCTTGTTCACAGAAGGTAGGTTCCAGATTTTCCACTTTCCTTGGTTGGGGGAGAGAGCTTTCTTAAGCTAGTTTTAATTTAGTATTATTAAATTATTAAGGTTGGAAGAGACCTACAAGATCATCAAGTGCAATCTTCAACCTTCTGAACTTGTAATAGGCTGCAAAAAACCAGATCTTGCCTTGCAGGATTTGGGATCAGCACAGGAATATATGTTATAATGACCTCGAAAGAAAACAGTGGCTTCTGTCTGTTAAATCAGGCAGTACAGTAGCATACCAGCAATAATCAAGGGACTAAT
This sequence comes from Struthidea cinerea, assembly GCA_013397865.1. Classification (NCBI taxonomy): domain Eukaryota; kingdom Metazoa; phylum Chordata; class Aves; order Passeriformes; family Corcoracidae; genus Struthidea; species Struthidea cinerea. Next base: position 462,563 of record VZTI01003856.1, on the reverse strand, counting down.
TCTCCAACTAGTGACATGAAAATATAATTTCATGTTGTGATTGTTTGCAATTAGTCACAGATGCTAATCTGTGATCACTTGCTAAGATCACTTGCTCTGCCATTATTTTTCCATGAATACACTGAGAAATGCATTTTAAAGTAAAATGAGCCAAAGGCCTAGAATTTAAGGTTAGCTTTGACACAGCTTCTGCTTTCATGTATTTTATCAAGAACTATTCACTAAGGAAAATAGTTATGAATTTCTTGAGTATAACACACACTTTGCATATGCATATTACATAGTTTATACCCTGCCAAAATGCAGATATCCTCACTATAGCTTTAGGCTTCCTTTGTAGTCAGTAGGGAGAAGTAGACAACCTGCTTGATCACCCTCAGATGTCTGGCTTGGGGGAAAATCAATCCCGTAAAACCAAGATTTCACACTTTCTCTTCATTTCTCTGTTCACAGGGATCTTGGTGACCCTTTCTGAGATAGAGGGATGTATGTTGCATACAGCTAAATAAAAGTGAGATTAATCTAAGGAAGTACATGACCATCATAATCTGAATTTGGTGGGATGCCCAGTCCTGATTTACACCACTGGAGAAATCTCCAGCAGTTGTATTTCATGGGGAGCCTACAAGAGCAAGCACAACAGGATATGGTTTCCTACAGAACCTGAGCACTAAGTTGACCAGCCTGACGTGCTCCTGTGGCCAGCAAGGCAGGACAACAAGGCTGTAGCAAAGCACAGTACTAGGAGCAGTCACCTTTGAGGAGTAAACATTTGCATGGGAGGTCGCGTCACCCAACTCAGAGTCTAAGTCCATTGCCTAAGTCTAATCTGGTCACACCAATGAATTCCTAAAGCCAATGAAAGGGAACATGCACTTCCAGCAGGGACTGCTTGAATCCCAAGAGAAGTGGGAAGAGATTGCATTGGTGATGCCTGTTGATGTTGGTGATAAAATGTCACGCTTAAGCTTAAGATCACACGTCCCTGCTGAATTGGCACAGAAAGTCAATAGTGACAAACATAACATTAGATCTTTGTTGCAGGGGATGAAACCCTCGATCTGGACAGGAAAGACTGGCTGGTCTCAGTGGGTTTTAAAAAACTAACTTTTAGATTGATTGTACCAGTGTCTCTAGACAATGGTTTGTCATCATTGCTTAACATTATAGAAAGAACTGCCTGTATTTGCCCTTAGGTCTTGTGGTTTAAAGGAGAAGTAAATAGGTATGGGAGGGAACAAAGTAGGATTCATAGCTGCTCTATATCCTATACATGAATCAAGGGCCTTGTTTTGTCCTTCCATCCTCAAAAAAAATTCCCCATGAATCTGGAGAGTCTGGTAGGGAATATCTGTCTTTAGATTAAAAAGAGAAAAAAAGAGAAAAAATCACCTTTTTCTTTATTTTCTGCATTTCTACATTAAGAACTGCTCATCTGTGCTTCATTTAGAAGTTATTTATGTTCTGTGGGATTCCATCAAGCTGTTCATATGACATTTTACCTGAACAAAATGTAGCTCTTCTAACATTATTGTGATGGCCAACCTTGGGGAGAAACTTAATTATCCCCTATGTACCAGCTGAATGGACATTTTTCTCTTGGTTTGACTGCTCTGATATTTTTCAGTAGTAGTTTCCTAGATTAATGGCAGTGTCTTGGATGCAGAAGGACTGCTGGAGCAGGGTTATATTAGTGAATGATATCATAGGCAGGGCTTAAAAGCCTTCAGGATACAAATTGTTGGTAGCAACCAGAACAGATTGTGTGTCCTGAAGAATAACATTCCTGTGGGCTCTGACTGTGGGTCTGAGGAAATAGCTTGAGAGAGCAGGGATCAAGCTGCTCTTACCTCTGGTCGTGTTTTCCTTCAGGCAGGAAATATCAGAGCATGGTGTTGATGCAACATTTCTGCTCCTGGCTCAACTACTTTGAGCAGGATCAACACCAGCATCTTCTCACCTCACCCCATTTTGCAGTACCACATAACCACAGACCTATAACTCACTGCCCAGCAGCATCAGATGTTTCAGATGTAGTGCCTGGTGAGGAAGCTGTGCCATGGCCAGCTGTCCGATATGCCTGTGGCCACCTCCTGTCTGGAGGATTTCACACGCCAGCCCCTGCTAGTCCAAGAAAGTGCAAATATTTTCATGACCACTAAGGATTATGACTTGCACGTTTGCAAACATATTTGTTACCAAACTCTCATGGTTGCCAACATTTTGAAAATCTGATTTGCAGATTGGCTTTACCCCACTCATGTCAACCCTGCATGACCTGTTGGTCACGGTCTGTGGTCAAAATGTGGGTCACTAGTCAAGGCTAGTGAGTCTCCATTTGCCAGTCTAACGAGATGTATGAAGTGATGGTTCCAGCCTTGGTTTGTGTGAGCCGTGAGCTGTTGGGACAGACAATGACCTGCTCTGGGCCCAGTCTGTGGGGCAGCAGAGAAAGGCTGCAGTGAGGGAAGGGAGTAGGCGTGGAGAGAAAGGGGAAAATAAGCAAAGCAGAGCAAGACAAAGAGCAGAGGAGGGTATTTGGGGGAAATCACAGAAGGAAAAGGGTAGAATAAGAAGATAGCTTGGAGGAAGCCACAGAGAGGAGACAGAGGTAGATGTGGGATTTGTGCAAGGCAATTAACCAAGCACAATGTTGTTAAATCTGAGTCTTCAGTGCCTTCAGTACTTCTGTGTGTTGGGCATCATTGCTGGAATCTGGGGATGGTACCAGTGTTGTTTTATTGTCCCAGAGGCCATTTTACTTTTTGACTTTCTCTCTTCTCCCTCCACATTTTTAGTAGACCAAGTATCACTGCTGATTAATGGAGAGGATGGAAGGTGGAGGACCTTTATCGGCTATTAACCTTAACGAGAACAATAACTAAGCAGTAGGTCCCTGAATGTTCTTTGGCAGAACTGAGAGCCTGAAAGCTGCCTGGTATTTCACATGGGGCAGAGATGAATTTGTGAGCAGCATCAACATGAAGTAGCTCCAGCCAGCTGGGTCAGGAGTAAATCTGCACACCACAACCTCCCGCACAGCCTCGCTAGACTGAACGCTGACTGGCTGCCAGAGGAGAGCTGAACCAGAGACACTGGTAGTTACATAAGTGGAAATTGCCCCTGGTTGGTTAAACTTCTCTGCTAAAAATGCCACCCATTTGCAATTCATACAGACAGCCAAGTCTGAGGTGTATTATTAGTAACATCCATATGCTATTCCACATTACTGCGAGGACTCCTTGCTTAATGAGGGTCGAACAGTCATTGGAGTTGGCATCATTCTAATAATGCACAAAGTCATTCTGTTTCTATTTGTTTGCATGGATTAACAGGTTTTGAAGGTCTTGCATTTGTGGCAAGAATTGGAATGTGTCATTAGTATCGAAATAAAACCCTGACAAAAGCAGACTTTGTATTATTTGAGTGCTTCTAGGAGCTCTGCTAGATTCTTTTAGATGTAAATAAGGGCAGTTTTTGCTTTTGTATTTACAGAGTTCTTATTGTCATCAAAGCAAATAGTTTTATTTCCTACTGAAGACATAATCTAATTTACTCTGTAGGAAGCAGAAAAACATGAATATTCCCAAATTTTAATTAGGAATTTGGCGTGGGAAGAATAAGCAATAGCATGGCTGGACTTTGGAGCTGTTTCTCTACAAGGCACTGTTTGGTGTTTCAGTAGGTTTGTAAACCCTGACCATGTAAACAACTGGGCAAGCTGGACACTGCCAGGGAGGGTTGTGGTGCTGCATCACATTTCTCCCTCAAGGGGCAGGATGCACCCTGTGCCTGCACCCCAGACATCCCAGTCCAGGTGCCTTTCTCAAACCACTGAGCCCCCTTTCTGACATCCAGACTTGAAAGGTCAGTGGCTGAATGCCTGTCCTCTCCTTCACAGGTACAGGTGCATAGTCATCGGTCTTCTCTGAAAGGCTGTCCTTCTGCAGGGAAGTTTTGGATTAATTTCCAGGATTATGTGACACAATGAGCAGTATAATCCATGGTAGATCCTGCAGATGAAGCACTTTCTACTATATGGAGTTAAATAAGCTTGATCTAAGTAATTAAATAAATGAAACAGCTTATAACACCTTGTGAATTGAGACACATGGAAGGCATGACATGCTTCATATGCAGAGGTCAGCTTAAAACTGGTGAGAAATCAGAGCAATTGTGAAAATGACACAAAGAAAACGATCCCTGTTATGCACTTGTGCATCTGATCCGCTTGAGAGACTGTGTAATGTGCCTGACATGTCCCAGGCACAAGTTGTTCTGACCTCCCTTGTAAATCTGGTAGCCTCTGTTCTCTTCAAGGTGCTCGCACGAGCCGGACGTGCCTTGTTCTGTCAGTACAGGAGCTGCTTTCCTGCACCACAGCCATCTGTTTCCTAATGATTATGTCTAGCCTGGGTTAATCTCCTCTCTCAGGGTATGTCATGACACAAAATCTGCATGCTTCCCAAAGATAGTTTCTTGGCTGCTGTAGCTGATGGCCAGCCCCATGAAATCTGGGCTAGCTGCCTGCTGGGAGACCTTGAGAGCTGGGTTTGGAGCTCCTTTTACACTCTCTGCTGCAGGGACCTGCACTAATTGAGTTGTGGTAGGAGAGAAAAAATTGCTTTTTTCCCTGCTCCTTCCCAGTCTGCAGATCCTGATCTGTTAGTGCTCTGAAACAAGACACTTCCCTATTTCTGAGTTTAGGTGCCAAATTTGCTTTTACTTAGAAGTCCTTTTTGGCCATGCTTTTTACCAGCTGTTAATAAATCATGATGGACTGGAGATGTATGCTGTCAGTCCCCTGTTTAGGTGATTCCCTCTCCCCATGGGACGGATCACATGGCTAACAATCACGTTTTATCCTCATGTTTTCTTGTGCGATTGCCCTTAAAACCACCCATTTTACAAGCAGAGAGAAAAGCAGATTGTCCCCTTACTGTGACCTGCATGGCACTAGGTGAGCAAGGTGAGCAGGGACTGCAGGGCCATGCGTTTAATTAAGAGGAATTTGTTTTCAAATAAAATCTCACCGAACTGGACTGCATAAATTAGAGCAAGTTCTTTTAAGTGCCAGATAGAGTTTGCCTTTGGGTACATCTAGTATAAGAAAAAAATGAAGGTGAACTGGCCAAGCCTTGGGCAGAGCCAGGTCAACATGTGCAGGTAATGAGCAAGGACCATCTTCTTTTGTTTTCTTCTTCTTCCAACCTGCAGCTGAACTGCTCAGCCCAGGCTCTTTCCGTGGCTCAGTGAGGAGAAATGGCCACTTGTGGCGTGTGGTTTGTCAGGCCACTGTGGATATTTGTTCTGGGACAGGATGAAACAGCCACCACCAGTGTGCCTGTGAAAGCACCTTTGGGTGACCAGCTCAGACGTGCACATCCCCATGGGGCTGAGGAAACTTACCCACTGTGCCCCAGACCTGTCTGGTAAAGACAATTTCTGGCTTGAATTACAGCTGCCTGAATTCCTAGATTTGTTCATAATTTCATGGTAAGCTCTGTTCAGTTCTCATCTTCCTTTGGCAACTATGCAAAAACGTTGGATTTGGGTTCGTTACTTTTTTTAGTTTTATTTTATTTTTTTTTTTTATTATCTTCATTATATCATAAATTGCTTGGTGAAATACTGGGTTCAGACGTTGCAAAGCCTCATGTAACTGTCTCCTTAATTGTACTGTTAACTTAGGGTGCTTTATTTTTCCAGGTGTCTTATTTTTGACACTGAAAATGCCTAAAAACTGTCTTTTTTAACAGAAGAAAAAATATTTTTGACATTTAGGGTTTTTTCCCCACACCGATCAATTCTGTTGAAACTCTAGGAGTTTAACCCTCTAAGTTAGTGAAACAAACCACATTATCTTATTTGTGGTTTATTACATTTGATTCTTGCATTTTTGGGGTGTAAAAATACCTGCTTCTGAAGTATAGTGCAGTTCAAAGAAGGGAAATACAAGAGCAATACACCCTGCACTTCCTGATAGCTGACGTTTCAGCTACCAACCCCTGTGGGTGTTGAATTCCCCTTTGCTAACTCCCATTTGCAGGTTTAATAAAACACTTAGGATTGCTTCAAAGAAGGCTGAGCAGAATTTGGTGTGCTGAGAGTTTTCCAAGCATGATAATCCAATCTCATTCATATCCAAGTTTTCTAATGGAGAGACCTTTTGTGCCCTACATGCTGCTGCTTACCATGAGTGCTATTTCTTCTGGACATTTTTGCTCCTGATTTAAGGTCATCTTTATATTACTTGTTGAGTTTTGGTCCATTTCCTCCCTTTGAAAAAGAAATACAGCAGTGTCTGAGGCAACTTTTAAGAGAGCTTTTGCTACATCTAGTGGCAGAGCCTTTGAAGTGCCTGAAAAAAGGCATTTTAGAAAAAAAGCCAATCTCCATTTAGAACCCTTATTATTTTGTTCATCACAGAATATTCTGAGTTCGAAGGGACCCACAAGGATCACCGAGTCCAGCTCTTAAGTGAATGGCACACTGTAATGAAACCTGATGTGCTTTCATATTGTGTTCTGTTCACCTTTGTCTTTTCTAGCAAAGCTCTTGTATTACTGCCTGGCATGGCTTTCCTCAGTTCTGGCTGCCATCTGAGACAGAACTGGTCT
>VZTI01003856.1:435134-455932 GCA_013397865.1 Struthidea cinerea | reverse complement strand
GTGGGGGTGTGGGGGGGTGTGTGTGTGTAAAAAACAATCCCAGACCCCGCCAGCTGTCATCCTCCCCAGTGCAGTGCCTGTATCACCCAGGAGCACTGTGAGTTCACCCCATGGAAGGAAGTTTTGCACCAACCCTGCCCAGCACTTGGCCACTGCCTGCAGACCACCATGGGTAGTGGTGTGTCCCTCAAGAGGGAATGGGGGAAGAACAGAAGCATGACTGCGTGCTTCAAGCAAGGATGTTTACTCAGGACATAAATATCTGGATTGCTGTTGTTCCCATCCATTTTGTAAGGTGAGGTGAGGAACACACACAAGGGGACTGAGAAGCACCTGGGATTTGCTGGAGAAATGAAATTGTAGGGTAAAACCTCATGAGAGCGGGATGTGGATTGGTCCTCGCCAAATGCTTGCAGGAGAGGAGCTGTAGTAACAGCAGCTACTCTTACCAACTCCAGAGTAGTCTATTTTCTGAGGGACTGTCTAACTTGCTTTGCATAATTCCAGTGGGAGCTGGATGGATTCTAGGCAGAACAAGACATCCTCCTGATTTCAAACTGGATGGGAGCAGGTTAGGTTGCTACTGCCCATGTAGCAATAAGAACTATGGACCAGAAGGTTGGGATCATGATCGTAATACTGACAAAATGAGGCAAACCAGAGCTGATTGCAAACATAATAAAAAAATCAACACTGCTGTTTGAAAAGTGGCTGATCCAGGTTTAAACATCTGGATAAAAGTCATGCATGTTTTGAAGAGAAGTGGTTGTGTAAAAAAAGTATTATCAAACCTTATTAACCTGCTTTATCCAGACAAGGAGTGGTGCCTTACACTGGGAACCGGGTCTTTATGGTGGGAAAGTGAGGAGGACTGCTTACCCAGCCTTACTCCAGGGCCATGGCAAGAGAGGGTGGGCTGGCAGCCTGGATGCTTTTGCTCTGGCATGTAGTTTGCTTCTCCTTAATTAAGTTTGGGACTTAATTTGGGTGGCCTCATTAAGGTTCCCTTGCAGCATCCTCCTTTGGCTTTGCAGGCTGGAGGACCTCACCCTCCTCAGGGGAATAGCCAGGTGAGACAGATGGACTTGGAGGAAGTTAGGGGGGTGGGATACTCTTGAAAATGAGGATAAGGCAGTATCAAATATGGAGCTGGGGTGTGCAGGTAGGTTTCCCCATATGTCTTGGTTGTGGGTGATCCCCTGTGCGTGGCAGAGCAGTGATTGCTCTGTGCTGGAAAGAGGCTCCCTTCATATTCATGGAAAGAAACTGGCACTTTCAGAGCACAGCTTCCAGCAGAAGGACCAAAAAAGGTCACTGCCTTCAAAGGAAGCCCAGAGTGACAACTCAGCCACTGTCAGAAGCTGAAGACCAGCGAGACAACTCCCACCCCTACGGCAATGCAGCAGGGGGGAGCTCCTGTTCTGCCGGCGGCATCCAGCTGCACAAGCAAAATTACCGCAGGTTTAGATACATGGTGGCGAACCTGGTGGCAAAGGTTGCAATATCAGTCTGAAAGGTGTGCCCAGAATGAAGGAAGAAAAATCTAGGACCTTGAGGACAGTTTAGACTAAACTATTAGAAGTAAGAACTTCTACAGGAGTGTATGCAAGAACTTTAGAAGATGCTCAAGGAAGATGAGTTGTGCATTATCACAAAATCATGGAATCAGAATGCTTTGAGTTGAAAGGGACCTGAAGGTCATCTAGTTCCAACTCCCCTGCCATGGGCAGGGACACCTTCAATCAGAAGGTACATTAGCATCCCAGCATGACCTGGGGGATTGCACAGATGAGGAGGCATTTCCATCTCAAGGTGTTACTTGCTCTCGTGAAATAACAGGAAAACAAAGAACAATTTCAACTTCAACAGTTTGTTCTTGAACTTGTTTCAGTTCAAAAAAATCCTTGATGGAAGGAATATCCATCCCTGTTATTTACCATTGGTGTGAAACCACAGGAGCAGAAAAAGATCTGTAACTTTCTTGAGCTACAGGTGATGATTTGAGAAGATAAGGTTTCTAGTATCAGGAATTATTTGTATGCGGCCAGCTTGATCTGTTCCCATAATACATGGTGGGAATCACTCCATCACTCTTGGAGCTGTTCAATCAGCCCCATGCTGGGCAGCCTCTCTGATGCCTGGAGTTCAGTCCAATGCAGAGAGATAGGCCAGAGATAACACGCTGTCAAAGCACTCTGAGCAGCATTACAATTTTATTTCTTTTGGAAGCAAACATGAAAGAGTTCAGTAGGTCTCACAAGCAAAAAGGAAAACAAACAAAACAGGGAGTTAAAAAGCATGAGGGTTTTTTCCCATCTATTTGAGTCAGCTTCTTTCAAGTACGTAAAAATTGGTGCAACCTGCATTTTTTAATGATAGTTCGTGTTTCATTTCTATACATTAAATACAAGGAGCAGACATATTTCTTCTGGAAACAGGAATTTGACTTGTCAAATATCAGTCCCCATTTAAAAAATGTCACTCTATTTCATGCCTCTGTCCTGGGCTGTGGCTGATGGCCACAGGTGAACAAAAGATAACTACTTTCTCACGTCTCCTGATTACCACAGGAGGCTGAACACATCTGGCTTTAAAAGGCTTCCCAGCTTCTTCCCGGAGCAGCAGCAGTGGTTTCCCCACCACCTTGCAATTCCCACTCTCTGTGCACAGCTGCTGCCCAGGCAGGAGCTCCAGTGGGAGCAGCAGGCAGCACTTCTCACCACAGTGGGCTCCAAACCTCAAGGCAAGCCTGGGACATGTGACAGTAAAAACACAGCTGGCTGAGCAGGAAGAAAGGAGGCATTTCATGGCAAAGATATACCCTTTGTTCACTCCTAGACTGAGAAGTTGCAAATTCTTGTCTGGCTGGGCACTGGGACTTCTCTGTGCTAGACAAGGGATTTATCAGGGAGTGATTAGGAAAACTCTTGTTTTCACTTAAAACTTTGTTCACTTGTTTCAGTGGCCATTTGAATGTGATTAAAAACTTTATCAGAAAGGCATAGGCATAAGAAAAATAAAAATAACAGCAGCTTGTGGGGTGGCAGGAGGTAGAGTTATTCAGGTTTACTTTCTAAATGTTAGGAAGCTATAAATAGAAAATAAGAGAACACAGAGGTTATGTACTTGGAATAGAGAGGGCATGTACTTTTCAGTTACACTGACTCCTGTAAAAAGTCAAATATTGCTTTTTTAAGATGCAGTAGAGGGACAGTATCCATCCATTGCATCTCTTCAGTGCTTTTTTGCTAGAGGCGAGTTAATCTATTATTTAAGACATAATATAGAATAGGAAGATGATACATTTTAAAATTAAAATATACACTTCGATAATTCTTAAATTCCCTTTGGCCTTTAAAATGCCTTAAACCTCTGAAATACAACAGGACTATCTCAGACCCAGTCTCTCAAATACAGAGGATCACTTCTGGTCCAGCTGTACCATCCTAGGGCCAGACTGTCAACTTTTCAGGCAGTCTGACTTCTGACATTTCCTAACTTCTGAACATTTGAACATTTCAGCTTTAGCTGTCCTTCTGGCAGAAATGCTCTTACACATAAAATGGGATAACTTTTTATGAATGTGGCTATTCCCCGAAGACATGTAAGACTAACCACTATATAGGTACACTAGAGACCACAGGAACTGACTCAGCAGAAGTCCAGGGGGAGGTTGGCTCATGTTCTAGCTAAGGACAAGCATTGTCCTGTCCCTTAACACATTGAGTCACATGTGTTCTTCATGTGGTTGTGGCAATAAAACAAGAGGAAATAACCTGAAGTTACATCAGGGGAGGTTTAGATTGGGTATTAGGAAAAATTTCTGCCTTGAAAGGGTTGTCAAGCATTGGAACGGGCTGTCCCGGGAAATTGTGAAGTCACCATCCCTGGACATATTTAAAAGACATGTAGATGTGGCGCTTTGGGACATGGTTTAGTGGTGGACTTGGCAGTGCTGGGTTATTGGCTGGACTCAATGATCTGAGAGGTCTTTTCCAACCTAAATGTCTCCCTTGTTCTATGATTCATGCCCACAAGGCAGAGCATCACCTCATGTCCCAGGCAGCTGGCACTTTTGCCTGTTGGTTTGCATGTAGCAGTGGAGCCACGTGGCCTTGTCATCTTCTGGGCAGCGTCATCATCTGGAGACACTGTTCTGGAGGCAGCCTCTGAATGAAGGTGATCACTGTAAGGAAATCAGAAGAAACTCGTGTCCCTGGGGAACAGGTTAAGAAAGAAATTTGCATAACCCATATGGTTTATCTGCCTTTTTCAATATGAAGGGATTTTTTTTGAATTATGTCTGCTGATGTTTTTGCCTTATTTACAATGTTACTTAAATCAGAGCTCAGGTTATTATTAGCAGTCTTATTTTCTGCTTTTGGTAGCTTTCTAGACTGTTATTATTAGCATTTTTGTTTCAAAATCCTTTGAGATAATCTAAGATGCAGGGAAAGGCATCTGGCATTTCCTTATATCCCTTGAGGAAGGTTCTGGATTGCTCATTTTGTTTTAATTGCTATTTTAGAGCTGTGTATTTCTAGATGTCTTCTTACAGACCTATTCCCATACCATGAAGTCATTCTTATAGACAATCCAGACACGGTGATCTGGCACAAGCCAGGTCTGCTCAAATATTTATTATTGTGATTAAGAGATGGGGAAATAGCACAGGCATTTATACATATGCAAAGCCTTAGTTTCTAAACAGGCTTTTCCAGGAGCAGTGACGCTAAGGAGGGCTGGTTTCCCCGGAGGAAGCTCCTTCACAGTCAATTCAGTGGAGTGACTCCTAGAGGAATGGCATGAATTTCCACCAAGCTCTTCCTGCATGTACCTGATTGCGTGTCTGGGAATACAAGGAATTTGTCTGCATGAAGAAATGTCTTACAGCGTTAGTGCTTGGATCATAAAATGGGCCGGCCAATGGAATAAAGATCTGACATACCAGTTTGTTACTAATTATTTCTCAAGGTATCATTTTGAATCAACATCAAAGGTTTTCGGATGGTATTTCATGTATTTTAGATCCATCTATTCCCAGTGCTCCAGGAGTTGTTTCTGTGGATTGAGCCTCCATTTTTTCATACAAGGACAGATGTTTTCTCTCTGAGGTAGAGCCTCTTCCTTCTCAGCTGTCTTTCTGACAGTGAAACAAATACCAGAAGAAATCCTGTTTTATTTTCTCAATGTCCAGACCATTGAGAGCAGGTCAAATGCTCTCCACTCGCTTCATTTCATTTCTTGATTTCATTCATTTTTACCCCTACTCCTTAAATGACCTATGTTGGTTCCTCTGGCTCCAAAGAGTCAGTGAGAAATGAACTGTGAAATGGCTTCAGGACTGAAATAGCAGCAGCTGTTTCAGATCAGGAGCTTTATTAGCTGAGGAAGTGGAGGGATTTATTTTGTGCCTTCACAACTCCAACAAGTTGGTTTTCCAGTCTAAGACTTTTCAGAACTGATAGAACAACTAAACCCCAACTCTGCAGCATCTTTATCCATCAGCAAGATGTCCAGACTGTGATCACATAGAAACACTTCCTAGCCTGGTAGAAATGCTGTCAGGAAAAATGTATGTCCGAGAGATGTGTTTGGCATCAATGAACTGAGCTTGATTGTGTTGCTACATGAAAGTTAAGCATTTGTCCAGAAAGGTGATAGTCAGCTAGATATAAAACCTCAAAGACGTGCCATTTTGTATGCATGGATAATTATGAGTGATGGGGATGCTGAACAGAATTACGACTTTTTGAATGACAAAGTAGAAGGTTAAATATTGGGGGTTTTAAATAAAAAGGCAAAAGGATTTATGATTCAATGTATCTTTTGTAAAATAATAGTAAATGGTAGAAAAAATGAAAGCCTAATATATCAACCACAGTGATTTAGAATGCTTGGAAATGGGTATACAAGGGGCAGGGAACAGGGCCTAATAGATGTCTATTAGGGGTCTAAACACAATTTGTTGAACTTCTCCCCTAGGTGATGTTCCTGTGTGCTCTGCCAGCTGCTTCCTGCCAGGCACCTTCAAGAGGCCAGAACTGCCCTGCATTGGGTACCCAGAAGGATCCATCCCTTGGTCCTTGTGTAGCTGCCCCTGCAGGGGAATCAACATGCGAGGCGATGCAGGTGTCTGCAGGTGTGTGGTGGCACTATCCTTTTGATTCCAGAGGCTTCCAAGGCGCTGGTTTGGGACTAGCAGACACAGGACAAGAGTTACGGAGAATGGTGGCTACAGGGCTGGTGGGTCTCCGCATGTCAGCTGAGCCCCTGCAGACACCATGAACCGTCACGGGAGCTCAGAGAACAGGTCAGCTGGAGATGCTTGCCTACATGCTGAACCACCTGGCTGACTCCCTATGCTTGGGAAACAGATAATTCCCTCCACAGCAGCCCAGACAGTGCTGAGTTTTGGGTTTGTGAGTAAGACAGTGCTGATAACACACCAGTGTTTTGGTTGTTTCTGAGCAGCACTTGCACAACACCGCATTTTTCTTTTTCCCACTCTGCCCCACCAGCAAGTAGGCTGGAGGTTGGCAAGAAGCTGGGAGGGAGCACAGCCAGGACAACTGAGCCAGGCTGGCCAAAGGATAATTTCCTGCCTTACAGCCACAGGTTTGGCAGTAACAGCTCAAGGGAAGGAGGAGAAAGGGATGACATTGGTGGTATGGCACGTGTCTCCTCAACTAACCGTTGCATGCGCTGAAGCCCTGCTTTCCAGGAGGTGGGAAAACATCAGTTGCTGAATGGATAAAGTGAGCAAACTCCTCTTTTCGCTTTGCTTGAGTGTGCAGTTTTCACTTTACCTACCAAAGCCCCTTTATCTGGGTGCCTTCCTCCTGTCTTCTTCCCATCATATGGGAGAGGGGAGACCCAGCAGTTTGGCTGCTGGCTAAGGTCAATCCACCACAACCCCACCCCCTGACCTTGGGGACAATTTCAGTGAGGATGGTTGGGGACTGAGTCTCTCAAAAGCAAAATTTGGGCAATAGGTGATTTGTGCTTTATTTCACCAGTACTAGCAACCTTCTCTTGGAAGTTCTCAAGGGGAACACAGGGGACACTGAAGATGAACAGCTACATGTTGTTCTTATTTCTTATTTTCTTTATAGTTACATTTTCAGAATAAAAGATGGTTGACCACCAGAACTCTTCTTGCCTTCTAAGGTGATCATTCCCAGCTGCTCCAGGGCTGTAGGACGCAGGGCACTGTTGAAGGCACCTGAGGTCCGCATGCTGCATCATGGTCTGGTGAAAAGATTTGCGTACACCGCACCTTAATACACCATTTCCCAATCAGCATACCAGTTTGCTTACAAGAACTACCTGGATATTATGTTCATGCCCGATGTCCGGCTCAAGAAATATGCTGAATAATCTGTGTATTCAAAGAAAATGCCACAAGAAGTAAGTGATCACATCAAGGAAATCCAAACAGTTATTGCCCAAGGCTCTGTGGAATAAGTTAGATAGAAAACAAAAGAAGATGGTCTGACATCCAAACAGGTATTTAAAATCTGTCCAGTGAATTATACCCCAGAGTGCCTATTTCTTGCCTTTAATTATAAAGGTGTCAGACAAGTCCCTCAGAGACAGATGCCATATTGCCATCCCCTAAATTCAGATGAGATGTCTGGCCACTCATATGAAGACTGCCACTCAAGGGGGTCCGGGGAGGTTATCAGCATCTGGAAGACTTTCTTCTTAACCTACGTTCACCCTGCGTTTGGTCACATTTTCTGAGCAGCTAGGTGTTCTCCTGAGCTCAGTGATCTGGAAGAGAATGGGTTGTTCTCGTCATTTTAACACATTCAGTTAATTATGAACTTTGTTGTCAGAGGAAACATGGAAACCTAGAAAGAGACAGAAGAAAAAGAGCTCATCTAAAGTTACAGGAAAGAGGCATTGTAAAGTGGAAGCCAAAGGGGAAAAGGGTGGAAAATAATAATTAAAAAAATCAAAATGAAAGGGGAGGGAAAAAAAAGATGGTTAGAAACTTTAATCAATTCTGGTTCAAAAGTGAAGAAGAAATGAAAAATGAAACAAAGAGCAGAACTCGCACTTGAGAGAGAGAGGGAAGAAAGATGCTGAGGAGAAAGAAGCTCGCTAAATTAACCAATATATGCTTCAGAGAAATCCTGTCAGCAGGCTCAGAGAATCTGTCTCCATTAAAGTTTCATAGTGAAGGCTCAGAGGGATTTTCAATATTTAAAAAGTGTTTTTGAAGGTAGCCAAGGGGAGATGCACTGGTAACTCTTGAAAGGCTAATGCATTAAATTTTATTATGTCTTCAAATAGCATGGGACAGTGTCTAACTCTAGGTTACTTTAAGAGAGCACTCATGTCTTTCTGTGCTCCCTCCTCTCATTAAAATGTCCATGCTTGGGGTGT
Source organism: Struthidea cinerea (assembly GCA_013397865.1). Classification (NCBI taxonomy): domain Eukaryota; kingdom Metazoa; phylum Chordata; class Aves; order Passeriformes; family Corcoracidae; genus Struthidea; species Struthidea cinerea. Next base: position 447,538 of record VZTI01003856.1, on the reverse strand, counting down.
TTTGCATTCTCTGCTTTTCGCTCTGGTGATCACTGCTGAAGATGAGACAGGTGCCAGGAGGGTTGAAGGCAGAAGCTGGGAATTGTGGGGCTGCAAAGAGGCAGAAGTGGAAGGACAAGGTCAAAACAACAGGTTTCATCATGAGGCCCCTGATACGAAGAAGGAACACCAGTTTCATTTGGGCAGACAGGAATGATAGATGCCATCCTGGTGACTGGGAGGTGGCAGCTTCCACTGCCCTGGCAAGGGACATGAAGTCCCCAGGCAGGGACTGTTCATCCTTCCTTGAGCTCCTGTCTAGTGAAGGGGAGTGAAAGCCCAAAGGGAAAATAACTCATCAACACAGAAGCCCTTACAGTCAGGGTCATCCCACTTTTGTCATGTGCCCGTGTGTGGGTCTGAGAAAGAAGGAGTGAATGCCCTGAAGCCGACGAGGAGGAGGAGAATGGCAGAGGGGCAGGTCTCTGTGTGGAGGAGCATCCCTGCTCCCGAAACAAACCCTGACTCCTCACCACTGGTTTGGTAGCAGCTGTCAAGCTCTCTCCTTAGTGCACTCGAAGTACCAGACCAGCAAACCAACGGCTTAAAAATTATAAAATAAGGTGGTTTAGTCTCATGGCACACACACTCTGCCTTCTAATCCTCAGCGCTCAGGGTCTCTCGAGATGCTGTAGGCAGCCTCCGCACCCATCCCCGTGGCACGCTCCAGGACCTTGCACCCTCCCAGGAGTTAGGGCATTACAAAGCCGAGCGGGTGCGTCCCGGGGCAGGAGCGGGGCCCGATGCCGAGCCCCGGTGCCGAGCCCCAGCCTGCCCGGCGGGTGGCAGCACCGAACCACGGCCGGGCGCAGCTCCCGGCAGCGCTGGATGCTGCCAGAAGTGATGCCTTCCCTGCCCTGGGTTTCCTTTGATAGCGCTTGCACTTCTTTCGTGCCACCCTGCAGAGCAGTGACTAAACAGTTTCTAGAAATACCACTGTATGTGTCACGGCCCTTGTCTGAACAGCGCATCTCTCTGCTGCTGCCTCACATCAGGGACTGCTGCTTTGCAAAGCAGTCGGTACAAGCACCAGGCTCCAGAAATTTTTATGCTGTCTAGCACTTGCAGGACTTATCCCCTTTTTTTGAATGAAAGAATTTGGTCCAAGGTTGACAGCTATGTTCGGACACCCACTTGCACACTGAGTGTGTGGCACACCTTCCATACCAGAGGTCCTGTCAGTGCAGCCCGCTGTGCCAGAGGTGTGCAGGACTAGCCTGGTAGCCTTGGGGGTGGCAGCACTGCTCCCCTGACCACAGCACTGCCTCTAAGGGGAGCTTAGAGGCTGGGCTTGCATGTGGCAACAGATAGGCAGGCTGCTAAATTTAGGGAATTTAATTGAAAATTGAACTGCTCCTCCCATGTAGTTACTTTGGGACAAAGTTATCTCATCCCCTCACATCCAGGAAGGGCAGGGATGTAACACAAGATGTTCCCATTGAGCTGGCATCAAACCAAAGGTAGGCACTACTCAGCTACTTTCTCAATAAATTTAGAAAGTAAATGATTATTTGGATTCAGCCCCAAACTCCACCTGCCTCCTGCCTCTAGCTGATATTGTCAGTGGTGGATGCAGTGGCAAGACTAAGGATGGACAAGTGTCTGCAATACCCTCTCAGAAAATATGATCCAGTGCTTGCCTGAAAAATTTTGAAATTAAAAAAATCAGACAAAACCTTAACTGAGACAGTAAAGCGCACTGAATGCGTTTCAAAACTTTTTCATCATAAGCCTTCTGCTGAGTCATAGTGATCAAACCTGAAACCTGTTCTCCTTTGCATTACTTTTTTGATGTGCAATTCTTTCCCTCTGACATATGTGAAAGCAGTTTTGGGCCATTTTAGATCCCTTCCCCTATCAAAGAAACAAGCAGTGGCAGGCATACTTCCAAACCAAGTAGCACATAGTAAGGTTCTGCTGAGAGAAGACTGTCTTCCCCCATGTTTCCTAATCCATGTGTGCATGCCAGGGATACAGAGACAGAATGAAACGGCCCAAGAAACTGGTCATTATGAGGGAAGGACAGACTGCAATGCTCTCTTCCAGCTCCTCCTCTTATCCATGGCTGAGCCCACCCTGTGCTGTCCCCACGGGGCTGTGGCACATTTGGCTTGTGGATGACAAAAGCAATGGGGCATTTGGGCTCTCTCCTGCTGCAAAGCTCAGCAGAAACACAAAAAAACCTCAGTCCAAGTCTGAGAGCTTCAGTTCCCAAATGATTAATGCTGTTTCAAAGTAGAAGCCAGTAAAGGATAACACAAAATTATTTGTTGTCTGCTCCAACAGCAGGGCAGGGCTATCTTTTCTCTCTGATAAACTGAATGGTTTTGACCCACATTGTAACCTCTGGTTTGAATTTAGAGATAAGTATTATCATCTCAGCCTTGTGCCAAGGCTCAGAAGCGCCTTGTGGCAGCAATGAAGCAGTGTTTCACAGGGCTGCATGGGCCAGAGGAGGCTGCAGGATCTGGGCAGCATGGTCAGACAGATACTCCCCTCCGTTCCATGTTTGGAGGGTCCCCGCAGCAGGGACAGTATAAATTCTAATGAAGCTACATTGCCAGTGGCAGGAATAGAGCTAATTCCAGGTAGTCTGGAGTTTACAGCTCAAGAATGGATTAAATTATCACTTTACTGGCTTTAAGTGAGCTGTAAGACTAATCTAAATTTAACAGGGTCGGCAGTTGCTTTACAAGCTTCCTCAAGAGGCAAGTGTCAAATTAGGGCTATACCAATAGATAAAGGGAGAAAACTAAAGCCATTGATGGCCATAGATTTCCCAGTTGATATCTTTATACTCTGCTATAAAAGCCTATCACTCTTCATTTAAAGAAAGTGAAAATTGTTGACATCTCTTTCAAATGCTAATCATTAGGAAGCAACTTGAGCTAAATATAATTAGAATCAAATCGTGTGCACCTTTTATTGAGGAGTAACAACACTCAGTATTTTCTGCTATTTATGTTTCCAGATAATCTGTGCTGTTAGTTTGGGATCAAATATTGGAGCCCCTCCAGCTGCTGCATGACTGTGACTCTGGGGATTGATGGTGCCATTTGACGGACCCAGAGACGCATCTGGGAGCTTGTCCTATAGCAGGTTTTGAAAAACACAATGCATGGCTTGGGCACAAGTGCTCCACCCGGAGCCAGGACAGTCCAGGCCTTGCACCTGGGTGCAGCAGAGCCGCCCGGACGTGGTGGCAGAACTTCGTGTGCCATAAAGGACTGAACTTTGGCAAAACTCTGCCCTTGGACTTTTAAGCACCTGCACCTGCTGACCTGCCTAAGATGATTTTCCAGGTCATGGTGCGCTGGAACAAGCCAGGCATGGTGCTCTGCTGGAGAGTTTCTTCAGGTTTGAGGGACAGCTCCGAACAGTGAGAGGCTATCCCCAGCTTGGAAAAACCCTTCTCCTGCCCTGATGACCTGCCTCACATGAGATCCCTTCCCTTCCTGCCCAAGGGAACAGGAGTCAGGGCATCTGTGTGTGATCAAAATCCCTGGCAGGCAGCAGGAAGCAGTGAGATGCCCACCCCAGACCCATGACAGTCATCTTTGTGTTTTGCTCACACAGGTTTCTCTTTCCTGGTAATTTCTTTGCTGGACAGGACCCACTCTATATTACCCATAGGACCCATCAGAATCATAGAGTCCAACTCCTGACGCTACGCAGGATCCCCCAAGAGTCACACCGTGTGCCTGAGAGCATTGTCCAAACACTTCTTGAACTGTGTCAGGCTGGTGCTCTGACCACTTCCTTGGGGAGCCTGTTCCAGTGCCCAAACACCCCCTGGGTGAAAAACCTTTTTCCAATATCCAGTCTAAACCTCCGCTGACACAACTTCAGGCAGGTTTCTCTAGTCCTGTCACTGCTCATGAGAGTGAAGAAATTGGTACCTGCCCTTCTTCTCCCTCTCATGACGAAGTTGTATCTGCAATGAGCTCTCCCCTCAGTCTCCTCTTCTCCAGGCTGAACAGACCAAGTGACCTCAGCAGCTCCTCAGATGGCTTTCCCTCCAGACCCTTCACCATCCTTATTGCCCTCCTTTGGACACCCTCTTTTTGTATTGTGGTGTCCAAAACTGCACAGAGGACTCAAGGTGATGCTGCACCAGTTCTCTGTATGCAGTCTTTTATAAGAATAGCTAGGCCTAGCACACAGCAAACCCAAACTAATCTATGCTTTTATTCCCACCACTCTTTTATCCCATAGCATTGCTACCCATTGCACTCTCCTCATCGCTTCATCCCCTTTGCAGAACTTAGGGATCACCCCTGAACCACCATGGCTGTTTATCTACAGGGCCAACACAGAAAAGAGATGCTGGTGTTGCCCTAGATCTTTGCAGAGGGGCAAATCTTGTCCACCTCAAGGATTTTAGAGTTGAGACGGAATTTTTTTCCTCACAGTTATCTGAGAGCTGAAAAGGTAAGCACAGCCCAGGCTGGAGAAACAGCCTCTGGGTGAACTCCATGCTCTCTGTCTATTTGCATTACTGAGAAGTACTTCTTATCTTTTGGACTTTCAAACCAAAGAGTTTAAAGAAGTACTGGAGTGAAGTTATAGCTGCTGACGATTAAAGCACTATATTTAGGCTTAACTGTAACTTAAATGCCAGATTATGAACTCTGAAATATTTTTTACATAAACTCTCCCCCCCAATAAAGAGTGAGCTAAAGTAGTCAATTTGTTCCATCGACTTCAGCCAAGTGCAGTGCGATCCTGGTTTTATGTTAGTCCTAAGGGACAGCCTCAAACCTTGAATTAACCAGGAAAATATAGTCAGTCAGAGAAAGTAACCTGCTGAGACCCTTGTTAGGAGAAGCCTAACAGCATACAGATTGTTAGGGAGTTGCTGTTGGTTTTTTTTCCAGGAGGATCCCGCAAAATTTCAGTCATGTGAGACCCACCACCTAAAGTGAAGTGCCCAAGTAGAAATCTGGCTTTGAAGGGATTGAATCCTGGGTTGCAGGTAAATATCCTTGGTAAAACAAAATGGATAAAACCCTGCTGAGCCAGCTGAGCTTGGGGAAGACAGACAGTGTGGTTATCTGAACTTCACTTATCTAAATTCTCCTCTTGTTTGAAGTGGGATTATATTGTCCACCTCATACCAAGAGAGGAGATTCTGTGTGCCCCCATCAACTCAAGGTGCATGACCCAGCATCCATGGTTACATCTTGGGAAGGCAAGTGTCCTTCCCTGGAAAGAAAAGTAGTTTGGAAATTAAAAGACCAGATGATTCAGGCTGTACAGCTCATATGCAGGCGTAAAGAGGAGATGCACACAGAGGAGAGAAAGATGGAATAATTTTGTGGAGATGCTGAGGTACAGCAGTAGGCAGAATAGATACCGTGACAAGCAGAGGTGTCTTGGGCAGAAGTGTCTTAGCTCAGGCAGAGCAAACAGGGGGTGAGTTATGTCCCCCCCGTTTGCTCTGCACCAGGGAAGGATATGCAAAGCCTACTGCAGGCTTTGGTCTTGTTAAGATACAGGTTCCCCATGCAGGCTGTTCACCTCCTCCCCCATGCCCAGTTCAGTCACAGTCCTCACTAGGAAATCAGAAGTGCAAAAAAGTCCATCTTCCCTGTCTAATAAATACAGGAAAAATAAAAACTGATGACTTAAGATGGAATTCCCAGAGTTTCCGAAATAGCAGTGTACCTTCACTTGTAGGCCTGATGATCTTTTGTGTTGTTACAAAGAGTTGCATAAAAAAACAGGCCAAACCAAAACTCTGAAGAACGCTGGGGAATTATTTCTAATCCCTTTTTCCTTGACAAAAAAAAATCCCCTAAAAAAACCAAAACTAATAAATCCATTTTACACAAACCACAATGAAAGAAACTATATGGTGTATTTACATTTAATTTTCAGCTTATGAAATCATCTCATGAATGAAATGTGTCTCTAAGTTGTATGAGAGTCAAGAAGGGAGAAAAGATAACACTAGTGAGGAGAGAGCAGACTTTTATAGTGTCTGCTGGTAGCCTTTCATTCTCTGAACAGCAGGAGGAGATTAATGATATTGTCACAACAACATTAATGATGCTGTAAAATCATAAGGACAAAGAGAGCCAGGTTTTGATAAAAGTGAGATTTACAGCTGCATCAGTCAATTTAATTATCTTTTACTAGGCTTAAACTAAGCAGTAAGACTAATCTCCATTTAACATGTTTTACAGGGTCTGCAGGCGCTTTACAATCCTCCTCCATTCAGAAGTGTCAAATTATGGCAATATTGATAAAAGAGTGGTGTGAATGGTTGTCTAGTAAATCCTCAAACCAGTTAATATCTTTCTTTACTGCATTGTAAAAGCCAATTACTCTGAAGTTTTGGAGTGAAATTTGTGAAGAGTAATCTGAGTTGATAATGTTTAGAAAACAAATTGGAAGAAGATAAAGATCCGTGTCCACCTGCCTGCATTGCTATAAAAGACAGTGCTGCTGCCTCTGTGCTGGCTCTGCTGCTTGTCCTCCTGCACTGCCAGCCCCGCCAACGGGACTGCTTCCCCTTGGGAATCAGCCTGTTCCTGGGAATCAGCTTTTACACGTCTAGGGGGAGAAGCAGAGCCCAGCAGTGTCAGGGCTCGGCAGCCCTGGCAGCACAGGCTGCTCTGCAGTCCGGGTCGGTGGAGTCCCACGGTCTGTGGGGAGCAGGGGCTCTCCCCAGCATCGCTTTTCATCTGGCCTCGGGGGGGTGGCCAGGTGCAGAGGCTGGTGGTGGCCCCATCAGCTCTGATCCGCTGGTGACCCTTCTTGTGTGAAGATGGCCACTGACTGCACTGCCAAATCCCATGTGGACTCTTATCTCCACTTCCCACAGCAGCAAAAAGCATGAGGATTAAGTAATTATTTTGAAGCCAAATGATTGCTGATGTTAAAATTTACGATCAACACTGTCTAGAGATGAGTTGTGAGCAGCATGAAATGTTTCAAACAAGGTGTTTTGCTTATTTTTAATTTTCTCAGCCCCTTTCTTAGCCACCAGCAGCTGCTTCTCCACATTCTGTTTCTTGGTGTTGTATTACTGGACCTGTAGTATAACACAGCATTTGTTCTTATTAAGACCAGCAAAACCACGTTAGATTGTATGTATATTAATTCTCCATGTGAGCTTTTTTAAAAACCAAGTCCCACAGGTACTTCAGGTCCCTAGGCTTGATTTTTTGCTCTCCATTACCTTATGGAGTTATTTACATTTCCACAAATAGAGGAGTAAACCCAACCAGCCCCACTTGATGAGCTACTTCATGGCCACTGAGCCCTACCTTTTAAAAAAGTGTCTTCTTTTGAGCTCTACAGAAGCAAGCTTCTGGCATCAGGGACAGAAGAAAAATGCTTAAACTTGCGCTTTTTTTAGACTTTGATTTTCAGTGAGACTGAAGAAAATGTAACTCTCAAACCAGATGGCAGCTCCCAGCAAATTGCATGTTTCAAGCCTGGGAGAATCCCTTGATTAGCCAACTGTTGTCTGACACAGCAGAACGAGACAATCTAAATCTTTCCTAGTGAGTTCAGATTGTCTTTCCCTGCCTTCCAAGCAGAGGAACACCAGTCTCTCTCAGGCCAGATGTATCTGGCAGTGAAGAATCCGATTTAAGGCAGGCTCTGGCTCTGAGCCCTTGGTGACTGAAATTTCGATCCCACTTCACCTCTCCTTATTTTGTACTCTTGCCTGTATTTAAGTGTGTGGGCAAGCCAATTTTTAACCCATCTCTTCTGCTGATCAGAGTGGCTCTGAAGGTAATTTCTGTGATACTTTAGTCTCACTAAGCCCTATTATTGAACATTTTTTGAGTCAGGCTTCCTGGAAAACAAACTTCAGAGCACAGGCATGCCCTGTGTCGTTCAAAGACAGTTGTTCTGCTCCTGCACTTAAAAATATCAACAAACACAGAACAACTGAGCCCAGTGTTTCCACAGTATCTTATTTTTAGCTTTGTCAAAAAAGTTTCTTCACTAATAGTGAAATAATCCCCTGACAAGAAACTAAAAATATTTCTCTTCCCAGGCTTGGAAAAGAGAGATACATTTTTTTGACAATTACGTAGAAAGTTTACAGCAAAAAATAGTAACAGCAGTCAACTCTTAGGACCTGCAGTTCTGTTTGAAACACACAGCAGTCCTGCCTTGTCACCTGCTTTCTTTAGCTTGCTAGCACGTCTGACACCCTAAATCTGGCAGGTTTAATGTGCTTCTGACCATGCTGAGTGGCCCTCTCATCTTGCAGCCTTTCGGTCCTGGGACCACAGTGTCCAGTTGGGCTGACAGTGCTCCTGGTGCAGGAGGTGCCAGCAGACCTAGGAGAGACACCTTTTGTAGGACAAGCACTACCTCAAACCCTGGCTCAGACCAACCCTGGGACCTTCCCAGGGGTTTGGCTGTTTGAAAGTCAGAAGGGCCAAACTCAGATGCTTTGTGTGTGATGGGCTTGGCTGGCCTCTGTCATCCAGCCCATGTTCCCAGTTGCTGCATCCTCTGGTCTCAGCTGGTGGTCAGCAGATCCCATCCTGAAGGACTGCAGATGGAAGAGAGACAGAGCTCTGACACATCTGGTGGGAGGCCTTATGCACCAGAGCTTTAAAACGACTGGGAGGTTGGCAGTGCGTGGTGGTTCCTGTCATCCTGACCGCCTCAAGACCAATGATCCCCTCAAGATCCCTCTATTCAGGGACTCTTGGAAGAAAGATTTTCAGTCAAAGTGGTGGCTCACCTTATGGTGAGACAAGGGTCTCAAACTCTACTGCCCATTTCATGGAATTTCCACTAAGCCTAGGGGAAGGAGTGTAGAAATTGGCAGGAATTTTGTCCAAACAAGGTCTTCAGGATTGAGCCTCTGTTAATAAATCCTGCAACGTGTTTGTTCATGCAGGAAACGGGGAAAAAAGTCAGTTCAGGATTCTTATCCATCTGATCTTATCAGGGTGGTAAATCTGGTCTTTGATCTTTTGTCAATAACGCACAAAGTTGGAGGCAGCTGCCACCACCCAGCTCAGCCATGCAGTCATCAGGGTCTCATAAAACATTTATGAAACCTGTCATAAACCGGCCTGATAAGGAACAGGACATCAGGTTTCAGGAGTCAGCAGCTTCTTGGGGAAGACCTTCCCTCTAACTCCAAAGCTCCTTTGTTTAAATAGCAAACACAAACCACTGATTGCACCCTGCCATAAATGCTGGGAGTAGGGAATTTTCACCAGCCCTGCTGCCTGCTGAATTTTAGTGGCTGGTACTGGCCTTCATCAGTTGCCTTTCCCACTTGCCAGTCCTAGGGGAGGAGGGAAAAGAGGGGAGAAGGAGAGGAACTGAATAAAATTATAACTGAGGAAGAAAAAATAAAAGAAAATTTTAACTGAAGTAATGAAACCCACATTCTGTTCCCACCTTCCCCAGTTACTGCAGCTATGACTCATGTCACAGTCTCTGCCTCTTCCTGACTTTCTTTGTAGGAAAATCAAATTGATCTGCCTTGTATCTTCTCTGTGCATATGTGCTCTTTGACATTTTTTTCCAGAAGGCTAAATCCCTAATAGAAAATGAGGTGCCTCCAGTGTGCCCTCTGAGAAGACACCCAAATCTCAAGAACAGGGCTATGCTCCAGTGCTGTGCAGTGATTTCTGCTTCCTTCAGCAGCACGGAGCACCTCTCAGCAGCACAGTGTCCTCATCAGCTCCGTGATCTTCCCGAGGTAGAAGCTGAGGAACTGTGCCACACCGGGGACTATTCAATCACTCATTGGGATATTAATTGTGCTTTGGAACAATTTCGGCCTAGGAGATGCAGTTGTAGAAGGAAACTGCTGCTAGGATCAGGTATCAGAGTCTTGTTACTTACACAGAGGATTCAAACCCTTGATTTTCCGAAAGCACAGGAAGGTCAATGTCAAAATACAGCCTATGTTTGCAACTCAAAGCCCTGATCAAATCCAAGCACCAAGATCAAATCCTTCTGCCATGAGGCCACAATTTTCATGCATATTCTGCCATCTCTGATTGTGGTTTTGATTTTTGTTTTGGTAAAGACACAAAATGGAACATGAAACAATACTTGGAACTTAGAATCACAAAATAATATCTCATACAACATCTGGATTATGTTTTCCTTTTATTTGCTTGTGTTTTTGTGGTGATATATTCACAATGTTGAGATACAGACAATGTTTTTTTTCTGGTGCCTGACTTCACAGAAAGCTTAATTATTTCTTAAAAGTATTTTAAATCTTTAAATTTAATTTAAATTTAAATTAAAACTGTACTGTACCATAACAAGCTATATTTACAGCTACATATTTATTTTATAATCTCCATGAGATAAGCAGCTGTTATGTTTAATTGGTATTACTGTATTATTTACTAGTCAAACTACTTAGGAGTTTAGTGGTGCAATCACAACTTCTTTACCTGTTAATTTAGTCCTGTTTCAGTCACTAATAATAACAATTGTTCATTACTGACAAGAACTTGGTGTAGGAACAGTTCCAAATAGAGATAGATACAAAGATACCTTAATTGGGTAAGTGTTATCGGTTGCTTATAGTAATAAAGCACTAATTCAACACTGGTGTATAACCACAAAGCAGCTGTAATAAATTTCAGATTTGGTAATAAAATACTACTATATAGCTTGATTAGGTGATAAAATAGCAGTTACATTTTAGAAATGTATCAAAACCACAAAATGCTTGTTATCCTGGGCATTTCTTTGCAGGCGGCCTCGCGGCTGAAGGTTCCAGGGCTACCGGGGAGCTGTTTGCATTTTCCCATCAGCGAGGGTGACTGAGTGAAGCAATTGATTGCTTTGGGTAGCCTGTGCCTTGGGCCATTTAGGCAACCCAGTTCTCTTTCTCGCTTGGTTGCAAGCAAACACAGGACAGAAGAATCTCTACTTGCTGCAGTCAAATACAATTAGTCAGTTGATTGATCAACTACCATCACTTTTTGGTACCTCTTAATTGTGTGAGCTTGCTCTGCTCCTGTTTCAGGTTATGTTATTCTACAGAAATACAAAGGTGTTTGAAGTGTTTGCATACCACGTAACACCACTCAGAGGAATACAGGCAATGCACTTACTCTGTTGTGTGGCAGTTTATGGAAAATGCAGCTCCACGAGGGGCATTTTGTGCACACTGGTGCAAAGTCAGTGCCCAAACCCTGCGTGGGTGGCCTTTTAGTGAGCCTCAGCACTCTGAAGGTGACTGTAAGTCATGAAATTGCAGTTCCAAGGCTTGCTGTTAGATTTGAAAGGAGGATTTGAATCGGCTAAGGTAATGAGAAGGACAGGAACCTCCTGCTCCCAACTACACAACTCCAACCAGGGACCTCAGCAGGGGAGATAAGTAGAATGTGGGACCGCAATGTCATGTTAAAATACCTGCATAAAAAAATTCTGTGTGCCTGAGTGACAAACACGTGCACGAAGATCTGCACACAGAGCAAGATGTTCGGAAAACTTAATTTAAACAGGTACAAATCTTGGACTGGTCATGCCTGTAGCTTGTCTTCTGACCGTGAGACAAAGGGTGGTGCTGACAGTGCCGGGTCTGCAGAGGTGTCCTGAGGGCTGCACCCTACCCCAGGCATGAGAGGCATCCTGCACGAGCCTGCGCAGTCACGGCATGGGCGTCTGCTGCACCGTGACTTGGGACTTCTGGAAAATGAAAGTCCTGTGTGACTAAGGGTTTATATGGGTTTGTTTATAAATCAGAGGACTGAAGATTGCTGTCTGTTTTTCATTTCTCTGTTCTTTTCAGCTCTTCTCTCCATCCCCACTCTAAGAAAACTGCTACCAAAGTTAACCCTTGTGCTTTCCTCTGTTTCTTTTACTCTCTTTCTTACTTTTCCACTTCAATACTTCTCATTCGTGTTCTTCTGCACTGTACCCTCCGCTGATAAAAGTTATCAGTTGCATCGTTGCCTCCTCACAGATCTGTATCAAGGGAAGAGCAAACCTTCTTCCCCCACACCCTCAGGTGTCCAGCACAGTGTAAATCACCTTCTAGCCTTCAGGAAGACCCCAAAAACACAATCCACAGAGAGTGCATGGCAGTCAACGCCTTTGGTGCACACTGATACCCTTGTCCCACTCATCAAGAAGCTTGTTCTTCTGGATCTACAGACAGCTCCAGGGACAGCTGGGGGAAGGTTTTGCACCCTGTGTGTCATAAATGAAAAATCAAAGTGGTCTTTTGCTGTTTGAAATCACCCATCTGTGACTGTTTGTTTAATTGTTATTGTTAATTGTTAAAAGCAGTTAGTTAATGTTAATTGTTAAAGTTAGTTTAATGAAGTTCTAGTTAAAAAGCTGCTTCGTCTGAGCAAGCCTATCCCCGGCATCCCTAGAAGCAGCTCTCTCTCTCTCTC
>VZTI01003856.1:423513-434857 GCA_013397865.1 Struthidea cinerea | reverse complement strand
CTGTGTGTCCCCACTGGACACATGCTGCCTTTTCTTAGGCACCAGAGAAGCCACAGAGCAGAGAGCTGCTGGAAGCGAGCTCTGTTCTTGCATTCATAAAACACCCCCTAATTCCCCTAAACTGTTCTTTCCTGGGCACACGGTGCCTTTATATCTTACTGCACAAAAATAGCCCTTTGCTGAACATGTGTATTTTATACCTTAAAGATTACTGCCTGTGATGTAGTTGGTAAAATGGAACGGAACTAAAAGTGAATTATGATCTTGATCCCTAATGAGTAAAATTTGCTTACTGCAAACTTCTGAGTAAGGCTGAAGAAGATTACAGATACATGCAACCAAAGTAATTCAGTCCCCAAAATTTCAAAGGCTTTTAGGAATATGCACCCAGAGAGCTGGCTGTAACTGATGAAAAGGTTTTTGTCAATAGTATGCCACCTTCCTTGTCCCATTAGTTTCAACCTGCTGCACAGAACTGTCATTTCTGCAAAGTGCAGGGATTTGAACTGGTGAGCCAGCAGGGGAGGCTCAAAATTGTAGTTGTCTTCCACACATGCAAGTAAAAGTCAATACAGCCCTTTCCTGGTCCCATGAAAGTCACACCTTTCCATGTTCTGAAGAAAGAAGGATTACATCCCGATTGCAGCACACTTTTCTGCAAGGGTTCAGCCTCCTGAACCAGAAAAACCCCGTTGATCTGTCTCCTATGTAACGTGGCAGGTGCCCCTCCTTAGGACTGGTGCAGGGGACTTTAATGAGTTTCTGGTACTGAAAAGAAGTAACCACTTTCTTCATTTATGCCCTCTCAGGAACAAAGACAAACTTCCCCGAGTGACTGCATAATCATGCACTTAGTGTAGACTCACAGACCCATAGAATGATTTGGTTTGGAAGGGATCTTCAAAGAGTATTTGGTGTATATTCAGTAGCAACGCTACTGGGTTTGAATTCCTAATTCCACTTCTTTATGGATTTTTTTAATGTGACGCTGTCATGGGATTTGAAGCAGATGCCTACCCTGAGAGTCACCAACCAGAAATGACACACAGGATTCAACAAGATCCTGGCTAATCAAAATGATTGACAAAATGGTTCTGATTCCTCTTTGTTTTAAATTATCTACAATTTAGGAGATCATGAATAGAACAACACTTAAATTCTTGAATTAATTCAAGCTTGAATTAATTTCTTGCTGAAGTTCAAGGCTTCAGCAAGTCATGAAAGACTCAGGAGAAGCTTCCAGAAACCTGAAAAAATTTTTTGAAAAATTACTTAAGCAAAGACCTGCAGAAGATTTTTCTGTGTGCAAGAATCTTGTAAGATTTGAGGCTGAGATTTCATGTGCTTGGCACAGTTTGCTGAAGACAGGGCCTCTCCTTGCAACCATCCCTATTCACCTGACTGCTCTTCAGTCCTGAATCCATGTTCTTGCAGATACCACATCCACATGACCTCATTATCACCCAAGGGAAATTCACCTGGCTGCTTCCTCCTCACCCTGTGTCCCTCGGACTGCCCACTCCCCCTTGGCTGATGGAGGCAGGAGTTGCTCCCCTTTCCCAAGAAGCCAAGAAGTACAAACGTGTGGCCATGCAAGGCTCCGTATCGCGAAGCTCTGAACCAGGGCCAGCTGGCTGGCTGTCAGCACACAATCCAAACATCGGCCAAGGCTGCGCGGGCTGCAATAAACCCCTTCAGGGCTGCAAAACAGGTCAGAGATCTCAAAGAGTACAGCTCTGCTTGGATAATGATTAACAGCATGGTGGCAAAAGTCCCTGAGGCTTTGGCTGGCTCTGTCTGTGTGCAGGCACACATGTGCCTACGTCAATGGGAAAGTTTATCTGTCCTAAGCCCAGAAAACCCTTTGCAGGGGCAAAGCCTCTCTCCTGGTGGGCTGTTCACTAAACCCTTACTGTGTCCCAGTATTCCTGATTGTCTCTGCACTGGCAGAGAATCCCCTGCTGCTGCATTTCAAACCAAGAGCAGAAATAATCATGAGGGACAAGTTCAGTCTTTCTCTAACTTCTGTAACGAAGAAATATGAAAGACCATATCCCAGTCTCTGATTCATGGGCATAAATCTGAAAATGGAGACAAACGTAGCTTTCTTTCAGACCCCCTGAGAGAAAAATCTGCAAAACTGACCTGACGAGACAGACTATAATCATGGGTGTTTTGTTCTGTGCCAGTGAATGCCCTTAAACTAAGTGGTGCTGTTAAATTGCGGCTATCCAAAGCAAAATAACTTTATAATTACCTGTGGATCCTGTGCACATTTTCCTCTTCTTCTTGATTTCTATTTGTTATTTTTTAGAATCATAGATTGTAGGATTTTCCCCACGTTTTATAAAGTACCTTATAATAATTTTTTTTTAAAACTGGTATTTAAAAAAAAATCCAACTTTACTACGTGAGCAGGTTACTCCTGGAGCATAATCTCGTGTGTGTTTGCATGTATTTATGTACTCATGTAATGTATCTATAAGGGCATGTAAATGTGTTCTACTGTTAGATGGACAACTGTTTTTACAAAGAATAACACTGATCATGCTTTGGTTGAGGGAACCAAGAGGACCCAGCAGGGACAATGCTGTTATTCATGGTGAGCTCTCTTCTGAAACTTTTGGCGGTAGAAATTTCCCAAGCATGGTCATAATAGCCAGTCTGCAAGTTACAGCAGACACCTGCTGCCAGCCCAAAGCACCTGAAGCAGCCAGCAAAGGGGCAGCAAGCCCTGCCGAGGGGCAGGGAGCTCTGTGAGGAATGCCAGATCAGGTCCCTTGTAATCAAGGGCCATTTCCTTCCTTTGTCAGGATCTTGACAGGCAATCAGATTTTAACGTGAGTTTCCTCTATCCCAAGCCAGTGTCAATAGAAAAGCAAATGGATCAAATGTGAATGGAGACCACAAAACTCCTGGGTAATAGCAGATAACGCTCCTTGACCTTCCCACTCATAAAGTTGCATTACTTCCTCCTCCACAATGAAGATTATTTTTTACGTCGTATTTACATTAGTTTATATGGCTACATCCTCAAAACCTTTATTCAGCTATGTAAGGTTCTGCCAGAGCCCAGGTGTGGGTTTGCAAAGGCTGTGGGAGTTGTGGCCTCCAGTTAACACAGCCAGCTCTGGTTTGTGCTCTTACTCATGAGCTCAGGAGAGAGACTGGAAGGCTGCAAGGAAAATAAATGCCCAGTTCCTAGACAATGATTGTGGACTTGGGTGAATTCAGCTCTGGGAAAGAACTTGATTTAGTTTAAGCACGGCAAGTGGGAGGAGCAGAAAAGCAGATGAACCCAATTTCAGCATCAGGATATTTTATGCACATTGTTAAACTCTTCTTTTGTATGCATATGAAAGAGGAAGACCAGACCTGATGGAGCAATCACCGGAATTAAGCCTCCAGCTTTCCAGGTGCTTACATCAGTTGGTGAAAAACAATGCTTCTGAAAACAAGGGCTGATGTTGGTGTAACACTGCAGGGAAAAACATGCTTTCCAAATGAATTTCCTTTAATCTGTGCTCATCTGTTGCAGCAATATCAGGAAATTTCTTTATTCTGCAGAAATAAATTAAACACTGTAAAAGTTTCCCCTTTAAATGACGATTCTACAAGGGACCTGATTATTTTTTTTTAACTCTGCTGGCTGGTTTATCTCTGAGGAGAGAAATGGATTAATTTGCTTTATGATGTTATTTAGATTAATTACATGGCTCACTAAAATATGTAGAGCACTATAAATGTTCATATCCTTTGTAGCAGTCATGCGTGCAGCTCACAGCACCTTTGGGGTATTTGTTATGAAAGGTTAAAATGTTCTGGATTCCCTTCTTTGCTGAGGCTCAAACAGATGTTTCAAACACCCTTCTTTGACCTCCTCATATTATCCAAGAATAACAGGGGAAAAAATGCAACGCTGCCTTAGAGAGGCTCTGTCCCATATTCACCCATCTGACATCTCTCCCCCAGCCTTCCAGGGAGGTTTGAGAGGAAGCTGCAGGCCCTGCTGAACTGTTTCTCTCAGTTACTTGCCAATTTCGACTTTGCTATCAAAATATTTCTTTCTGATGGCACCTGGCTGCTATGCCTTCAAATAAAAATGGCTCTGGGATCTTCCTGGAAGCCGGGTTTTAAACCTTGCAGTATCTGATGCTAGGGAGCTCTGAGTAACAGCCTCTTCCTTCCTTCCACAGCAGTGCTTGTGTTTTCCTTTGCTGCCTGTATTTCACATTTTTCAGCCTCTTCTTAGCAACGCATTTTCAAGGCAACAGTGCCTACACTTTAGTCACTAAGCCTCAATATTCCCCACATAGAGACACAACCACAAGGTTTTGGGTTTAGCTGATCTCAGTGCCATGCCAAAGGAAGCAGCCAAGGAGGAAGTCACAGCACACCGAGGTGCCAGAAGGGAGCGAGGCTGGGGACCAAGGACCAGAAACAGTGTCCCTGGCCTGTTTGATTCCTACCCGACTTCTGTAATGGTGACCTTTTCCTTTGCCTTCCTTAGAGTCAGTCCACTGGGGCTCTGGGGAAGTGTTTGCCCTGTGAGATGAGGATCCATGTCTGAACCAGGGGTTGTGGGGCTCCTCCTGCAAATGCGTGAAGCGAAGCTGTCTCACCTGCAGTACAGCTGGGCTCAGCCCAGAGCAGACAACTGCATCAGGTCAGAAAAGTCCCTCCTATGATGCCAAAAGGTCTTTGATTTTTATATATTTTTCATATATTCGTAGCTCTGTAGACTGTTTTGTATAGTTATATAGTTTCTTAAGCTAACTCCAGTGTTTTGTTAGACAAACACATTTCTGGATTCCTATTCTAATCTTGCTTCTTCAGTGAACCAAGGCCATGTCACTTTCCCATGCATTTAGACACAAACAATGTGGGGCTAGAAGCAAGAGGGAAGGCTTCAGCATGGGGCCGAACCAAGAGGGGAATTACTTCATTAACTGTGCTTCTAACTGGGGATTCCTGTCAATATGCTAATTTGCTGAACTTATAAATGTGCCAAAGCCCTCATGGGGCATTCCGCCATAACTGCACCTGAAGGACCTTCACCAAACAGTAACTGCTTTTTGTCATTCTAATCTTGTTTGGCTTGTGATTTTAGGGCTGAAAAGGCATCACCTAAAGAAGGCTCTTTTCCCTCGAAAATGCTCAGGTGACCTAGAACTGTATTTTGCACTCTTCTCCCTTCTTACATACACTGACTACCTGCACAGCAGGCAATACAGACCTCTCCTGGCAAGACGGAGATGTGGATTCAAATATGTTCGGGTGGGGACTGGACTAACTTCTCTGCCATCCTCAGGGTGTGTGCTAGCCACAGAGCTGGGCAGAAAAAATCAGGGGAAGTATTACAGGAAGGGGCTGTGAGGGCTTTTTCTGTAGTTCATTAGTTCTGGTGTCACCAGCACATGGGGTCTGCAAAGCCACCTTGAGCAGCAGATGGCAACTCTAGCTCCAGGACGGAAAAAAGGGGCTATGATTTGTGTCAGTTTTTATAGCCATATGTTTCCGTGACGGGCATTAAAGAAGAAGTTCACTGTTCCAAGGACTGTGCTAAGAATCCAGGAGGACCTTATGTTAGGATCCAGGCTGCCACGTTATATGAAAGTGAGACCAGACCCCACATATCTGGAGAGTTTCCCGTTTGTATAACCCAGACCCTGCTGTGAATTTAAGACAAACACTTAAATGTTGCATTGGCCTGTACCTGCCAGCACAGACACATTCACACCTGGATACTGCAGAGTGGCTTAGCTCTTTGACGCAAGCTATGTCCAAGGTGCTTGGTTCAAGGGAGACCCAGAAGTGGGGTTTGTTACTCTAAGGATATGTCCAGCCTTTCCCATGTTTAAGATATCTCTCTCCAGGGATGCAGCAGGCATTCTCCTGAGTTCAGTACAGAGACTTTTGTATTTGTTATCAGCTATTTGAGGATGTTGTGTCTCTGCAGGCATGAGAATTTGCTCAGTCTCTGGGGCTGCAGATTTTCCACCTTCCACACTCTGGTCCCCACCATGTCTGTTTGCTCTGAATCCACCTCAGCGGGGTACATATGCCTCCAAAGATTTCCCTTGGGCTTAATGATTGGCACACGTTGGCCTTACTTAGCATTTACACAGTGCTATTGACAGGTGACAAGGCATATTACTTTATGGCTGGGAAGATATGGAGAAAGCTGACAAAGGTGAACAAAGGTACAGAAAGGCTTCTGTGTGTGGAAAAAACCAGGTAGAGAGAACTCTTTAGCCCCCAAAAAGACAGGAAATTATGCTAGCAGGTTATAAATCACAAACACCCATCAGCCTTTTCTAACATGGGAGCGACTCACACAAAAGCAGCAGGCTACAATTTTAAGAAAAACAAAATGAGATTTATTTTTATACAGTGCAGAATTTATGGAGAAGCACAGCGTTTAGATCTGTGACGTTCCGTTTATGGATGTAAAGCAAATGTGCATGGGTTCACGTATGTGTTGGACATCCTCGAGGAGGTGAAATCCACTGAGGTGTTGTAGGTCCCTAAGCCATAGATTACCGTGCAATAGAACAGATATTTTGGAAATTTCTCCGTATACTTGCTTGGTGCTTCTATTTTCCCTTGAACTACTTCTGTTGGTTTTCTCCACTGGAGATGGGCATCAACACAACTTCAGCAAGACTCCTTCTCTCTTCAGCCGCCTGCTGGGGACAGGGTGCTGGGCTGGTGGGGTACAGCTGCTCCTATGACCTCACCATCATCCTTGTGCCAGCCTGGTTTAGTGACTAGCAGTGCTCTTCCAAATACTTTGAGAACTGCTCAAGAACTGGATCAGGTAACTCCCATCATACTCCCACTGCTGGATTTACACACAGCTAGTTGCAAATAATCACACAGTTGAACAGGCGACTGAGATGCGCTGTTGGAGCTGCTCTACGGCCAAGGGTCTGGCAGTGCTCCTTGAACTCAGGGATGCTGAGGACTGGGAGGAGGAATGCTACCCCATCAACCTGCCCTTCCACTTCCTCACCCCAGGGAAACAAAGGGTGTGTTTCTGACTATGCCATTTCATCTTGGTCACCCCATCACCTGTTTTTCTCTTTCCTTCTTTCCCATTTTCCCTGAAAGCAAACAAGTCCTTAC
This sequence comes from Struthidea cinerea, assembly GCA_013397865.1. NCBI lineage: Eukaryota > Metazoa > Chordata > Aves > Passeriformes > Corcoracidae > Struthidea > Struthidea cinerea. The sequence goes on along the minus strand of VZTI01003856.1, from coordinate 427,729 downwards.
AATACCACCAAAATGTCAGCAACACTTTAGCTTTTTACCCTCACAGCAGCCTCTGAGCACAAAACTCCCAATCATTAAAGCCACTCGAGCTTGGCCCCTGGTCCAGGCTCTACAGTCCCACTGTTTAATGCAAGTGATCAGATGTAATCGCTGAGGTGCCCAAGCAGCACCAGCACAGCTCCCAGAGCACAGCAAACCATGGCAAACCAGTGTAACAAAAGCAAGAATGGATGCTCCTGACAAAGATGGGGCTTGTGACAGCAGCCACAGCTCAGCTGGGGCCATGGAGACTGACTAGACCACGGAGAACTTGGCAGGAGGATGAGAGACGTAAGAAGGAGGTGATATCTGCTGTGTGCTGGGTGACCAAGAGGGATGAGGCCAGAGCACAGATTGCCATGGTAATGCAGTTTTGGGGGGCTGCAGTTGATCCCCCAGCACGACAAGGTGCCTCAGCACAAATGCTGAATGCTTTGGCTGGACTCTGGCAGGCATGGACATGCTGAGCTGGACAGAGCCCAGACCTTCTCTTTGAAGGGGTAGAACAGCCCTACAGTGGTAGTATAGGACACAGCCTAGCCTGTAAAACAGTTCTCATTCATTCACTTGTGCATCATATCTCAGGAGCAGCAAGACACAGCTGTGGAGCTGCGTTTGCTTCCTTAGGATTTGCTACTGTTTGCAACACTGACCACCCAGCAGCACACATGCCCTGTGCAGCAGGCCCGTCAGCTTCACTGCCTTGCTGCAGGATGACACCTTCTGCTCTCTGTTCCTTTGGACCAGTGTGATGCTTTTCACCCTGACTGAGCTGGGGTTGACCCAACAAAGGAGGCAAAGTGGTAGTGAGACAGATTTGGAGCTGCTTCAGGAGCTGCGCTCAGCCCTGTGCCTCCCACAGCACACTTGCCTACAGACCTGCCTTGTGACCAACTCCAGCATTAATGGCAATAAGCCTGGCTCCAGCTCTGCTTTTTTCTGGAGGGTTCACAAGAGCTCTCACTTTTGCGGGTTCCTCAGTGTCTGACAAGCCACGAGCTCAGCTACAGCTGTTTGCTCAGAAAAGTTACTGAAAAGGATCCTTGTCTCCGTCTGGCTATGTACACTTTCATGACATTTATACAGACACAATTTTCTTTGAAAGCTTTGTCCCACTGCCAGGTCAGCTTGAACTCAGCCAACGTTTTACACTCAACATTGAGAGGACATTGCCAGCTCAACCTCTCTGTGTGCTCAAACCAAAGAAGGCAGTAAGTAGTTATCAACAATAACTTCCCATTTTGGAGGGCACGTGAAGAGAAGCCCAATATGGGTCTACTCTGATTAGATATCATTCCATGGGATCATTTATAAGACAAGGGCTAACCGTTTTAAACTAAAAGATGGAGATTCAGGCCAGATATAAGGAAGAATTTCTTAACTGTGAGGGTGGTGAGGCACTGGAACAAGTGACAGGGATGGAGATGTCACAAACTCCAGTGGCTCCTGTGCAGAGGGCCCTGGCCTCACTGCTCACACCCAGCCTGGTGCACAGTGAGACTTTGCTGCAGACCAATTTGCTTTTGAAAATAAGACACTTCTCCCCAGTGTACTAAAGACTCCAGGGAAATTGTAGAATCCATATATATGTCACAGTAGGTCAATTGCAGGCCCTTGAAAAACAGGTGAGACAAAGTTCTGTCAGAAGGCAGACAAGCCTTTCTATCCAAGCAGACAAATTACACTAATTAATTTACTTCAGCCTATTATTTTTGATCTCTGATTGATAAAAAGCAAAAATCTTCACTCTTTTTTTTTTTTTTTTTAATAAAGGGACATTAAAAAATCTGACCCCACCTTTTTTCACTTGACTTTGACTTCAGGAAATCATGAACATGCTGGGAACTTCTCTATTAATTCCATCAGTGCTTGGAAACCAAATATCCTGAGGCCTTAAAAATACCATCATCAGGCAGACAAATAGGTAAACATTCATGAACCAGAGAGCTGGCAAGATGCATTGGGTAGAAAAGCCTTTAAAGGAGATTCTCCTTAATAAAATACAACTGTAACAATATGTGACCATAGCAACAGCAAAGATGCATGCAGAATGGAAGAGGGAAGTATTCCCTTTAGCAGATGGATGTCTCTCCTGCCTCCCATTGAAATTATGTGCTGAAAGGCTAACGTCAAAGATTTGTTCAGAAAATTGTTATCCGCGAATGCTCTGTGCATACACCACTCCTGTGAGCCTCAGGAAAGCCTTTTTTTTTTCATTTTATAATTCAAATGCTGTTTCATGGGATGGATTTGGATTAGATTCTAGAGAGCAAGCCTGGGAAATCTACAGAGCAGCAATGTTCTCTCCTGCTGGATCTCCTTTGGCAGTAATGCTGGACCTCCCCACCATCCCTGAGCTGATCCCTGCATCTCACTCCTTCAAGTAGTTTGGTGCCTCTAAGCTGGTGTTAAAAGAGTAAGGTTTTGAAAACAGGGAAAGAGAATTCTCTGAGAAATAAATAAACAGCTCCCTGTTTTTCTCCATGCTGCATTTGTTCTTCTTGGAGTGACAGAGGGCACAGGACTTTCCTTTCCTTCTAAGAAGCAGAGATACCAGCCACGAGTCTGTGTCCACCACGGCCACACAAGCAGAGAAAAACCATCCCACTGGCAAAGGGAGGTCCTGACAGCCTTTGATTTCAATATTTACTCTTCCCTTTCGATTCCCTGCATGAAATATTTCCAGGTGAGCCTGTGTGAGTCAATAAATAATATATCATCCCCGGGTGAAAAAAAACCTGGCTGCGTCAAAGGCGCCTCTCAGTCTGAGGCTGGCTGTAGTTTATCTCTTACCTTCAACTGGCAGTTTAGAAACATTACGACAATCAGATAACCAGAAATGAATAAGCACTTCGATGGTTCAATATCTCACTCCACAAGTGACAATAAAAAGCTCATAACTTTTCCAGTGGCACATTTGTGTGTGCAGCAGGCAGGGGAGGCAGAGTGGCAGGGGCTGCTGACGCCAGAGGTGTGGCACACACTGCCCACCCGTGGGTCACACATCTGCTACTTTAAAGAGGAGCCCACAAGCACAGGTCTCCACAAAATGTTTAGGTCTCACCTGTAGAGATGCAGACCATGCCTCCACACAGCCTAAGGCTCTTTTTCCTGGGAGCTCATTAGACTGCAGACAAAAAGGGCTCCCTTGCTCTTACCCTTCTGCAGGTAGAAAAAATGGGGGTGATGTACAAGTGTGGCAGGACAAGGCTGGAATCCGCAATTTGTGAGCCCTTCACCGTGTCCTGAGCTTGTCCCTCCATTTGATCGGCCTGGCTTCCAATGGGAGGTACAGCAGAAGTTTCATAAAACCTCAGGGAAAATGCATGTCTGTTTCTAATGGAAACGGGACATGGTGAGGTGCAATAGGCTGCGTCCCTGATATACACAAGGGAGCCGGAGATCTGCAACAGCTCTGCCAGTGGTGACTTTAATTTGCCTCTGAGTGCAAATGTTCTGCATACAGACAGCAAGACAGGAAGTAGAGGGGATGGAAATCTTACTGGTCTCCAAGGAGCACTCCCCAGGACTGCTCAGGATGCGACTTCAGCCAATCTTTCTGTGGTGGGAGCTTCGTTAACACCTTCTGGATGCATTATTGCTGATTCCGTGCTAATCCTCCACAGAAGGAATCATTGTGCATGTTCTGTAAGAAAAGGCATTGTTTTCCAAGGTTTTTCAAGATCCCCGACCCTTTTCAGGCCTGAGGGAGTGGGAGAGGTTAATAACTACTTGGGCGGCAATGGGGACCGGATTTTGGACGTCCAGGGAGGAGACTGAGCCGTGTTTCGCTGACCGGGAGGTGCCGAGGGGACCGGGAGGTGACGCCGGGCAGCAGCAGGAGCCGCCCTGTCCCACCAGGTGGCGCTGCGACACCGAGCGAGCCGAGCCCGGGCCGGGCCGGGCCGGGCCGGGCGGACACGGCGCTCCCGCCACAGGCGCGGCCGCTCCCGCGCCGCCTTTAGCCACGGATAATGCAAAGCCTCAGCTGCTAAGGAGGGCGTGCAGGACTTCCTGGGGACCCCCACTTGCTTTGCCAGCTGGGTGGTGGGATGGGAGTTGACTGTGACCATCCCCTGCTTGAAGGTCGCTCAGACCAGCTAAGGTGCTGTGGAAGGGCCGGGATGTCCAGGACATCATGTTTACAGTTTGCCGAGAGGGAGAAGAGTGAGGAAGA
>VZTI01003856.1:366130-423452 GCA_013397865.1 Struthidea cinerea | reverse complement strand
GAGGGAGAAGAGTGAGGAAGACAGAAAAAAAAAAAAAAAAAGGAATTAGAAAAATGTGACAGAAAGGGGAGGGCAGAAAATGTTCCCCAAAATCATGGGCTGGGGCCGAGGCTGGATGGGCATGGGAAAGCTCCAGGAAGGGCAAGAGCTGGAATTGTTGAAGAAGGGTTTCCTAAGATGTGGGGGGGAAGCGAGTGGCTGTTGCCGGTAGTTTATCCCTCCTCCTCCCCCCAAAAACTTTATGCTCTGTGATACTTCTTAAGGCAAAACAAAGTGCCAGGGGAGTGGTGTAGTCTGTAAGGCTTGAGATACTCTGCTTCTCCCTGGGGCACAGGTCCCCATGCACCCATCTAGGCTGCACCGGCGCAAAATTAGACCAACACAGCTGCAAGTGAGAGTGATTGAGAGCACTCATTTTCATTCTCAGGAACTGGGAGTCTTTTCCTTTAAAATTGGTAAAACCTTGTTGAAGAGAAGGAGCATAGATGTTGTAATCTGCCTTTCTGCCAGTACTGAATTATTCTTAGTGAACATTCTTACAGCTTTATTTAGTTACATTTTTTATGGCAAATAAAACAAATTCACTATCTAATCCATCTTCCAGAAAGCTCTATGGATACGGAGCTTAAGCTCTCACAAGCATTTCTTGTCCTTTTTGAGATGATTTGGGCTAAAGTTTAAGCAAAACAAGAACAAAAAATAGTAGGCTCATGGCTCTCAGTGTGGACTTTCAATATTGGCAATAGACTGCTGCTGTTTAAGTTCAGTCTGGTGCAATAACTCTACGTGACATACAGCAATATCTCTAAAAACATTCAGTGTTACAAATGCAGCCAATAGGAGAACAAGCAATCAAAGAAATCAGTCCTACTCTGACTGTCAGGTTGGTACTTGTTTGGGGACTCGCCTGTTAGCACAGAGATTGCCTTTTCCATAGTACATGATGTACTTTGAAAACTTTGAAAGGCCTGAGAATAAGTGGACTTAAAATTGATACACTGAGGAATCAGAATTTGAAGAGTGATGTGAGTAGTGAGAGCCTGGGACAGAGTCTTCCTGGACAAGCAGACCCAAGCTGATGACTTGAGTGACTTACAGAAAGGATGAGGAGCTTGCCAGCTGCAGGAGGAGGGGATGTGCTGTAGGACTCTGCTCCTGGAGCCACTCGGATTTGCCAATTAAAGCATGGAGTTACCCAATGAGGAAAGAAACAATAAAGAATTGCTCCTTCTCTCTGAGGAATGGAGAGGAGGTTGCATTGGTGGTGGCATTTCCCAGGTGCTCTCAGTGTTCACAGCAATGTCTCCTTTGTCATTGCAGAGGGCTTGTAGGACAGAGCGTGCACTCTGTCCCACTCGCTCCTCTCTCCCTTCCTTTCCTTCCCAGAGCATGTACAAGCAGTGATTCCCCTCTGCTGAAGCCCGGAGGCTTCACACAAGCTTTCTTTGGCTATGTGCAGCTGACTGCAAGGCTCTGTGGCCAGCAAGCTACTGCAGGACCCACAGGGACGCCCATGTGCCAGTGCCCGTGCATCCCAACTGCTGACCCCACGCCATGGCCGCCAGCTGATGGCACAGATGTTGCTGGTTGCACAGGAATGTGGAGAGCTGCCAGCGCTGGGTCCTGTTCCAGGTTACAAGAAAGGAGTGTGCTGTACTGGTTACAGACTGTTCTTCATCTGCTTATACCCTCCGAGGTAGCGTGACCTCTTCTGCCCCTGCTGTCTCCAGTCTGTCTGTCTCCTCAGGCCCTGCTCCTCCTCCCCCCACACCTTCTATCCTTGAAAGAACTTATTTCTGTTTGGCATTCAAACAAAAATACTTCCTTTCCCTCCTTGCTTCTCTGTGCCCATGGGAGAAGTATCAAAAGCAGAGGGCTGAGAGGCTTTCTGGCCTCTGGTCTGTGGCACTCAGGAGCTGAAAAAAACTATTGCTGAGAACATCCTGCTCTGACATTGCCCTGTGGAGAAGCAATGGATCAGTGTCCCCTAGAGATGGCCAGTGTGGAGGATAGGCAGTGCACAGGGGTATGCCAGGGCACAGCAGGCCCATGGTTGGTGTAAAGCTTCCGCAGAGAAGCTGGATCTGGAGAAGTCTCTGGGGAACACATGAGGTCTGAGAAAGCAGAGGCTGATAAATTTCCAAAGCATTCATGTCCTGTGGTGGTGTTTTGAGACCAGAACCTCCACTGTTGCGTCCTGCGATATATAAAACAGTTATCTGCAGAACATTTCCACCTGATTTAGTTCTCAGAAACAGCTGAAACACCACAATCCTGTTACTAACAAGGAGCTCAAGGCAGGCTACCTGCATGGGAAAACTCCGTTCAAATGGTGCCCACTTGGCAAAATTGTAAAGCCACCAAAATCACAGGGATGGCATAAATGAAAGCCTGAGCTACAGGTGGCACCACATGGAGCGTGTTTTGAAGTGGTAGCTATAAGCCTGCTAGATAAGTCAGTGCCATCATGTTCCCTTTCCTTGATATCCACTAGTAACGAGTCAGTAATAGCAATTACTTAAATCCAAAATCCCAACAATTAAACAGTGTTTTATTAAGTCATCAAAAAAGCACATTTTCCCGGGCTGAGTCACCCCAGCATGACTGTCCCTCTGACTAACAAGGCTCTCAGGCCACAGTCCCTGCCACAGCATCCCTGCTCCACTGATCTTTCTGCTGCCTTGCTCATCGCTGCTTTATCCTCTGCCGGCTTTCATGTGTAGTGACGACTGAAGCGAGGCCGAGGGAGGGATGTGCCTGCATTTAACACCAAACATGGTGTGCTTTGTGGAGGCTCCTACCAGTCGGACGAGCTGCATTTTCTGGGCCTGACTGAGAAAGAAGCAATAGAAAGAAAATAAAGCTGGTGCAAGCCTGTGTTTGGATGCTTCTCCAAATGCAGCACAGCCCGTGACTTCACCAAGGAGACAGGGCAGAGTGGCATTTCTCCTTCTGCATCAGTGCAGTTTACTTATCTCCCTCCTGCTCATTTGTGGAGAGATGCTCCCCAGCTCAGGACAGTCCATTTAGGCAAGGCTTAATGATTTTCCCCCCTGTGTAGTCATTTGTTGCAACTGAGGAGGTTCTTTTGTGTCTAAATTTATCAGCTTTAACTCTGTGCTGACTTTTCCAGGGTAGGTATGAGATTCAGGTGGACTTGGAACAGACTGAGCCAGAATTGCTCTGCTCCACTTGCAAGCATGAAATAAGGGGAACTACAACAGTTTTGAGCATTAGTGGCTTCAGAAGACCTGCCTCTGGAGAAATGTTTGCATCCCCAAGGCTGCTGGCTGATGTTTGGGATTCTCATGATGCTTTTGAACCCCGTGCATCTTTGGCCAGCTTCTTGCCCTCATCTCCTTCTTTTCTGAGCCAGATATATTCAGTCATTTCCTGAAGCATAGCATCCCCCCACATCCACTCAGAGCTCTGGTCTCCATCCCACATGGCTGGGCTTGGTCTCTCAGCCAACAGCTTCCCCCCAGCCATCCATGACTCTCTCAACTGCTGCTGCTGCAGGAGTGAACTGTCCCAGCCCTAAGAAGGGCTGCAGGCAGGGATTAGAGGACAGCCCTAGGGACTGAGCAGGAGGAGGGGTGAATTGGCTGAATTCAGGGGCAGGAAGTGCTGGAGAGCTGGGGAAAACTGTGCTGGTGGGGTGAAAGAGAATCATAGAATAATTTAGGTTGGGAAAGACCTCTAAAATCATTGAGTCCAACCAAGAAGCTAGCACTGCCAAGTCCACCACTAAACCACCTCCCCAAGTGCCTTCTCTAAACGCCTTTTAAACACTTCCAGGGATGGTGACTCTACCATTTCCTTGTGCAGCTGGTTCCAACGCCTGACCTCCCTTTCAGGGAAGAAATTTTTCCTAACGTCCAATCTAAACCTCCCCTGGTGCAGCTTGAGGCCATTTCCTCTTGTCCTGCCATTTGTTACCTGGGAGGAAAGACTGACCCCCACCTGGCTACACCCTCCTTTCAGGCAGTTGTAGTGAATGATAAGGTATCCCCCGGAACCCCTTTTCTCCAGGTTAAACACCCCCAGCTCCCTCAGCTGCTCCTCATAAGAACTTCTGCTCCAGACACACTTGTGCTGTGGGAAATCGTATCAAAGGCTTTATTACAGTCCAGACAGACAACATCCACAACCTTTTCCTCATCCACTGAGCTTGTCACCTTGTCACAGAAGGAGATCAGGTTGGAAGAGCAGGACCTGCCTTTCACAAACCCATGCTGGCTGGGCCTGATCTCTTGGTTGTCCTGCATGTGCCTCATTATGGCCCTCAAAATGATCTGTTCTATGACCTTGCCCAGCACAGAGGCCAGGCTGGCAGACCTATAGTTCCCTGTATGCTCCTTCTAGGCCTTCTTGTAAATGGATGTCACATTTGCTGTCCTCCAGCGCTGTGGGACCTCCCCAGTTAGCCAGGACTCTGACACATGATGTCCCATCATTGGAATGTTCCAGACCAGGCTGGGTGGGCCTTTAAACCATCTGATTAGCGGGAGATGTCCCTGCTCATGGCAGGGGGGTTGGAACTAGATGTTCTTTAAAGGTCCCTTCTGACCCAAACCATTCTGTAACTTTATTATTCTATGAAAGTGGCTCAGTGAGCACTTCCTCTAGCTTCCTCAATATCCAAGATGGGCAGTGAGTATGGCAGGGCGTGGTGGCTGTGGATACTGGAAAGGATTGAGAGGCATGGAAGGAAGAGGAGCTGCCAAGAGCTGTTGGTATAGACAGCCTTCAGGATGATGGCTGCTGACTTTCTCAGGAACCTGAATGTCCTTTGCCTTGAGTGGGTTTGGTACATGTTGTTTTCACATAACAATTTTTCCCAAGTGACCTCTCAGGGTGTTTTCTTTCAGGCCTGAGTGTGGTGGGCTGAGTGCTCTTTAACAGGACCAGCTTTTTAAGGGACAAGATGTACTTTCAACTAATTGCCTCTGTGCTCAGGTTCTCTCTTCATTTCCCAACTCCCTGAGCAGTGCCCTTATCAGCGGGGCAGAGGTACTTGTTAGAGCTTTCAAGGAAATGATACAGACAACAGACTCACAGTTACCATCCGTGGAGAGCAATCTGTTTAAAATAACATCACTAAAGGCCCGGATTACTAATTACACTTTATTAGTTGTTAGATATGAGTTTTCTGAAGAAGCAGTTTATGTAATGCTACTGCTTACACCAAATCCACAGCGTGAAGCATTACTACAAATACAGTGTTACCAGATTAAATGTAGATGTTGTCAGTGGCTACTGAAAATGTGGCTTTTTTTGAAGCCAGATAAACCTTCTTTTTCACCATCTTTTCCCCCATGCAGTGGAAACATCAGTAGCACTTAAGGATACAAGCACTGGGGCCTGCCTAAACTGTTGGAAAACCTTGGCTGGTGAAAAGGAGATGGCTGGTTACTGAGTGTGCTAAACAAGCCCAGCATCTCGTAAATAAATCTCTGCCCTTGTAGGAATTAGTAACATTTTCCATATGAGCGAGAAGTGTACATCTTCCAATAGCCTGTCATGCAATCCCAGGGACTCCTCTTTGTCTGCTTAAGGTCTGGGAGTTATGGAAAGTCTGCATCTCGCACCCTTCACAGGTCTGTTTACCTGTGGGAAGTCTTTTCATCTGTTTACCTGTTTACCTGTGGGGGCTGTGTTCCCTGACTCCCTGTGCATCCCTTATCTTCTCCATGGGGGCTGATCTAGTGGGGTGATGGGAGGCAGCAGCATGGACATAAGGGTGGCTCTGGCTCCCAGGACCTGGGAGAGCCTAGTGGGAGGTTTTCCCTTCCCTGAGGAGATGAGGTAGAAGGTGGTGTGGGATGAAGAGCCCTGCCAACAGCCCCTGGACAGCCCAGCCCTTGCCCCCTGAAGGCTATTCCCTGTCCTCAACCCCCTCAAATATGTGCCCCAGCATGTCCCCCACACTGCCCCCTCCCTGCTGCCTGACTGCTGTCTGCAACAGAAATGAAGTTGCCAGCACAGCTCTGAGCCAGCTCTGGGATTCCCAAAGCTACTGAGAAACCATTTCTTACTGAGTAGGTGTGCTTATTAAAATTAAACCATTACCTGGGTCCCCAAGAGCGGAGAGACACATGCACAGTTTGAAGTCCCCTGGCTTGTGCGTGATGTGCTTTGCACCTCCAGAGAACGTGACTCTGAGCTTATTTCTGAGCCCAGGAAGCTGAAGGGAATATTTTCGATGGTACCATATTCTTGCAACAGCTACATGCACGCCCATCCTGGCCTTTGCTAACTCTCTTTCGTTCTGCCGGTGAAAATCATTACTTAAAACACAGTTAAAAAAACCCCTCTAAACAGATGAATGGAAGGAAAAGCTACCCATGACGTCAGCAAAATAGATACTAATAGACAGATATCAAAGGGATTCTGCCTTCAGCTATACACTTGAAATACTCCTGACGTCAGTCTAGGGCACATTTTAGCCTCCTATGCTTTGCATTTAGGAAACTGAAGTACATTATATATAATTGGTTCCACCTACATAGAATTTGTTGAGGATAAAAGCAACAAGATTGCAGGTTCTCACCACGTCTGTAGGCACAAGACATATTCCTGACACCCCAGCAGCCATCCTGCGCCCACAGAGGAGTACAGGCAGGAGCTCCCACAACTCCCAGCCACCACCTCCTGGTCCTTCCCCGCCCGACCTGCAGACAGGGACAGGTTTTGGTGTGTGCACAAGAGGGACCACAGCCCCATACCCACATACCACATACAGCAGATGGCAAGGAGGACATGTTTTGCTAGGGCCTGTGGTGACAGGACCTGGGGAATTGGCTTTAACAGAAAGAGGAGAGATTTAGAATAGATATTAGGAAGAAATTATTTACTGTGAGGGTGGTGAAGCACTGGTTGAGGTTGCCCAGAGAAGCTGTGGATGCCTCATCCCTGGAAGAGTTCATGGCCAGGCTGGATATGGCTTTGAGCAACTTGGTCTAGTGGGAGGTGTATCTTGTCTGTAGCCTGTCATGGACTAAGTGAGCTTTCAACCAACCCATTCCATGATCCTATGTACTTTCACTCGCATTTTCAGCCCAGGAGCTGAGTGGCTGCTACCCTGAACACTACAGATTGCACAAGAAAACAGTGATACTACTGCAAAGGGTTTTACTTCATATCTCTCCCAGTGCTGATGGCACTGACATGCTGACTCAACGGGGTGGCAAAAAGCATCTGCAAGGTTCACAGGACCAGGAAAGGAGCAAGCCTAGGCACCTGAGCACTTGGATCCCAGGTTCCTGTGACTCAGCTGGCAGCATTAGCCATTGAAAAAATATGTTGGAGTCACTTTCTATGAGATGTGTGACTGCTGGCTTGATTACTCTAATCAGAAAACAGGTTAATTGAAATAAATCAAAACAGGTTAATTGAAATAAATCATAGTGCTATTGTATTTATAATAGAATCAGAAAACAGGTTAATTGAAATAAATAATAGTGCTATTGTATTTATAGCTGCCCTCCCAATGCAATCCCAACAGGCAGGTCAGGATCCCACAGGAGCTGGTGGGAGGAAAGACCCCTCAGTTGTTTGGTGCATGGTGCTAATAATGCCAAGGTTGCAAGTTTGATCCCTGTGTGGGCCATTCACTTACAGTGGGACTTCATGATCCTTGTGGGTCCCTTTCAACTCAGAATATTCTGTGATTCTGTGAAAGGGAGGCAGAGGGGAGCATGCTGCTAGTCAGGTGGACAGGAGCAGCACAGCTTCTCAGCAAGAGTCTTGCAGCAAAAGGCTTCGCCCTGTCCAGGAGCTGTATCTGGCTTGCCAGAGCCCCCATCCTCCTAGATCAGGGCATGGATGTTTTTGCATCCCTCTGGCACCCTGCAAAATCTCCAACCCTGATCCACCAGCAAATTTGTGTAGCAAGAATTATTGTCCCGTTCTTGCTGTGCTGTCCTTTACCCTCCTCGTGGGCAACATCAGAGGCTTTCATGAAACCCTACATGTTTATCTTCAGACTTTGGAGAAGCACTCGGTTCTGTGAGTCAGTCCCACTGAAGTCATTCCCCTAGAGAGGCAGGGGGTGCTGAAGGGAGATGTAGAGAGGTAGGCTGAAGACGTCCTGTCTTCCCACTGCTCTGCTGCTCCTCTGGATGTAGAAGGAGGATGTTCTCCCTCATTTAATGCACCTCTTCTCTCTTTCCTCCTGCCAGTTGCAGTTTTTTCCCAAGAAGAAGGCCTCTCCAAGCTCCCAGCAGCAAGAGCCTTTCTTGGAGAAGACATAAGCGAGGTGACTAAGGGAACCCAGCAAGTACCTGGACTGAGCAGACAGGCCCCAGTGCTTGCATGCTGTTTCTCCAAGTTATTCTGCAATCCCCACCAGAAATAACCCCAGAGGCCCACGACTGCCTCTCACAGCACCCACACCAGCAGAGCCAGATGCTCCTTCCCTTCCCACTCCCCTTCCAAGCAGCCACACATGGATGAGCACTCCTACACCCTTCATACTCTTCAGTGTGACACAGCAAGAAGAGGAGGAGAACAAAGGACAGCCCTGAACCAGTCACTGAACTGGATGAACCTTTGCTCTGTAGGGATCTCACATCACAACTGATTCCAGGCTCTTGCAGACCTGCAGGGAAAATGCTGTGTGTGCGATGTGCTGGGGCTCTGATTCCTCACACACCCCAGGAGCTCCTGAACTTTGCCGGAGGCAGCAGGTGGCACAGCTAGGCTGGGCCTTTGGAAATCAGATCTTTTACCATTAGACTGTATCTAAAAGGAAGCTGGCCTATATCTGAGGACAGCAGGCAGAGGAGGGACAGACAAAATTACATTTGTGCTCAACCTGACCTACTAAATCAAACGAAATTATGTTTGTGCTCAACCTGACCTACTAAATCAAACAGCCCAGTATGAGTGTTGCAATGTAACATCTTTGCTTCCTACAGACTTTGATTTAGGAAAAAAGCATATTGGAAACCTTCGTATAGGTCTTACTGAATCTTTTACTTGTCTCTGCTTTAAAATAAATGTGCTGCTTTAGGCAACCCAGGCTGTGTCTTCGAGGAAATTCTGGTTGACCCTCTGGAAAGGCATGTTAGCACTGTCTGCTGGGGACATGAACATTCTTGTTCAGGTAAGAGCTTGACTACTGAATCCTGGGCAGCTGGGTCCATGGGGCCATCTCCCACAGGGGGGATGCCAAACAGATCCCCCCACGGCTGTCCCCAGCTGCCCAGCACCGAGCTCCTCAGGGCTTCTGTGGCTGCAGGCAGCACCTCCTGCCCTCCCACAGGCACTCATTGCTGCACCGCCAGGTCTCTCACTCTTTAATTACGTCTCTCACATTGTATACCTGAAATGAGAATGTTTCGGGTGAGAGGAGAATAATTCACTGGAAGGTCTGGTAAGCGACTGAGGCACTTGCAATGCACACTTCCAGCATCTCTCCCTTTTTATCTCTCATCCCCCACTGGAATAAAATACACTCCATGGTAGCATAGACAGAGAAGGGAAAAGATTCTAAAACCCAGAGCCTTGCCATCTGAGAGGGAGCTGCATTGACCAAGCCAGCAGAAAATGCTGCAGAGAGCAAGGGACTTTGAGATGGAGGCCTTTTTCATCTCATTCCAGATCAAGCATATCTCCGTTCGAGTTTCAGTATCACTGTTAGGACTGCTTGCAAGCAGGTTTTAGCATTTTCAGTGCAACCTGATTCTCAGAGAGGCCCCAACCAACTTGGGAAAACTCGGCTGGCAGCTGCTGTGCTATCCATGCATCCACTGCTCATTGCAGCTACATGTACACCCACTGCTCAGCACAGCCCAGAGGCCTCTTCCCACTTTCTTTCTAGTATCACTGCCTTGAATAATAGAATCATCTTTAGGGTCTACCAATTTGAAAAACATCCATTAATTATCCAAGAGACTGGTTAACCACATGGACCTGAGCCATCATGATGCCAGTGTGCCTTTCTACTAGGGAGACTGGTACCTTGCTGCCCAGAGACTTTCTTGTTGGATACAGAGAAAGAAAAACTCCTGCAGTGAGTGAAGGATTCGATTCACAACCCTGGAAAAAACTCGGCCTGGCTTAATTAACAGTGATTTATGGCTCGTAAGCAGGAGGGTTACAAACCTGTGTTTTCATAGTGATAAGCAGAAGCACACTTTGGGTGTTTATAGTGAAAGGTTTAAGTATAATAAAGTAACTTTATAGTTTAAGTTAAGAATTTAAATGTTACAATAGAAGTGTACCTGTGCATATGTGACTTAAGAAATTATTAGTCAAGAGATCACTGCATTGCAGTAAAAAAGTTTTACAAAGATTGGGCATTAAATCAAAATAGATTGCGTTTTAACTACCCATTAGACTAGAAAGTTATAAATTGTCATGTAAGACTGAATCTTGGGACAATCACCATTTTTACAATGTGTTGTTAAAATCTCACATCTGAGAGAGACTGATGCCTTGTTTGTTATTTTAGCAATAAATTGTCAAAGTTGCTTCTGTCCCACCTCTCTGTTGAGAAATCCAACGAGATAGCAAAGGGTGCCGGAAAGGCATCCCAGAAACAAGAACAAGATTCTACACTTTCTAAAGGCACTTGCCAGAAGAACAGGTTGTATTTTTCAGAGTTAAAGAAGAGGGGAGTGGTCTGTTTTGCTAACAGCATACAATCCTCAGCTGCTTGGGGAGAGGGGAAGAGCCCCAGCCCCCACTCTCTACTCGCCAAGTGCCCCTCCTCGGCGCTGATGACAGCAAGCTGACGGACCACTTGCCTTTCCCTCGCCTGGTCAGACACACTGGAGGGGCCGACACAAGCACTGCTCCCAGGATGGCTGGAGTAGACTGTGCCAGGAGGGATCCTCAGAAATGGAGAGCGAGGATTTTTGACTGAAACCCCAAGTCACTGCCTGCTCCAGACAAGCAAACTGCAGCAGAGTGGGTGAATAATTCTTATTGAGTGGAAAGATGTTCACAACACAACCACAAAACCTTTTCCATGGGTTTATCATCAGCTCTAAAAATAAGCCGCTGCCTACTCGAGTTCTTTCTTGCTTTTGATGGCAGCTGAAATACTTGCAGGACTTCAATACCTGTGCCGAGGCTCCAAGCAGCAAGGGCTATTTAAGGGCTTAGAGGAGCACCTACAGAAATGCCAACGCCGCCGAGCGCGGTGGGTTCGGCAGAGCCGGCTCTGGCTCTGTGCAGAGCTGTGGCAGGGCAGCACAGCCTCAGGGCCGCTCCCAGCCGAGGTATCCTGTTTAAATTTCAAGGACATTGTCCACAGCACAGGGCTTGGGCAACAAGCCAGTGCCAGACTCCTGGGGTATTTGCTTATACCAAGAATATGCCCTAGTTTAGGATGTTTCTAAAAGAACTGCACACCAGGTAAGCACTGCACGGCACACTGACCAGAACTAAGGCCCTAGCACTGACACTGGGGTTAATGCTTTCCTATCATCCACGGAATTAAAACATCCTGCCATTACTTAACCATGCCCCACCTCCGGCCAGCCTCCCTGTGCCAAGCTTTGAGGGCCTCTAAAGGAAACTTCAAATGTAGTGAGGGACTATAAATAGTTAGGAAAAATGAGCCCTGATGTGTGTTTTGATACGGATATTGGAAGAAGAATAATTTTTAAAATGGAAAATACAAACTAAGATGGAAAAAAAATGAGATTCAGCCCAGAAAAATGCATAGTCCCCTTGGCACGGGGGGCAGAGCTCTTACGAAAACCTGAACTATCTGAGAAGCTTGGGGGGGTAGTGGTGTGAAGGAGACTCCCTGGGACTTGGGCAAAGTCACTGACACTTAGCAGTGAGCTTTATTACCATCTTCAGCTCCCAGAGACAGTTTTCACTCCTCAAGAGCGAAAATACCTCAAGAAAACCTGTTATGAAACATTTAAAAGAGACAACTAGTGGAAACAATAATTTCTGTTTTCTCCTTTACCCATCCAACACCATGCGTGAAGCTTGGAGAAACTTGATGACCTTTGAGGCTCCTGAGTCTGGCATGGGTTTGGTTCAGAAGCTGCTGGAGAAAGAGCATGGGGGGAAGGCTGTGGGTAAGGCACAAAACTGGGGGAAAACTTTTTCACAGGATGGTCTCTCAGATGAGGAAAGCCACCCTGCAGCAAGGAGGAGTCATCGGCTGTGGAGGGTGAGGAGAGGATCCCGTGGAGCCCACTGGGGCAGCAGCTGGAACCCCAGCACCTCACTAGGGGCTGAGAGCACAAACCCACTCCTCTCTGAAGCTAAAGCAACCCATCTGCTTGTCTCATCAGACTGTCAGGTTCAGCACCTCCGGCCAGCTGTATGCCACTGCTGATCTGGATTTTATTATCACTTCTATGGTAAATGTCAGGTGAAGAAGTAAACAACTTCACCTCTAGTTTCCCAGCCTTTAAAGCTCTGGGAAATGTCATTCTGCCCCAGGGCATTGCTGGCAGCAGAAGTGACAAGGGGAGAGGGTCCTGAGCCCCTGGCAGCGCATGAGGGAACCACAGGCAAGGATGACGAACAGCCACACCCCCTTGGATGTCCCAGCTAATCCAACCTGTTACTAAGAACAGGAATGCCAACTATCAGGGTTTTCATCCTAAATTCCATTTAGGGATTTTTGATCCAATGTGAATCAAGCATGGAACCTTTCCTGTCATTGACTGTTAGGTCTCTCCCAGGCTGGAAGACTCAATTAGCCAGGACAAGCTGTTGCCCTGGGGAGCCACTGGCTGGCAGGGAGGGTCCAGCATAGCAGCAGCCAAGGAGCAAAAGCCTCCTGGGCATCACCAGCACCTCAAGGACAGACCTCACGTGCTGGATGGCTTCAGTGCCACCTAAGACCTCTGCACAGCCCTGCATTCGGTGTGAGTGCTTTTCTTTTGGAAACAGAGAAGATGAGAGTGTGATCTAGAAAAGTGAGGATTTTCTAAAGAAAAGCAGTCACTTTCCCTTCCTCCAAGATCTCAGCAATAAATACAGTCTGCAACCTTTGCAACATGGCAAAAAAGAGTTTACAGGGTTCCCCCCTGAGATGGAAGACAGGGATGGGGAGAAGAATGAAGCCCCCATTTTCCAAGGGGAAATGTTTAGTTATCTAGACCTGCTACACCATTTAGACAGAAGTCTGTGGGGCTGTACAGGATTCATCCAAGGGTATCGACTGACCTGGCTCAGGGGTTCATTGAGCCACTTTCCATCAGAGGGTAGGTTTAAATTAAATACAGGAAGAAATTCTTTACTGTGAAAGTGGTGAGGCACTGTAAACAGGTTGCCCAGGGAGGTGGATGCCCCATCTCCAGAAGTGTTCAAAGGCCAGGCTGGATGAAGCTTGGAGCAATCTGGTGTACTGCAAGATGTCCCTACCCATGGCAGGGAGGTTAAAACTAGATAATGTTCATGATCCCTTCCAACCCAATCCATTCTACAGTTCTATGATTTACCAGCAGTCCTGGCTCACTGGGGATGTTCCAGTTGACTGGAGGTCAGCAAATCCGATGTCCGTCTATAAGAAGGGCTGGAAGAAGGATTCAGGGAACTACCGGCCTGCCAGCCTGACCTCAGTGCCAGAAAAGGTCATGGAGCAGGTCCTGTTGAGTGACATCACACAGCATGTGCAGGACAACGAGGGGACCACACCCAGCCAGCATGGGCTGGTGAAAGGCAGGGCCAGCTCTTCAAACCCCATCTCCTTCTGTGACAAGGTGACAAGCTCAGTGGATGAGGGAGAGGCTGTGCATGTTGTCTGCCTGGACTTCAGTAAGGCATTTGACACTGTTTCCCACAGCATTCTCCTGGAGAAACTGGGGTGATCATGGCTTGGCTGAGTGCACAAAAGGCTGTTAAAGATAGGACCAAGGTCCAACATCTTCATCCCACCTACGAATTAGAAAGTGCAGTTTGCTTCTCTCTGCTTGAATTAATGCAAGGTAATTAGCACATCCCTTCAGTAACACTGCACAGGCACCAGCTGGAGGGATAAATTACAGCTCGGGAGCTGCTTTCCCAAACAAGCCATGGCAGGCACACGGCACAGGCTGGGGCTGGATTCTAGCCAAGCAAGGAAGTGGCACTACTGCCATTGGCTGTGGGGAAATAACAAGTGCAATTTTCTGTAGCTGCTTATAAAAAAGATAGCAATATATTTGTTAGTTTCAGTAACTGGAATGAGCCCTCTTGACTTTGCCAGAGACTGTTGGATGTGTAACAGCTTAAAGTGAATGGGTTTTGCCATAACTTTTTGTGATTATAACTGAATGTCACTTTATTTATTCATCAAGGGGGAATTGGGAGGGGAGGAATACCACATGTTGAATTATCACTGGAGATAGAGGTGCTGACAACTGTGCTCAGGTTTTTAGTGCCTAATTAGCAGCATGCTGGAACTGCACCTCCTCTCATTACTCCTGATTACAGCCTCACTATGTTTTGTAAAAAATTAGTGCGATGTTTGTAAAACACTTCCCCCAGAGTTTGTGTCTAAAGGTTTTTGTCTCACTGGACTTATGCTGTATAAACTGTGGAAATAGCCTGGTCCCTCTACAATTTCAGGAGATATAAATTTCACTGGGAGATATAAATAAATGGATACGAGCAGTGCAAATTTAAAATTAGAAAATGAGAAAAAATAGGATATTATTAGCAGCAGACACAGTACCTCAGATAATTTACAGGTGTTCCAAGGATAAATTTTTCTTAGGAAGGAGATCATGAAGTTAAGTCATCTGTCCAATGCTTCTAGTTCACAAATCACAAAATCTTAAGCAGATCCCTCATGTTACTCCTAAATGGAGATGAAGAAAAAGGTATTGTGACTTTGCTAGGAAATGAAGCTGACATGGCTGCCCAAGCCAAAGTGCAGACAGAGATGAGGAGCAGACCTGTGACAGGTAGGAGATCTTGGAACTGAAGGGTGTAGCTTTGTATGGCACAGCAAAAGCACTGCACAGGAGAGAGTTTCCAGGCTGAAAGGAGAGTAAGTGGTAATGTCCCCTCTGGCAAGCAGCATTTCCCAGTCTCTGGCAAAGGTGGAACCCCATGTTACATGGACTACCTTGAGCCTGTGAATCTGCAGCTCTCAAAAGGTAGAACTCATGAGTCACAAACGAAATTCTGGGGTTAGGGTTGGGGGCTGGGTTTGAATCTGCAGCAGAAGCATCCTGCTGCTGAGCCCAGGCAGGGAGAGGATAAGAACTTCCAGTCTGAATGCAAAGGAGGCAAGTCTCAGATCTACCCCAGAGGGGAGGGGAGAGAGTAAGAGGAGAGCAGGACTGGAGCTGGTGGGATGAGTTAGGCTGGGAGTTGAGGCTGAGGGAGGCAGAGGGAGGAACAGAAAGCAGAATCCTCTGTATGCAGACATCTGCCTTGAGAGGCAGACAGAGTTCGGAGGTGGGGAGCAGGTCATATGGAAAATGAGACACACAAACAAAGAAATTTGGAGCTCAGGGACAGTGAGGTGAAGACAAACATGGGGCAGGAGAGATTAGTCATATGGGGGAGGAGGAATTTGCTGGTTCAAACTGACCATATACAAGGTCACACAAAAATCCTGAAGGCAGATGAACAGAAGGGTTCTGAGTTGCAATAGGTAACCTCGTAAGAAAGCCAGCAAGAGGCACCTTAAATGAGGAGACATGTACCACTTAGAGGTGTCCCCCAGGAGCAGCAGGATGAAATTTATAGCTCTGTGATACACAAGGGGTCACATTAAATAATAATAGGTCTTTGATTTTAAAACATGGCAGATGAAAGCCAGGCTATTCTCTGTGGTACACAGCGGGAGGATGATTGATCACCGTCATAAATTGAAAGAGAGAAGTTCAGACTCGCAAGGAGAAACTTCCACAGCAAGTGCAGTCAAGCAGTGACACAGGTTGCCCGGAGAGGCTATAGCATCTCTGCCTTGGTCATTTTCAAGACCAAAATGGACAAAGCCCCGAGCAACCTAGCATGACCACAGACACTGTTTGAACACAGATTTGGGAAGGAAATAGCTCCTGCTCTTTCACTAACAAATTTTAATTCACCACAGTTAAGAACAAACAAGAGGATGGCATTGGAAGACAATTCCAAAAACTTGCTATGGGCAGACATGAAAAAAGAGGATTGAGTGGGAAACAATCTCCTCCGGCCTGGGGAGTCAGAAGATCACTGCAAGGTCACCTGTTTTCTTCAAGTCTCTGTGCAACTCCCTTATGATTAATTTTTTTATTTACCAAAGTCTTCAGAAGTTAACCATCCTATCTCTTGCTCTATTAGCTCAAATCACAGTTTTTTGTACATATCCAAAGTTTTCAGTCCTTCTAGATACTGATAAATTATCAGCACAATAAACCACCTCTGCTTCTCCCTGTTGTCTTTCAGTGAAATCCAGAAAGCTACCAAGTCAAGCATGCAAAGGGTAGGAAAGGGAGGAAGGCAGCCTCAATCCAGCCTCTCAGTGCGTGCATGTTATCGGGCTTATCAAATGTTTAGGCTGAAGCCACTGTATCTTGTGGAGAACTTAAACAGGCACAGCAGACTCAAGATATTTATGTTGTCTGAAACCCTCATGACTACCATGTAGTGCTCCTGAAATCTGGACTCCCCATAAACCCATCCGATGAGTTGGTAGGCAAGCAAATGGATCACTGTCTTCACTCTGCAGCTGTTTCACCAAAAATTGATGAATTACATTCCCACAAAACATTTCAGTTTTCACAAATCATCGATTTCTAACAAAATTTTCTTTGCTGGAGAATTCCTACCCATTTATAGCTCTGAAGCCACAAGTGCACAAACACAACAGGAGCAGACCCTCTTCAGAAAGCGCCGTACCCAATTAGTGGGTTTTACCCTGGCCCTCGGTGGTTTGATGATCTCCAATCCATTGAGAATCAGGGAGAGAGGGATGGGCTTTGAAGAAGTTGAGACATACTCTGCTGGTGCTCTGAAGACCAGGAATAGCACAATGGATCCGAGCCAGTATCCTACTGGAAGCTAGCACAGGGCTGAGCGCGCTGGGGCGTTATGTTTACTGCGACAAGTGCTGCTCGGTAGGTGGCCCACTGCATGCTCAGCAAGCTGGAACTCCTTCTATGCTCCCTTCTACAGTCCCACTGCTTGCCCAAGCAAATTGCTGGATTTTATTTTGATGTGGAAAGAGAAACACGCTTCAACAGAACCAGATTCCCTTTTCTCAGAAAGCTGCTCTTGCAGGCCTGCTTTTAAAAGCACTTATTACTGACATGAATGCAATTGCTTTTCCTCACAACATTATTACTCCCTAATACACCATTAGTCATTGGCAAAATTCCTGGTGACATCGAGTATTTAGCACATATATGTGGCACTGCCTTGGCAGGACTGTTTAATGTGTTTGAATTCTTCAGCAGAGTGCAATGCTTGTCCTTCCACAAGAGAGCCAGAGCCAGTCCTGGAGCCCAGGTCCCAGGGCATCCTGGTGGGACCATTGCTCTTCTCAGTCATAACCACAGTGTTTCAGTCTGCCTAGTTCTTCAGCAAGATGGGGCAACACTAGTGGTCGTTTCTATAACCCACAGTGGCCACTATTCCTCGTGGTTTACCAGTCCTACTCCAGCAACAGGAACATCTGATTTAGGTTTCAATCTCAGGGCACAGCAGAGACATAGGGGTAGGCACATATATACCTCCAGCAACCAAAGCATGTCTTACAAAACAAAAAATCCAAACCCTTCAGTCAGCTGGCCATTCCGTAGCTTGGAATTGCACTTTATTAGTCAACATCACCATCATCATCAATGTTTATTCCAGTATTTTATGAAAGATATACAGTTTCACAGAATGGCATGTATACATTACATAACTTTGTCATTTAGTCTATTACATGTTCTAGGAGGGGGTTGTTCTTAAATAGCTGTATGATAAAAAAACCCAAAAACTTCAGGTCAACAGTATAAGAAAATAGAGTAAGCACAATTTTCCAAGGCTTATTAATTCAGCTTTGAAGATTTAAAATTCTATATGGGATAAGTCAGCTATTACTGACATGTGAATGAAATAATTATAACTATGTTTGGCTGCATACTTCACTCAGTTTTAGGCTGAAATTCATTCATTCGAATTTTAACAGCATCCAAATTTACTGCGAATGTTTTCTCCAAGCCCCAAATGGTATCTGAACGAAACTGAAGCTCTGGAGAAAGAATAGTTCAATTAACTGAGCACAGTAAAGTTACAAGCAAAGACCGCTTTCAAAAGAGTTTTTTAAAATTCAACTGCTCTTTCACACATAGCATGTGAAAGCTTCACTGTTGATGTTAGTCTTTTTGTATGAATAGCATTAATCATCCATAAACGCGAGCCTTTGCTCACACAGGTCTGAATATGCCACACTTGGGACATCCCTAACACTTTGACCACTGCTATTACTAGCTCCAGTGATTTTAAGAAAACAAGGATTTTATAATGCAAAAAGTTTCAATCCTGTGGCCCTGTAGATTTTCATCACCATCCACAAGATGGAATTTTTACCTTATGTGAACTCACTGAAAATTTCTATTAATAAGTCAGGTCAAAATTGCCAACTCTGTATAAAAAGTTAGGCTTCCAACTCCGTATTAGGCACCCACATTGTAATGACCTTTCCAAAGACACTGAGATTATGTAGCTCCTTTTCATTTCAGGGGGCTTTTACTGTTGACACTGAAAAAATATTCAGAAGACAAGCAGGATTTTAAATCATATTGAAACGATTAGTTTCAGGCATTTACATTTCAGCAGTTTTTGTTTCTAAATATGTAGCCTGGTTTCCCATACAAAACTAGCAGTTTGAAAACATCCACGTTTAGATACTGCACTTTAAGCATTTGCATGTCTACAGTCAGCTTACGTTTGCATGAATATGTCGAAACGTTTTTTTTAATTCCACCTCACACTTTAGGAGAAACATTCAAAAACTGACAGATTTGTGGAAAAAAAACCCTCAAGTTGGCCATTAGCAAGAAGTCGGTGATTTACATATAATTATCTAGACATCCACAACAGAGCAATCAGCCAAAGAAATGGAACGCTAATGTGACAGCTGAATCCTAATCTCCACATCTTCCTTAATATAATTAAAAAAATAACAGCAACAATGGTAAACCAGCCTTGATACAAGGAGACTTGGAACTTTAATTCACCAAACTTAATCATCTGTAAGAAGGATTCCAGTAAATCAGCAATCACAAAGCATCAAAATAATTTTCAATGAAAAACACCTCAAGCCTCCAAAATTACCATAGACCTTGCCAGCAGAATACAAAAAACGCTTCATTGCTTTTCATTTCACCAGAAAAGGTAAGTCATCTGCACTGAATCACCAGATCAGGTAATGCTCAGAGAGAGATGTTGCTTTTAGAGGGTCCATATGCTCATAGGGAGCACTTCAAAGGTTTGTTCTCTCAGATATTCAAGGCCACACACTTTCATCACTCCTTGCTTCCACATGAATTATGCCCTTTGCATTCCACGATGTTGTCCTCATCAACAAAAGTGTTTGAAATACATAACTCCTTTCAAATTTAATGATTAACCTTCCCGCATATTGACCCCTACAATCTTACCCAAACCTTGAGGGAACTAAACAAAAAACACAGTTCTGCTCTTAGTACTTTGGTAAACAGCCACGAAACATCAGGAAATGTTTTCTATGCATGCCCAGCCAGGAATGGAAATTGGAGTCAGATCATGGTTTAATGAGATAATCGCCACAAGCAGATGCTAAAATGCCCCTCAGTTAAAAACCACCAAACAGAGCAAGTTAGAACAAGATGTCTTGACGATGAAAACCACCGAGCATATGCTAAGCCCTTGAAGCTGCTGTGCCTGCTGCACACAAGAGGAAGAGCGGGCGACCAGCTTATGCAGCTTTCTACCCAGGTTTACCACTGATTTTGCAAGGAGTGTTTTATAAGATGGAATTTTTATCGCACTTCACGTAGGTGGCTGCAACACTAGAATACCACAGGACAAGTGCCAGGCAGGCCAAGTCTCCTCCTGAGATTTGTGGCAGCTGTTAGAAGCACGTTTCCTTGATGGAAAACACTGAAGTGGGACAGGATTACTCAGGACTCAGCATCCCCATATAAACCCAAGATTTATCTTTTTGTGAGGCGGACACTTGGCAGTTGTGTTCTCACATTCTTCCTTCTCAGTTCCCAAATTGGAAGTTGGCATTTGTGCACTTAGAGACAAATATTGCTGTGCTGTCATTATCATCCCAGGTACATTCCTTATGGAAGTTTTCAGTTGAACACACAGCTGTGCCTTCTGACGGCTGTAGAGGTATCCAACGTGCAACACAAACACCAGGGGATGCCACTTTTTGGACACGCAGGCTCGCAGTGCAGGTCAATAACTGGTGTAACACACGCTGCCCCATCAGCCAGCCTGGTGGGCTGTCACTGTTTTCACAGATTTCAAGGCTCAGGGGCTTTTTTCATCTCACTCTAATCCTTTTAACAAGCTTTCAGTATGTGATTATTTTTTAAATTTACCAGTTTTGTCCAAAAGCAGCATTTCACTGCTTCATATTCTTTGAAAATTTTATTTACTCACTGAAGCACAAAAGTATCATGCATTCTACTTTTTTTAAATGGCCAAGTTATTTTTTAACATTTTTTCCCCCCCCCACAAATATATATTACCTTGCACACAACCCCATAATGAATAAAGACAAAAGACAGCTTAGGAACCATAGTATTTTTTTGTCTCTTTTCTCCTTTGGTAAATTATGAATTATTCTACACGCAAAATATGGGGAAAAAGAGGCTAACTGGTGTTGGGCTATGTATGTGGAACACACTTCTGGATCTCAACCTGTAGTATCTCCCTTTAATACTCTCCAATTCAGGAAAAGTTACCAGAACTTAAAAAAAAAAAAAAGTGAATACATAGCCTAAACATATTGAAAATAGTACATTTAAAATGGCTTGTCTCACTTTTACGAAGAAAAAAAAAAGGTTGTTGGTGGCTGCTCTGCAAAATTTGGATCCTGTTAGACTGCACTGGGATTAGCAATTACAGTGAGACCTCTTTGGCATCCAGCTCCTAACAGGTCTTCTCATAACCTGCTGCTGACAGACCCCCATGAAACACTGCCATGCCATCACATGCAACTCTAAACAAACTAAAAAATAATCTAAAAGGCATCTGCTGTAAAACAAAGACTTCATTTTTCAAATACGTTTCTGATTATGTAGCAACCTTAGGGAGAAACACTGCATGCCTTTCACAGTCTCCTTAAAAAGAGGAGGAAAAAGGCGCACCAAGGTTGCATTTGTTCAATCCCATGATTGAAATTTTCTTTTTTTATATTGAAGAGTACTTTCATCACAGAGATGTGACAATTTAGAAAACAGAAAGCATCAGATATTTTCAGTGCAAATACCTTCTATCTCATCTGTGACATACCACTCAGTAATTTACCAAACGTCGTCTGAAGCTGTGTGTTGGCAATCTTCCTTGACATGGAAGATGCAGAGAAGACTGATGTGACATTGGGATAACGAGCCTCCAGAAAGCCGAGTAAGTGTGCAAGCACGGAAACAGGCAACTCAAGCTGAATGTCGTTAGCACATCTCGTGAGAGCCGATCACAGCAGCCACTGCAATGAGGCAACACCCAGTGAAACAGAGTTGAAATAACAACGCAGTAATCACACCTCAGAGCAGCTGATGTACATCAGGCTGTGTTATGATGTGATGACACTCAAATTCAGCTGAGACTCGAGAGCAGAGGCATCCCTGGATATTGAACCACTCAGTAATACAACATGCTAATATTTTGAGATCTTCAGTATTTTTTTTTCTAAAATCAGTTACAAAAAATACACAAAGGGGTCCTAGCGAAGAGTCAGAAAATCTTTGTAGATCAGACCATTAAAACATTACACTCCATGTGACTCACGTATACGCATGAATTGTTTCTGGAGGAGCACTCATTAATACAATCATATCAACCTAAAAATCTGTGTACAGACACAAATTTCAAACAGATTGAAATAATAAACACACACACGAAGGCATGAAAAAGCCTAGAATGGCAGGATGTTTTCAGTACCCCCTAAACTCTCTGAATACCAGGAATCTGCACTAGATACAATATTTTATCTTTTGGGGGAATGCTGCTTTCATATCTATTGTGTTAGTAAATAATTGTAAAGCTACTTCTCTCTCTTTCCAGACAGATTCCTGCTGTGCATTCTCTCTCCTGGATTATATAACCTGCAGAATGCAGATCAAGGACACAACTGATGATCCTTCTGTAATTAAAGCTCCCTAATGATGCCAACACAGATTCCATAACAAAGACCTGGGTACAAAGTACCTTGCTCTCTTCTGAGCCCTTACAATCTCTTATGCAGGCAGCAATCACAAGCCACTACAGAGAAAGAAAGAATGTAATTTATTTGTACTTTTGTTAAGAAACTCAAAGGTATTACTCAGTTCATTTCAAAACTGGCGATATCTACAATCTTCCTTATATATCCAACACATTCTTATAGAAGTTCCCCAAAGAACATATTTCAACAAAGACCAAAGGAAGTTCATTACTGCCTCACCACACTCTATCATTAAAACTGGAAACAATGGATTTCGGGGATCTCTGTATTTAAGAGATGAAGCCTGTGTTTTTTTGCATGGTAGTTGACTTGCACAGTTCATTTATAGCAATCAATCAGTAGCAAAGCTGCTGCAAAGTGAGCCACCCTTGAATACAGACGATGTAGAATATTCATTCAGTAATAATTGAGTACTTGGAGGCTCACAACTAAAAGAGACTAATGTATTATACATCTCACATTGTGCTGTGAGAGGTTAGTGGACTTTGAAGCCTTACAAGACCAAAACCATGAACAGTGCACATTGCACTGTCAAGAGGGAAAAAAGCCCTGAACTTCTAAGACATACAAACTTAAGATCAACCAAGACAAATGTGGGGGGAAAAGTAGAAATCTTACACAGTAAAGCCACTCTTTGGAAGAAAACGATCCATACCTGGATTGTTTAAACTTTTAGAAAAGTCACAAAAGTATCTTCAGTGTAATTCTGCAGCCCACAGATAATTAACATTTCACGTACTGAAATGTTTTCTTCTCTTAAAGGTAACTGAAGAGGTGGTTTCATCTATGAATACAATTTCAAGAAACTGCTCTCAGACAACTTCAAAAATCCCAAACCAACGACAAAATGAAAACAAAAAACCAAACCCACAAATCCAAACCAACCAACCCTTTTTGGCATCCTCAGTGGCTGATGCATTTCCAACACTTTCTCAAAGCCCCCACTCTCCATCTTTCAGACCAAGCTGAATTCTGTCACTGAACAAAGTCAGCAGTTAAACAGAAAAAAAGATGTCACCTTTTTGTGTGTATAAGTAGACAAAGCTTTGTGTGTAAGAGAATTCATCCCTTCATTATAATCCATGTTGTGGAGGTTTCATATGCTAACTACTGATTTTGAATCAACAGTCAGAGAGTTAGAAAGGTTACAAGGGAAGTTAGGAGGAGTTTATGACATAAATGCATATATTTAGGATCTTCCTGATAAGAACAAATGGAAATTCCTGTGGGAAAAGTTACGAAGAAAAAAAGCTAAATAAATTCTGAAGTAACTGAAGACATTTCAAAATTTCATTTAGTTACAAGGATGAGCCTAATAATAAGGCAGGCTAAACACCATCATCTTATACCTACAGCTGAGAGACCAGACCAAATAGCACAAGATAACGTCCCTTCAATTTTAGTAAGGGAACTAGGAAAGTAACTAGAAGCTTCAGATACTTCAGGTTTTAAACTTCGCAAACACCACCACAAAAGAGAGTAACCAACCACTGCGGACTGTCATCTGTACACAATCCAAACAGAACAGATGCAACAGTGCTTGTAGAAACACTGAGACAGACACGGGGAACAAGCCAGGATGTCCTACCCAGCTCCAAGCTGCTGCTCCAGAAGGATAAAGATCTGTGCACCTTATGTTAATCTGCGAGTCCTATGCAGATCTCACAGACTGTAGTGGGGGACAAAGAAGAGTGGACTCCAAGTGAAGAATGATCCCAGATCTTACACAGATACTGTAACCAGCTGCAGCTTGTACTTCTGATGCTGGACTCAGGTCCTTTGTCAGTCTCTCTCCCACGTTAGTGCTGTAAATACTCCTGGTTTTCTCTCCTTCTGTTTTCCCTCCCACAAGGTGGCAATCCAAGAAATCCCTTGGGTAACTTGGACGCATATTTTGTGGCAAAGTACAACTTTTTTTTTAAGGGAGAAGAAGTCCAGGAAGAACAGTATTTAAAATTCCCTTCTCTTCTACCTCAGAGTCAAAGGATTTACCAAAAAACTACTCCTAGAGAAGCACACCACCCAAACCATGGCCATCACCCAATGATTTCCCCAACAGCACATCGAGCAAGATACTTAATGCAGCATATTTAAACCACTTCTCCCCCAGGGCTCGGGGCACTTGGCTTAATACAGGAAGTTCCAGATAGTTTTCTTTGTTTAAAAACACTGTAAAGCACAAAAGGCAGCTGACTGACCATCTTGGGCTCCACAAAGGATACAGTATGTATCTTTAGAGAACATACTTTATTTAATAGAAGTTTTTTTCTCCAATATACAAAATAAGGGACTGTAATCCCAATTGACATTTACATAGTTACACAGCAAATAAATTCCACCATTTACAACAACTGACAACTTTCCCACACTCCTCACTGTATTACAGTCAAGAAAAAATCCTATAATGTTTTACATACCAATCAGTTATATTTCATATTTCTGTCTCTTATTTTCTTTTTTAAGTTGCAGTTTCTGACATCAGTTTAATTAAGAACTTACAATTATTTCAGCTGCGCTAAAAGAAAAATGAAATATATAATTTGGAATACTATCTCAAAAACCCTATACAAAATAAAAGTCAGTATCTTATAAAAATACATAGCAGGAGTAAAACCAGTGAAACAACAGAAATGTTTTAAATTTTGTTACAGTATAAAACATTTATCAACTAGCCTCAGCTTTTAACTACATTAAAACAAAAGGGAAAAAAAAGAAAAAAAAGGAGAAAAAAAAGAGACCAAATTAGCAAAAAGTAATATGACAGTTGTTTTGCAATTCTGTACCTTTAGTATGCAAAGGACTTCATCCTTCTAACATGCACCATTATCCACCTGATTTACCCCCCTTTAACCCTTTTTCTACAGAAAGCCAAAAATAAGTTTTAACACTATCTGAATCCTTTCAGAAAAATCCAACCATCTTTGTCTGCATCTCCCACAATATTTAGGCTTTACTTTACAATGCTGGTAGTTTAATCATGATACATAATCTTCTATAAAAGAATTCTAGCCAAACCAAGGCATTAGAAACTCTGCATCTTACAAAAGCGATTTGTTACAGTATGACAGTTGCTAATAGCCCAATTTATTTAGTGACCCTGTTAAAGATTTTTTCAACTGAGTGAATAGGTGAAGTCATTTCCTGAGCTAAAAGATACAGGTAAGTAAATAGTCAGTTATAGCAGCAGACAGGAGACATTCTTTTTAAAAATAACCTTAGAAAATTACAGTAATGTAAAAATCACTATCTGACAAGGGAGTGACAAGGACATCCAAGACCTGATTGCCATTATCTGGAATGCACATCCAATGACCTTCCAGAAATTACATTCAGCTACTGTCAGACAACATACTCCTAAGTGAAGAATGTCAAATAGTTCACATTTCTTACAGATCAGGTGTTTTGTCAAGATTTGATTCTTAATGCTGTTTCATAAACCTAAAGCAAGGTAAACTGCTTAGTTTCAAAAATTTCCACTATACAGGACTTAAATATTATTACTTTTACAGGAACGTGGTATCTTCAGTCTCATGAAATTCCAAACCTATTTCTTCTTATTACTCAGACATAATTTAATGTTTAATGGAAGTTGATCTGCTTTCAGGAAAGGAAATAATATTCTTAAAATTGTTTACTTCGATCCAAATCATTCTAATTTGCCTAGAGTATGAACCATTAACAAATCATCAAAGAACTACAAAGACCAGTATACCACCACTGCACCACCATTTTCTATTACATAAAAGATGATTTTCATCTTTTATATAATAGTTTGATCACTTTTTTCACCCATTAGTGAAAAGAGTCTATTCTAATTTAATTAAAGTACCTCGGTTAGACACCAGTTCCTCCAGAAGGAAATCTCTTCTGTGTTACTAATTTCTTTCAGATATTGTAGGCGTTGTTTTTGTAATTTGTATTGACTCTCCTTTAACATTTAAACATGATTAGTTTTAATTCAAATTAATATCTAAAATTTCCAATACTTGTTAGAATAAAGGACAATACACAAGATCCTAAGTTACAATAATTTATAAATAAAAATAAACTATTACAAACCAAATCTTTCCCCATACGGAGATTAAAAGCCATAATCTTGACGGATTGTTCCCGATCACACATTATAAATAATGTAAGCTTCTCCAGAGAAGCAAAGCGTCCTTGCCTCCCTGACACCAGTTTACACCTTCAGTCAAACCACTTCCATCAAGAAGGCAATTGAGTTGGGCCCAGACATAACCTCTTGCTTACGTGTTAACCCTCCAAACATCATTCTTTCAAACTTAAGCACAGGAAACTAACTTCACAGAGAATCCTTTACCTGTTACACACAAAGTCTGTATAAAATACAGATTTCTAACGCTCCTAACTGCACCAGGCTGGCAGCGCAGTGAGAACCTGATTCAAAGGCCACTGAAGTCCGTGAAATGGACTTCAATGGGCTTTGAACTAGGACCACAGAGATGGTATTCCCCAAAGGAAAGCTCCTGCAAGAGTGGCTGCTATCTCTCTTTTTGCTTATGGGATGCAGTGGAGATGTGTAGTCAGCACGATACCTGAGCAAATAAAATGAAAACGATACAAAAGTTTTAGGAACCCCAAACTCTTTACTTAGTTGTGTGCAAACTGTGCTATTGCCCCTACAGCTCCCTGGTTTCCTTCTCTTCAGTGCTTGCTCCGTTCCAGGATAGAGAAGATGTGAGACACAAAAATCTCTCTTCGCTACAGCTCCCCCTCAGTCCCGAGACTGATAGAAGAGGATGTAACCAGACTCAGAGTTCTTTGAGATGTCTGATGTCAACCCGTAGAATTCTTCAATAGCTTGTGCATCAATTTTCTGTACGTAAAAACACAAAAAATTAAAGTAGGAATACCTTGCATAATATACACATAAAATTAGGTTCCACTCTAAAAATTATTGTCAAACCAAATTAACTTTCATATAGTTACATAAAATAACAAAATCCAAATAATTCTTAAACTTGTTGTGTTTCAGCTTCCCCTCAGCCATTGCCTGCACAGAGGGCAGCAGCTATGTATGTTTTATATATAATTTTTTAAATATTGTTGTAAGTATGCATAAACTCTTGTGTATTGTAAGCTAAAAACCCAATTTATCTGTATCATCATTTGTCTTCTGGCCACAGAATAGCTTATTAAACAATGTTGAAAGACAGTGATCACAAGAAAAGGAGCTTCTTTAAGTATAAAAACCTAAATGCAATTCAAAGTGTTGTACAGTCAAATTGTAAGGCACAGCTCTGCACACACAATTATTGCTCATTTAGACTGGAGATGAAGCCTCTTTTCATTAGCACACCTGTCATTCTACTTTAAATAAACATATCCACAAGTGGGATGCATGTGCTCTGGTTGGGCTTACCTCAACAATATCATCATCAAAAAGCAACCAAAAATCATG
Source organism: Struthidea cinerea (assembly GCA_013397865.1). Classification (NCBI taxonomy): domain Eukaryota; kingdom Metazoa; phylum Chordata; class Aves; order Passeriformes; family Corcoracidae; genus Struthidea; species Struthidea cinerea. Next base: position 395,703 of record VZTI01003856.1, on the reverse strand, counting down.
ACTCTTCACTATTGCAATATAATGTCCTCTGTTAGGGCCACTGTAAAATAAAATTAGGAAAAATCATAAACAGCAACTCACATATACATGGAGATGCATTCCATTTAATTGTTTTTTCTTGCAGAAAAGCAATACTTAACAGCAATTAAAATGGCTACCACTACAATACCTGTTTGGATGTGCCTTTTCTTCTTTCTTTTTTTACTCTCTACTTACATCATCATCATAATATGGTCTTATTTATTGTGCTAAATAAAGGATTATAATTTCAAATGAGGAATAAGCAGCACAGGCGTTGAAAATATAAATGAAATCTTAAACAGAGACAGAGAAGTGAAATCAAGAAAGCATTCTGGTATTTCATAGAGACAGAACAGATCCCAAACTTTTTCTGATCTTCGGAAAGAAAAAGGGCAGTAGAACTGCAGCTCATCTACAGTCTCAGTCGTGAATCTCTTTATCTGGCCCACTGTAAACAAAAACTGAAGTAAACTGGCAGTTTAGGAGTCTCAAGAAGCTCAGCAATGAGAAGGCTCCCAGTTAAAACTGTAACAGTGCTCAGCCTCTTCAGTTATGGAAGACAAGGAATTTCACCACAACTGTGACGGAAAAAACAACCCAGCAAAACTTTAAGCGTGTCTTACTTCTCATCAGGTTTCAAGTAAGCACACAGCACCTTTTCTGAAACAGCCTTACAACTGGAAGTGTACAACTGAGTTACAGCAGCTCTGGAACTGCCCTGACTGGCTAACAGCACTCATGTGGTTTTTGTGCCTGGGTCAGGGAGGGAAGGTTGCCACCCCCGAGGGACACGTCTGTGTACCAGATCACCAACACCATGAAAACAGGAGTCATCTCCCGCCACGGCTCTGAGAACAGAGAAGTCCCCGAGAGTGCAGCTTCAATGAAGGAGGCAGAAATGGTCAGAATAGGACAGAATGGCCAGAAAGAATTTCCCTTAAAATCCAGAACAAGAGTGTCCCAGAAAGCTATGGCACAAAGGCTTATTGTCCAAAATTGTCCAATTTGAGATCTATTTATCTTAGCTCAACTCTTTACTCACTGTGAGAACACTGAATAATTGGAACAAATTGCCAAAAGAGGACGTGAAATCAGCATTCCTAGTTACGAAACTGGGACCAGTGCAACCTAATCTAATGTCAAAGTTACCCTGCTTTGAGATTTAAGTACTTGACCTCACAATATAAATTATTCTGTGATTTTAGATGTCAAATTGTAATTTTCACCTTCGGGGCTTTAATCTACCCAATAAGCAGTTTGTAGAACAACCTGATTTTAAGCCTTGAAGCCACAAGAACATTTGTTGAGTACAGCAAAATCAAATACAAATCTAAGAGTCCTATTTTGAAGGCAACGAAACAAAGTAATCAACAAAACTCATAATATATGGATATATTTCAGAAAATGTTGCTCAAGCCTTAAGAAAAAAAAACTTCACCCTAAAGGAAATGCTTTATACATTAATCTTTCTATAATGCTTTCCTTCCAAAGAAAGCTTTTCTCTCAGAAACTGTTTTTAAATGTTACTATTGTTACAGGATAATGTGCATTTTGGGTAGGTTTGGTTTGCTTTTTCTTTTTTTCAGCATAGGTTAAGTTCATCTAAAGAAATACAGTTACCACTTTTCACAATGATCTGTCACAGTAACAAAGCCATAATTTCTGCCAGGAACACAACACCTTTTTTCTTAAAAAACTTTTCTTTTTAAGAGGTCTTTAAATGCTATTGATTTATATGATACTGGGTGCTTTGTGTTGTTCTTTTAAACACAGTTATGCTTATACAAAAATCCCTTGCTCAAAACAGAGTTATTACCTTCCACAATGAACTACCACAGCAACAAGGTCATACATTCTGTCAGGATTGGTGGCGTCTCCTGAGGTGTTAAATAAACGAAGCTCTAAAGGAAAAACTACTCTATAAGAGAGTTTTGTGTATCGATGCAGCTGATCCATGTATTTAAATCTCTTCAAATGGAGAGCTAGAATCATAGGCAGCTTTTTCACTTTCATCCTGGAAAAAAGGAACAAAACCAAAAAACCAGCAGTATTTCCAATATTCATCCAAAATGTTCAGTCGATATCAACGAACAAGAAACCTGTTCTACTGAAGTCTTTAAAAATCTTTGCATTACATTAAAAGTAACCAAAATAATCAGCTGTTTAAAATTATAATGTGTTGCTAATCGAAAGGGTGATTTTTAACAAATGAGAGAACTGAAAATGTGCTTAAAACAATAAGATATAGTAAATAAAAACAGCTGTGATGAACTCACATACTAATTTAGACATAAAGATCACATAGCACAGAATTCAATTTTTAAGTATATTTACCCATAGCTTTCCAGAGTTTCCAAAAGCAAAACCTAGATCCCACTTGATATATAATGCAGCTATTGCAACAGAGCTGTTTCAGAGGTCCTGTTCCAGCTGAATTTCCCAGTAAACCAGCCAAGTCAAACAAGCTTTTCAAAATAAGCTTTGTTACACCACTTGGTCACAGAAGTGTTAGTCCAAGTTTTCCTAGCCATTCATTTCCAAGCCATTCATTTAAAATTTCCAAGGGACACAAATAGCCCAGTGTTATCCACCTACCTCCTGCTACCCAAACAAGATAAGGCTGTGCTCTGGCACAATAATTTTGTTCAAATGTTGCAGCAATGTTGTACGGCAGTCAAAGCCAGAAAGTGACCTAGTTTTACTGAGGGCTCACTAGCCCCTTTCCCTAGCATGAGGTATTGAGATCTCACATCAGAGCCACCAAATCCTTCTCAGCCAACCATAGCTGGCCTGGCAGCAAACACAGACTTCCAAATCTCTGGGCAATAAATTTGCCCATCCTAGCAGAACAACCAAACCAGAGCGCTCTGCTCCTTGGCACAGCCAAGTGCCTTAGATCAGCACAGTGCTGAGTTTTTCAAACTGCTTTCGGCCCCAAAAGGCAGCTAAAAAGTCTCTGCAATACAGGCCAGGTTTCAGACATGTCTATTAAGACTGTACTTTCAGAATGTCAGGAAATTTGTAAAAGACAACCCTTTTTCAAAAGGTAGGGGACTGTGGAAAAATTCCTTGGTAACTCACCTGCCCACAAGGGAACTAGGAAATGAAAACAGCGGGAGAAGGGCAGAAAGATGACAGAAGCAACTATTTTTAGGGAGAGTTACATTTTTATTACATTACAGCTATAATTTCTGCTGTTTTCAAAACTAAGTCCTCTCCTTACAATGTAACTGTGTTTGATAATAGGAGCTCTTTCAATGGTGAAGAAATCTGGTACACCATCTTTGCTAGCTGAGAAGACCCCATCACAGACAAACTTTTTATAGAGAGGGAAGAAAAATGTGACTGCAGTGAAACTGAACTTCAGCCCTACATGAAACCCAAAATATAAACAATCAAAGCTGTGTTTTGCCAGCACGGAAGCGCCTACAGTACAGGTTTATGTCAACCTAGTTGATACTGGTCAGGGATCACATTACCTCCCACACAGAAAAAGAGCTCAGGCAACAGAAAACAACAGGCCAGGCCTGGATTCACAACCTCACAACCAGACAGCAATTAGTAAGCTCAGGCAACGTGTGAAGGCAGACCCGGCAGATGAGATATGCAAAAGCTGTGTGTGCAATCTATGGAAAACCGAATAACCAGCAGCAGTGGTATAACCAGTAGAGCACGTCAGCGTTCCCACTCCTTCAGCCAAACACTTTCTCAGATAATAAATAACCACACAGTACACAAAATGGCAGGTTTTTTCCAAGGTGTAAACAAGACTAGAAGAACCATTAGGCAGACAAGAATTGTTTTTAAACACAATGATTCTCAGGCTTCCACAGAGCTTCTGATGACTTCACAAGGAGCACTGTCAAGAAGTTTAGCACAACTAATTAAACACTTCTAAGAAATCAGAAACCCGGTTAACAACAATAGTTACAAAAAGTGCTATCAAAATGATTCTTTCAGCAACTGGAAAAATTATTTTATCTTCAAAACAAAACTAAGTTTAAAAAGTCACATGCAATCAATGACTTTTCATCATTGCTTATTATCTTTGATTAGTCACTGACATTTTGTATTAACTCGGCTTTTTAACTTATTTTTGGTCTTAAGACCCTTCATTTTCTCATCTGTAAAATAAATAATGATCAAAGGAGTCCCTAAATGCTTTACATGGATTCTCATTACTCATGGAAATAGACACATTGAATTCTAGCAAGAGGAATGCGGGCAAGTTACTTTTAAGTGGAGGAAGAGTAGAAAAATTAAGGGGAAAAGGGTGTTCTCTCCTTGACACACACATGAAAGGAAATACCAGAGTATTTTCATTAAAAGCACTTTTCTCCTTCCCTAAGTGGGATGTACCTTTTATGTGCTTCTTGCTTACTGCGACATTCTTCACAGTAATACTTGTACTCACTGCACAGAGTTTCTGTGTTGCTGAAACCCCTGAGCAAAAAAAGAAAGCTGTAAATACTAGTTTTTTATATGAAATAGCCACATAAATGTACCATATGAACATAACTTTATACACTTAAATCTACATAAGATAGAACTGTCAGCTTTTAGTTTTACTTCCTGCTTTCTGGGCAACAGGTGAAGTCAAATTACAAAAATTCGGATTTTTGTGTCTACCTTAAACAGTGAGTGATTGAAGTATTCTGCTCCACATCAACTGAAAGGTCTAAGAAGTCTTCATCCTTGCTGCTTACCTTGCATGAAAAGAAGAACCAACAGAACATAGTTAAAACAAATGATACTAATTTACCTCTGTTTTTCAGTACCACTTTCTATTGACAGAATGCATCTTTTATCCTGTAACATCCTTTTAGAAATTTTTGCAAGTGGCCTTTCTATTTCAGGGATTTGCTGTATTTTCTGATTTTGTTCAGGAAGGGGGAAGTGTGTATGAATCTCTGGGTGTAGATAATGCTAGTTGTCATTATACTGTGATTTCAGATCAACGATATTAATGCCAAGCTTCTTCTACACCTCACATTTTTCAAAAGAACAGAATCACTGTGATTCTTCTGCTTAGTGCTTTCACTTCTGTTCTTCTCCTCTGACTCCCCTGAACTGAAAGTTATGTATTTGCATGTCATAGTGAACCTAATAAACAGCATGAATATTTTGAAGCTTCTTCCTGGCTAGATTCATACTCTTAAAGAAACAGCAGACAGTAAATTCGGCAAATGAGAGCTTGGGGCTTGGTCTGATAGAGGCAGAATAGTAGCCAATTCTCACAAAAATGTAAGAATAACAAGTAAGTGAAACAGAACATTCTAGAAGCAGAAAGCAAATTCCACCACAAATCCCGACAAATGATGAAAAAAGCCACAGCTGCCCCGAAAACCAACTATGTTATTGAAGCTCTAGAAGAACAGTAATGTGCAACCTTTTGTCTGCCAGTGTCTCCTCTCTCTATCTAAAGATACTCAATGTCACTCATGAGAATATCCTCTGCCTAGATACAAAAGTAAATGCTTTCAGAAAATATACCTGGCTGCAGTTTCTTGACTGAAAGCAGGAAAAGTGAAATGGCTACAGGAGAAGTAATGTAAGTTGATCTTTTAAACATATGAGATTTATGTTCCTTTTTCAACTCAGGATAAAAAAAAAAAAAAGTGTAAAGTTGTTCTCTGATCATCAAGAGATGAGAAACACACAGCTCCTAAGGGCAGCATACTTGGAGAAAAAAAGAAAAAAGCAGGTGGTCAAGACAAGTATTTTTGAGAATTAATACCATAAGGCAAGTCCAAAAACTCATGAAACTAAGTTGAAAGCTTCTGTGAGAGGACTGGGCTCCCACTGTTCCGTACCTAGTCTTTCCAAGAGTTCAGTGGGCATGTGAAAAAATGCCACTCTGTCAGTACACATCATTTCTACTGCAATAATTCAGATGCTCACGTGTAATGTTTATACTTTCAGAGAGATGACAGAACACATATGGAAACCTTTCAAAATGTTTAGAGTGGGGGAAAAAAAAGCCACCTGCATCTTCAGTGTGCTGCACACTTCCTGTACTCAGGGATGTACTGTGGTTTAGTTGTGTGGACAATTCTTCAAAATATCCCACTGCAAATCACTCTTAGAATGATCAGACCTGAGTTTATAACACTAGGAACTCTGGTGGAAATCATCGTAACTGGGGATTAAGAATGGCTCAGAAAAAAAAAAATCAGTTCTAGAAAATACTCTGCTGCTGCAGTCTTCAGCTAGGACAGCTGGAATTAGGGAGTCACGTGATCAGTGTTATTCAGACATGCAATTAGATAATTCTTCCTCTTCTGGTCTAATCAAAGAAAATTCCGTGAAACAATACAGATTTCCCAGGCAGCTTTATCCCACGCAGAAGCTGTAAGGGCAGAGAGGATATGGAGAGGAGGGAAGGGATGTGTTGTACTTGGTTAAAAAGAGACTGGTACTGAAAACAGAAGTTCGCAAAAGGACAATTTCCATTCTCTATGATAACATGGCCTTAAAAAAACACACTCAGGTTACCCAGTCCACTGTGCACTTAAGATCATGAGGAACCATTAAAGGTTTTATTGCAAGAACAGCCAAGTTGATTTTTTTCCATTATTTCCATTAATTCATTAATTGCTTTTCTTAATTTTGAAGACTCTTTGAGCCTGAGTATTTGAACAGATATTTCTAACATCAACTGATAAAGTTTTAATTTAAAAAAAAAAAAAAGGAAAAAAAAATTTTAAAAGCCACTCTGCAATCTTATGAGCCCCCCCCTCCTTCTGTAAAGGTTCTGTTTCAAATAAACCTCACTGAGCTTCTTAGACTACAACCACCAGTGCTATATATTTCAATCATCTATAGAATGAAAAAAAGATGGGCATGATCAGAAAACCTCATCACTTGCAGAATCGAGCCCTGATGTGTTCAAAAAGCTGTCTGAGTGCTCCTAACAGGAACATCTGAGTAATAGTGAGGAATTTGGATGTTCCAGTGCTCTGGCTGAAGAGGATGGTGTGCTGTTCTCACGTCAAGGATATAATCTGCACCCACACAGCTCAGCTGTACTCTGATGACCAAAGCTGCACCGAACAGAAAGCTCAGAAGGCTGACACTCACAGAATCCATTATTTCTTACAGCTGGGAATTTCACTGGCAATGCGAATCTGCTCACTGGCAAAAGAGCTCTTGCAGCTACAGAGTCCCATGTGTGCTAAGACAGAAAGCAGTTTTACAAGAAGCTGAAACAAAATGTGTGATCTATCTTGGTTAAAAAAAAAAAAAAAAAGGAGAAATTAAAATCTCTTTCATAGTTAAAGGTTCTATAATACTCATGTAAGAGAGGACACTGAGGCTTTCCTTATTGCCTTCTCTCAGTCCAAAGTAGAATTGAGCCAAAGAATTGTATGCCTTGTAGAGTCGCTTGAACCCAAGAGCAAGACCATCACCTGGAGATTGATATGGTGGTTTTGACAATTTCCTATATTTCTCTGTGGAAGTACTGGCCACATTTAGCTGTTGAAATTTAATCTTAATGAAGCCAATTACATTATTTTCTGGTTTACTGTTATTCTTCCTTAAACTGTGAGAGAAATCTGTAAAACCAATTAACTTCTAGATAATTCCTATAAATTAGCCATAAAATTTACATTCACTTCATCATTCTGCCTCTATCAAGGAAAGGTGAAAACATTACAAAGAGGAATCACATTAAAAGCATGTTAAGGCAACTTACAATCCTTTTTGTAACATATTAATTTAATTGTGTGGCTTGATTCACAACACAAATCTTTGTTAAAGCATCATATCTATGTTCCTTATACTCCACTGCCCATACTTAGATGAGGACACATCTTTAGCCAGTTCAATTTTTATCTTCAAGGTGGGCTAATGAAAGACTGTATCCTGGAAAGATGCTCTTTTCCATAACCTGGACAACTAAAATTAGAATATTTTGCTCATTTTAGGAACATTGAGTAAGTTTGTCCAGTTAGAAGACAATCATTGTCCCTTTGAGCAAAGATATATGTTACGCTTTATATTTACATATGCAATGAATTTCCAATTTAAATTAAAAATATACTAGAGCTATTGTCTTGTCATTAAGAAGCAGTAATTCATCCACTAGTGCTTGTAATCTTCTACATGAGCTATTTCCAAGTACTCCTAACATTTTAATTTATATTGCTAAACACAGAAATAATCTAAATGCCAACAGCTTCTAATAAACATCAAAACAATCATATATACTCACTATATTTGAAAGTAAAACACTTTTCACAATGATATTACCTATTAATGCGTCCAAATATGTTTCTAAGTGCTCATTTTCAGGTCACTGTGTTTTAGACACAAGCTGATATACTGAAAAGACAGAAACTGATAAAGCAGTTTCCAGATTACTTTGATTATCATCTTGTTCAGCAGTAGCTGAATATTTCTATTAGCAATAGCTAATAGGAAAAAAAAAACTGAGCAGTGTTAGTAGAATTCTCAGAATTGCGACAGGCCTGATAACTAATAAAATATGCTGGCAAAGAGCATATCAGTGTTTTAAAATTGCGTTAAGGACGGTACCTAGATCAAAATCCTGACAGCAGTAATTCATCATGCCACAGTGAGGAAAGGTAATGATGTCAGTTGTGTCAAAAGACTCAAGCTAAACTCATGTTTCAAGAGAAAAAAAAAACACTCCAAGAACTAGAAGAGAAGCAACTGACAGTTGACAAGAAATACTTATTAGGGAGGGGAAATCTGCCAGAAAAGAAAATATGGTAGCTTGGAATCACCACCTAAATTACTCCGTCTGCAGTTACATTATACATGGCATTATGAAGCTCTTTCTTTGAAATAAAAGAGGTGGGTATTTCTAGAAGACTGAGAAAATTACATGTGAAATATACAGATTTGATGAATTCCTCCTTTCCAACGTCATGCTGACATATCTGCATTACCTAACTAAGTTAAAGAAAATAGGTATGAAGAGTTATACAAAAACCACAGTAATTTAGCTTTTGTACAATCTCTAAGGAATAGAGATGACACAATTACTGTAATTTTCAAATTGTGCTGCTTTTACTCTTTCTCAAGTTGGTAAAATTCAATTTTAAGTTTTTATGAAATACATTCTATCTGTTATTGTAGAACTTCTCAAAGAATATTTTTGTATAGCATACTCAGAGAAAGAGTTTATTTTTCAGGGTGTAGTATCAGAAGAATTCCTATGGACAGACATTTAGGGAAGGATTACTTTTCGTGAACATGAAGGTATGTTTTTTGAGAATCCCAGTCTACTATCCCAGTGCCAAAAGCCAACCATTAGTATCTTGATTTCAATGGCTTTAAATTTAAAAACTAAGAATCCATGGAAACTGATTGACAATACTTACTTATGGGATCACTAAGCATGACATTCAGTTAAGACATCACATTTGAGAAGAACCTCACACCCTCAAATCGCAGATTTTTATTTTGTTTAAGGATACATCACTTTAGAATTTTCTGATCTAAATTTCGAAGGTGATTATGATCACACTGACAAAAAATCCAACTGGGCATTTTCCTAATATTGACCACATCTTTTCCTACAATTCATGCACCAGCTGCTGGAATGTTCGCACTAACAGCGAAAAACCGCAAATATCCACACAAATATAAAGATTACTAAGGAAAGAAACAAATCTAATCTGTTGGTCTGCTGGGATAAATGAATCGTGACGCATGCACCTCGGAAACGCGGCGGAATTCGTGTTTACAAAGCACATGAAGACTTACAGTTTCACAGGTAAGACATCTGGTTTCATTAGTTAATGTTCCCTGAAAGATTTCGTGCACCCAGGTGGGGTCTGGCGGGCTGTTGTTTTCGCTGTCCACGTTGCCATTAGGCAGGCGCCCGTTCTGCTTCTCTTGTTTCCTTTCCTCTTGCAAGATGTCCGCAATGGTATTTAACAGATAGTTTAGGAACTCGTGTGCATCCTGCTGCATGTAGTTATCAAAAAGTTCTGCCAGATAAAGCAGAAGGCGTTTTAATTGGTTAGTGCTATACTACAGGTAAGTTTTTAAGAGAGACAGATTTCAACACCAGTCCTTTATTTCACACCTTGAGTCATTCGTGGCAATACAACACCAACCCAAAATGCCTACTTGATAAACTAAGTCCAAAAACGGGGTGGGAAGAGGGGACAGCAAGTCAGTTTGCATTAGCAGAAATCACTGGAAATTACCAGAAGACTGCATGGAAACCAGGGCAATTCAACTGCCTAAACACAGGCGTACGTGGAGTGCCACCTGAACTTGTATGGGTCATCCTGTCCAGCCTCCAGACGCCACTACATCTCCTACAGGGGCTATGCTATCTCTGCCAAGCTTAGGTCAATGTCTGGGATAACACAGATTTAATAATAGTTACTTCTTTTCTGTCTGACCAGGAATTGCTAAGAGGAAATTTACCTGCCTATTTAAAAAGCATTCTCTATCCCCAGCTAATATCATACAAGTCTTTTATTGTGCAAGTACTTCACTTTGCTGGCAGTCCAAGAATGTTCTAAGAGACACGTCTTCAGTACAGGAGTGGAAAGATGAATGAAAAAGATACTCAGTGAAGCCCAAGTTCTGAAATGCACACAGGGACTCCATGGCAGCTTTACCGTCACTCACCTGATGGCACCCAGAAATAAACTTCAAATAGAAAAGAAGTCCAGGGTTATTAGCTAAGTAGGGAAACCCTGATGCTAATCTATATAATTTGGAGAGGTTACGTAGTGCAATAGGTCAGGCAAGAGTATGAGCCATGTAGTTTACTTAATGAACTACTACGCTACTTTTGAGACAAGTAAGTTCAATCTAGCCAACTGCAAGGTCTTTATTTAATCAAGTAAATCAAGGCAGAACAAGAGCTAAAAGTCTCTTAAGATAAAAGACTTCAGAGGTTCTTCACAGTGCAGTATCACAGGCCTCTCAGGGCTATGTGCCCAGTCAGTAATCAGCACTAACTACACAAAACGAAAGCTACAACAGATTGTTCATTTTACAATTAGAAGATCTTTATGCAAATATTAACAGTATACCTTCAGCTGACTTCACGACAGCAGCTGCTTCCCAGCCAATTAAACTTTAAGGTCGTTAATAGAGAAACATAGAATTGCTTGGGTTAGAAGGGACCTTAAAGATAATTGAGTTCCAACCCCCCTGCTCCGGACAGGGACACCTTCCAACAAGGCCAGGTAACTCAAAGCCCCATCCAACCTGGCCTTGGACACTTCCAGAAAAGAGGTATCCACAGCTCCTCTGGGCAACCTGTTCCAGTGCCTCACCACACTCACAGTGTGAACTTCTTCCTAATACCTAATCTAAACCTGCCCTCTTTCAGTTTAAAGCCATTCCCCTTGTCCTGTCACTACACACCCTTGAGAAAAGTTCCTCTCCCGTTCAGAGATGTATAATACATTCATGTGGTACTCAGACATTGAAAATAAAGACGGACCAGCACCTCTGCAGTCTGGAATACATTAAGACTATGTCCTCAGTTATCACCCTGGTATAGCTGGCTACCAACTGGAAGAGATTCTAGATTGGTGTTGCACACCTACCTGGTTCTTAAACTTGAACTCCTTTAAGGCTCAAAATTATATACCTTTATAATAAGGACTTAATCGCATATATGATACCCATGTAATTGCAGCCTAAACGTAACTATTTGTACAAAAGGTGAGAGTATCATCATTAAAAGAGACCCAAAAAGAAAACAAGGGTTGAATTTCCACATCTGACTTCTCTACTGAAGGTTTTCCAATTGCCTTGCCCTGTGCAGAATTTTAGTGGCACGACATAATTACACATTACAAAGAACACTTTCTATAATGAACTTAATGGCTCCTGTGGTTTGCTTTCTGCTTTCCAGCTGAATGATTCTCTGCATTTGTTATAATGAACTCCTTCTGTACATGTATCAAACACAAGCACACTTACTTGAGTGGATGTGCCAAAGAAGGGAATTAGAGTTTTCTGCTCTGCACAGGCAAGTGATTGTACAGTACCCAAGAGCTTTTTTTAACAACATTAACATTACAACTCATGGTGTGCATTTGCTCGAACAGCCATGTCAAACTAGGAATGTCATTATAGTATTTTATTTCTTGTTTTTACTACAGAGATAGTCATCACACCATTTAAATGCTTTTTCAGTCTGCATTCATAGTCTTGGAAAGACTGCAACAGTATGAACATGCCTATGGCAGCAGTGTTAAGTATGGTACCTCAAACGGTTTATTTAAATATAGTAATTACTTCCTAAGGAAAAAAAAGTTGTAGTTTTATAAAAATGCATCCAAACTGAGTAGTGGACTACAAGGCTTCATTTATATTTTAGCATCAAATCATTTACTAAAACATTCTGCCCAATTAACCCTGCAGATAAGAAACAAGAAATGTGAAAAATCCCTAGAAATCTCTTGAAATTTAGGATAACAATGACATTTAAAAAACAATTTCCCAAAACTACTTAGCGGTTTTAAAACTAATTAATTCTTTAAAAAGTAGGTCAAGTTGCATATTGCATAAATTCTAAATCAATTTTAAAATGTGGGGGGTTTTAAGTTAGATTCTTACGGACAAGTCTTTCCACACACTCAGTCTGGGAGACTGATCCTCCATTCAAAAAGTATTTTTTTAAAAGAAAGCTCTTACAGTGAATTTTGATTACAAATATAAAACTCACAGAGAAACAAAACTAGCAAGCAATTTCATAAGCAGCCAGTGACAATATGACAATACACTTTAGTTCTATATGAGAGGAGAGAGAGAGAGACACAAAGATTCTCTCTCAAAACCGCTCCAGGGTTACACCCTTATCCTGGGGCCACCTCTTGTTTATACTACAGCACCAAGAACACTTTCTATGTGTAACAAACATATAGGTACTCCACTATGTCAACTTCAGAATTAAATCATAATTGCTGTAATTATTACACAAGAAAAAGAAAAAAAAAAAGTTACCATTTTCTTTTCGTAATCTTGTTATAAATTTCTTGGGAGGTATTACTCCAACTTTTTTCTTCTGGGTGGCTATACTGTGGAAGAGATCTGCTAAGCACGTAAGGAGATTCTCTTTTTTTCTTGGCTGACTCTTGTATGCTAAGACTTTGTCTCGAAATGGTCGACAAAAATAAAGTGCCTGGAGAACCGAATTGCAGTAGCACGTATTCCCAAACTACAAAACAAAAGAGAGAGCTATTAGCTTGCTTTGTATTACAGTAGAGAGGTAAAATTTATTAGTATAACAGAGTGCATAAGCAGGGGCCAGCTTTCTGCAAGTCGTTTCTTCCTGACTTTAAGGTAGAAAAATGTATTCATGTCACACAAAGGATTACCAAGTATGTAAATGCATGGAAAACCTAGGTAAATTTGAACCATACTGTTTAATTTTGTCTCACTTAAAATTTAACTTATTGGTAATATTTTACATCTGTTTGGGTCAAAATGCTCAAAAAATACCCCCGGTTTCACAACTCCCAAAATATGCCCAGGTAAAAATATCTCTCTGTCTACCACACATCAGCCAGAACAGCAAAGAACAGGCACAGCATGACCTTGTACTGTGAAGAAATTCAGCTGAAAATGGAGAGCTTCTCAGACACTAAAGAAATTAGATTCTCCAAATCTTAATAGCTGCCATTGAAGTCAGATAGAACTACTTTAACCTGTTCCTACATTTCCAGTTCTCATTCCGGGGTGACAAGATTGATTTAAGGAAACTCCTGAATGCCAATGTGACATGGCTTGCTAAGGATTCAAAGCTATGGTGGTTGGTAGCTCGAAATCAAGATTGCAAGGAAAAGAGAGCACAATTTGCATGTGCACACTTTGAAGGAGGCAAGCCACTGGATTGAAAGGGGAAACCAGAATCAGCAGGAAAAGCATCTGTAACCCACTTTGTACCAGGACACCACAGGTGGGACACGCCAGATGTCCCCCTTCCCCAGACTCCTTCAGGCACCTGAGATCACTGACACTGTCTGCAGCTCACCCCAACACTGCAAACATCCCCATCACATCTGTGAAGGCGTTGTGAGCTGTCAGTGGATAAAGCCATTCTAATTTTATGCTGCCATTCTAATTTTATGCTGCCCTCCTCCAGTGAAACCTATTACCCAACACTGAAAGTGTGGGAAACATCTTTACAAGGCCCTCAGCCAAGTCATCCAACCCTTCAGCTGCAGTCACGCAACCTGCAAACTGAAGCGTGCACCTACTACACACATTCGGCAAAATGTGGAAATAACATTCAGATTTACGTTATATAAAGACAGCAGCACATATAGACAGCAAACTCCAAGACTTCATTATTGTCATGGGGAGACTTATGTGGCAAACACTGCCTTTAGAGATATTTTAAGAGCAGGTTCCTTCAATGGAGAAAAGGAGCTAAAAGCCTTCACATCTTAGGAGTAACAGGGAAGTAACTACTTTTTGCTCTCTCCCAAGTAAGACGAACAAGATGCATTGCAAAAATGCAATTTAATTACAAAATTTAAAAACTAATTACTTTCCTCGATTTTAAACTAATGAAATTTGAAGAACTACTTTCTAAATAACCAAGACACACTCAAAGAATAAGTAAGAAGCATATCTTAAAAAAATATTAAGACACCATTAAGGTATCCATATTAAAAAGTGATTAATTTAACATCCATTATTTTTCTTTATTTAAGCTAGGAAAATGCTTATATTAGCTTCTTTGTGGTCCAAATCTGCAAACAAGTCAATGAACTTAAGAGGAAAACTGGGGCTGTTTACCTTAAAGGGAGCTGAAGAAATCACACAGTAGCTTCTGTCAAAACATTTAATATTGTAAGCTATTTATGAGTTTATAATTAGAAACAGCCATAAAAAGAGAACTACATTAAAGGGTTAAGAAAGTTCTTAAAATTTAATCAAATTGGCAAAGTGCTAAAATTTCTACAGCAAGTGTCAAAAGATGAAAAGCAAGCAAATTAGAAATTTCATAAGATTCCAATTTTAAAAAGGAGCAGTCTGATGATAAATTAATTAGAATGGCAACCATGCAGTGAGAGACAAACAAAATACGAAGACCTCAGAACACTGAAAAAAATTCAGATTAATTTAATATGAATGTATGTTAACCTACATGCCTGTGAGTATGAAATAAAAGCAACCAGATTAAGTTCATAAAAGGCTTTCTCCAACCAAATTCAGAAACACAGCAGGCAACAGAAGAATGTTTGATAGCAAACTCCTGAAGAAAATTTAATTAGTTCACATTTGTTTTATCTCTAAAGCATCAGTCTTTATCACTTCAAAACTCAAAATATATTTTTAAAAAAATGCTTCCAATCATTAAAAACATTAAAACGGCACCTGTACTAAACAACAAGTGGGAAAAGGCTGGGAAGTTCCTAGACTATGCAAATACTCAATCTGATAAATGAATAAATGCTGGTCTTACCACCACTATTACTTTAGTTCCCATCTTTGACTCCAACTACAGAGAAACACCCAATACCTTGCTGCAGTCTCCCCATCCTCCCACCACCCACTCAACACCTATACTCTGCTTTCTAATCCTGGCTCTCCAGCACCGGGCTCTGCTACATCCTCCTCCCCTCTCCAGCCAGCACTGCCTCAGAGCCACAACACTTGGGAGTGCAAGCCCTGCACCATGTAACTTCATGCTTGGCCAGCCAGCCTCAGAACAGCAGTAAAAAATATAAGAAAGACCATCTTACACTATGCACTTCTAAGAGATGCAAAAAAATCCACGTTTTCTCTTTTTTTCAGTTCATACTGTTCTTCTGTTCTAAATTCTGAGAAATCAGATTGTTTCCTTTCACAAGAATACTTCATTCTCTATGTTTTACACCCTCCCCACCCCCCTTTTGTTTTCTTTTAAATTCTGAAATCAAAGTTACAGCACCTAAACCTATGTGGAAATAATAAGAATGATGCAGTAGGGAGAACAAAGACACTGTGCAACAAAACCACTGCACATCCACAAACACTTACAGTCTTACAGTTTACCCTTCTGATGCACATACAGCTGGGAAGAAATGTGGTTGTTGGACCCCATTCAACAAAGGGATTTACAAGAAGTTAGATCTGTTTGAAACACTGTCTTTGTGCAGCTTTAGGGTTCCTCCCAGCTCTGATGTAGTGGCAGCTCCAACAACTTCTCGTTGTTGCAGTGGGCCACTCCATTAGCACAGGATTTCTCCAAAACACACGGATCCACTGCAAGAGACTGAATAACCAAACCTTCTTCTCTACAAGTCTGGTAAACTGCTAAAGAGTTTCCAGAGCAGCCCTTTGAGATTAAAAATCTTATTTCATGCTCACTGGATAAAATGATTGATTTAATTTGTGAAGCACACAGATTTGAATAGCTTGCATTACTGTACTGAAGAGGAAAAGAAGAATGATAAGCAGACCTGATGTTCCCGGTTGTCCATATGCACGGGACATCACACTACTAACACTTTCATTTTACCACATATCTTAAATATTTCCTGCTGATTTAGTGAATGATATTGTCCCTTCAAGTCTAAGCTGAATTTTCCATTCCCATCAACCATCTGGTCTTCCATATGTTTCCCATAATTGCCCTTTCTTAGGTCTTCTTTTACCTCTCAAACTGCTCTTTCAGCACATCCTCTGAACAATCCCTAGATTCTACCACAAAGCTGGAGAAGACATAAGACAGTGCTTCTGCCTCCTTTTATGCTACCTCTGGATAAACTGACAGATCTCTATTTCAGGATTGTCATCTTTACCTAAAATGCCTTTCTGTATTCCAGACACCTCAAACGGCTAGCTATCACACAGTTAAAAGAAAGCTACTGACTTACACATTACTTCCCTTTTTTCCATTACTCTGGACAAAGCTAGGACAAACAAAATCAATAAACAAATTAGAAAAATTTAGCAGTAAATGTTAATGAACCTCTAGGAGATTCACTTCTTGTAATTGCTACAAAAAAAACAGAGAAATCAATGAAGGCAAAAATTGTGATTTCTATCACTTCTCATCTAATAGTACCAATTTATTATCTAATTACCTAGTATTTATTTTCATTATCATTATCTCTGTTATTCTTTCTAGGCATTGGCCACAATTTGTTACTTTCACTTTTCCTGGCAGATTTACATGCCACAGGCTTATTACACATTTACACGTGCTGTGTTAGCAAACACAACCTGCAGAACAGATCTAAAACCGTTCAGGCATCACTGTCACTGAATTTCCTTAGCCAACCACTGTACCTGAAAACCAGCACCAGTGTGCCATAAATGTAATAGATCCCATTTTATTATTTGTTAGAATTCAAAGAATTTTAGACCCTAAAATTTTATTGTTTGAAGCTAAAATAAGCAAAATTCCCGTAGTAGACAGAGTGTTAAAAGCACTCTGATACATTGTAGCTGCCTGTCTCTTATGTGCATGGTTGAGGGCTGAATGACAGATATTCCCTCAAATTTCTACTCCCTCTTGAGTGCAAAAAGCCAGAACGTGTTGATATTCATTACATATTAGGAAGACTGTCCTTTATTGAACCTTCTCTTAAGGGTACAAACTATGTAAAAAAACCTTCAAGCTTAGGTGTGAAATACACTTTCACTGTTAAGTCTTAAATCCGCTCTGGACTTGGACAAGAAATTGGGAAAACAGTTTATCTGTCAACAGAGTAAGAGATTTGCAAAACCCTGTTATTGGAGAAGTGGAAAGCCTAAGCTCAGCTGCAGAACTGACAGGTATGAACAGCGAAACTGCTGAATTTCCCCTTTCCATAATGCGGCATTCGGAGGGTATTTCAGCTTGCACGAGAAAGGAAAAGAAATCAGTTAAATTTAAGTGGCGGTGTTTCGAGATGCATGGAAATCAGCTTATCAGTGTTTACTGACTCCACAGTGCATGCTCAGATTGCAGACTCTGGAACCAGGTCAGTACTAAGCACCTGGAGGTAGAGACACGTTACAGTACCAGGACAACATTTAAAGGATCACTTTCATTAAGAAAAGCAAGACAATAGCTCTTGCTAAATCAACTTGCTTTAACTATGTCGTTTCTGAAGCCCCAATAAAGGGAATAATTTAATATTTCATATCAGTATAATGCAATTTCTAACAAGATATACTTTTCATCAGTAATAACAGAAAATAAAATTTAAGTCATTCCTTAAAACTAATTATTGATTGAAACAATCCAGTATGTTTTTTCCACCACTACTTTCCCCTTTGGGCTCTATTTTTTTTTTTTTAATCTTAATACAAATAGCAGATATAAATACTTCATTTCATTAATAGTCCTTCACAATATTTTTTTTTTCTTCTAATGTATTTATTTTACTTCATTGGCATGTTATGAACAACAAGCTACATATTTTAAATAGCCTTCTTAAAACTTACACATTTTAATAAAATGAAAATGATGTAAAAATTAGTATTACAACTAATAAAATGAAATAAAGTATTCAATAGAGAGCCCATTTCAACAATTCAGTAGCATATTTCAACAAATACAATAAGTACTGAAACACATTTCAATAGTATGAATATCCAGTGACTATATCTTCCAGATTTTTAAGTATTCACTCATCACAGTCTTGTTATTTAACAAACCTATTCCTGTCCTTTCAAAGCAGTAAGGTACGGTCTAAAACTCACATTAACCAAACCAAAATAGTGTTCATTGACTGGAAATTGTTCCGGACCAATCTCTTTCTCCAAAGCTGAGGCATTGGCGCCCTAGAAGAAAATCAGAAGTAGCAAAATATTAGTGTGGTAACAGTGAATTTAAGCAGCTGAGGAAAAAGAAGTTTTTTGGCAAGGATAAATGATCAAAACCAACTAACCATCCATAAAAAAACCCTGCAAAACACCCTGATTACAACCAAAAATTACCTTAGAGATGTTTCCAAATATGTTCTGTCCAAAAACATCTCGAAGTTACATCATTTTCACATATTTTCATGCAATTACACTGTTTTGATGTTCTGTACTTACTATTTCCAGAGTCGAATTACTTTAATAACACTTGCACTAATGCAGGATGCAAAGCAGGTCATACAAGGCCCACTGGCGAGCTCCTTCTAACAAGTCTGACTTTCATTCTGTAAAGCACCACTTCAGAAGAAGTTGAGAAGCAGGTTGTTCATAGGTCTGTTCCACTTACACTGAAAATATAAGCTGTACAAAGTCCTTTGCTAAATACCTTGAACTCTGTAAAACTAAAAGACAATGCAGTACAGCTACTGATGGTGTGCACTACAAATGCTGCAGCCTTTGCCCAAAAAATCTGTTGGGTCTGATCCTCAAAAACAAGTCAGAGAAAGTAACTTTGATTGCTCTGTGGATGTTGACTGAACTGGTGCAGTAAACACTGGGTTTCAAAGGTAAGTATTGTCTTCTTTTTTATTCAGAGACAGAAAAACCTCTATGCTGGAAAATTCAGAGAGCAAAAAAACCCCTGGCTTTCTAGGATCTCTTACACTGATTGCTTTTAGAGAAATGGAAACGTATACAACTTTTTGCACACAACAAAACTGGTATCTATCTATCTATCTATCTATCTATCTACACCCCCTATGGGACTAATACCTGAGCATGAATATTCCAGCAGGTCTAACTGCAGCTAAAATAGCACGTAATATACAGCAAAGAACCTTAAAACCAGGTGCAACTCCCTCCCAACAAGTTCTTTCTTTACACCAAAGATACAGCAAATAGCCATTACATAGGATATTACAACAATTAAATCGAAATCACAGACTGCACTAAAAACAGCACACAGGATTGCACAGATTAATTACAGATAGGGAGAAGTGGAACGGAATGAAAATTAGAACTGTATCAAAAAGTATACAATTAAAATGAAATGATGATGTGCCACCTGCCATGGTATGACCCTGGTACTGTAGAACTTTACAGAAACTACCTTAGCAGTTCTGAAACTGGAAGCCCATGCTCAAAGGCCCATTAGGAGGTACCAACTTTAACTAGAATAGGGCAAAAGATAGCAAAACTCCACACTCGAGACACTACAGCTCTTCTCCATTCACAGCACAGCCCCAGCTGCTTTCATCAGTCACATCCCCTGCAATTACCCAGTTTGATAAAGCCTCTCCTTTACTGGGGATTTAGCTGCAGGGCTCACTACTTTAGAAGCTGTTCTCAAATGGAGATTATAGTGGTGAGGAAAAGGGGTATAAACCCTCATTTAAGATTAAAGCACTCTGTGACTCTGAATATTTAGTTTTGCAGCCTTGTTTAAATGCACCCACAAGCTCTGGCAAGGTGAGTATTACAAATAAACCAGGAAAAAGAAGGAACTGTGGGAGCCTTTTATGCTATTGTTAAAATCTCTATTTCTTTAAAAATAAATTCAAGAGCAGGCTTAAGGAAATTCTTTCTCTTTTCGAAGCTAGGGTGGAGTAGCTGCTTTAGTCTATATTTGAAAGGAAAATATTATGATACAAACATTGATGTTTCTGTTTGTACAGACCTGAACACTGTATTTAGTTTTCTAGCACAGTAAAGATCCAACCAGGCAATAAGAAAGACATGCTGAGATACTACAAGATTGTCATGATTTTCCAATTTTTCAAAGACGCTTCATTCAAAGCTCAGACTTTCACATCATTTCAAAGCACTGCATCATCTATGTTTGAATGCAGTTGTTTATGAATGTTAGTACAAACCAGCATGGATGTTTTATACCAACACAAAACCCCTCGAGGTACTCAGACTTCCCTTTACAGCTCTCTTTTTGTCTGTCATAAAGGATGCTATCTCTCCCTCCAAAGAGATCATTTATACTGTGCATAGTGTATTGGTTGCAAAGAGCAGAAACACAGGAAGAGTACACTAAAATGCATATTCACAACTGACCCATAAAAGCTATTTTAAAACCTAACTATCCCTTGCTTCAAAATGTTTCCCAGTCATGATTACAGCACACATAATCAGTCCCAGCTGACTCTTCCATTATGCAAATACAGATGCAGGGGGGGAAGCACTGCAGTACCACCAACTATTATGGTACTCTATCACTTCTTGGACATGAGGACAGCAGAAGTTTAAGGCAGAAGTGGGAGTGTCTCTCTTTTCATCGGCCAAGTTGGACTTACTGAACTTGGGAACTAGACTCAGGAAATCTCAGGCTGTGCTGTATGCTGTGGAGTAGATAATTTATTCCTCTGCAACTTAAATGGGATCCCCAGGGAAAATCCCCACATAAACCCCTCTTCTTTGGGGGGCTCACTGAATAACACATACAACAGGTGTTCAATCCCCACACTGCAACCTGGCTTTGACATTATACAGGGGACAGAAGGGAACATCAGTAAGTTCGGTCAGTACATCCACCTCCAATTTCCCTTGTCCTTCTGAGGGGAAGCACACAAGGTCATCACCCAGAAATGAGAAGAAACGGAGGCACAACAGAAGTCCAAAAAGCTACTAATACTGCAGTAGTACTGGGATTTACCACTTTTTGCACTGTATCAGTGTAAAAGCTATACAGCTTACACAACCTAGCACTGCCTTACATTAACACCCTTCCAGCACAGAGATAATCATAGTACAAGCACAGAGAACACCAATTTCTCATAGTTGATGAAATACAGCTTTACAAAGTGGAAAGTTCAGCAACTAAGGTGTGTTTACAAGAGCACAATATGAAATCAAGATTTGCTTTTATTTGTTACTGAAAATTATCTTGGAAACAACATTGAACTATCAATGATTATACAAAAATCTTCACAAACCTAATGAAAGTTAGGTGTAAAACTGAACTACTGAAGATTTCATCCTTCAAAATGATATGTCATGTAACCTTTATTTAATCATGTTCAAATCAGTTGAACACTTATTGTTTTATCTCACCCATCAAGTTAAAGAAAAAAGCTACACTACTGGATTTATAAATATCACCTTAAATGCTAATTTCTTAATGAAGGGATAAGAATCTGTGTTTGCAACGGAAATTAAGTTTCTCAACTTTTATTTTTAAAAGAGCTTGAGTTTTCTACAAATCAACACATTTAACATTAGCCAGATGAGGGTTTTATTTCAGTTTGGTGGAATCAAAGCCCAGGAAACACAGTGGAATAGGAAGGTGTATTATCTTTGAATTGAGTACAGTTGTATTTTCCCGATTTTCACGTTTTACAAATATACATCCTCCCAAATTACTAAAATAAACTAAAAAAACCCACTGATGCCATCCATTTCAATGGAAAGGGGCGGAAAAAACAAAGCACAGACAAACGCAGATGGGTTTTTTTGTTTGTTTAGTTTTTCACTTGCTGAAACAATAAGATCATTAAATGCCATTTCCGCTTTTATTATTGCCTTTCCTCACAAGCCTCAGAGGCCGCACTGCTGTGGTGTTACATGTGGAACTAGTCCTCCTGAGACATACTAACAGCTGGCACACGGATAGGACAACTGGAGCCAATCTGTAAAACAAATCAGTTGGTGCTTAGGATCTGATACACACACTTTGGGTTTCATAGCATTCTTGCCGGATTAGTTGTAGGCTGGTTTTGTGACTGAACACCAGCTGCAGCTGAACGGTGTTGTCTGACGTAGCTTCCTCCAAAAGCCATCTAATTTGTGCACTCTGAGAGCGCTCCCAAAATGCAAACCGAAGCATGGTAAATTGGGATGCCACCCTATATTAAAAATACTGTCTAAAAACATGTCAGCAAGCAGGCAAACAATTGCAGTTTTAAAGTGTCCTACCTTGTCATTACCACCCAACCTAGCAGGCAGAATTTCCCTTACAAAGGCTTGGTTCATAACCAGGCTAACATGCTTGGAAGCTTTCACTTTTTACTGCCATGGGAGAGGGGGTTTGATCTATCCCTTTCTAGAATAAGTATCAGTTGATAGCTTGGTGGGTCATCTTTGCAGTAGTTTAACAGCTTTACCCTCTAGTTTGACTAAGTTGTAAATTTCCTGAGTAAAATCAAAATTTCACCTTTAAAACAAATTTCTTGTCTCAAAACTTACATTCGTCACCAACATCCTGAAGATCCATTTCTCCCTTCGCACATGCACTATGCTAGATCCTTCCCTACAATGCTCTCCACCTCGCTCAAGAAGCAAGGAACAACACTGATTAAAGGTGATTCATACAACTAAACCATGTTGCACAGGTATATATAAGACAAATTGCTAAAACACGACCTTAGCTACAGGTAAATGAACAATACCACTACACAACACAGAACTATTACTCTTCCTAGTGACCAAAAGGCATTACAAGAGGGAAACTCAGTGATCAGGAAGAACAATGTTCCTGAACAAGTGTAAAATTAATGGAATTATTTATAATTTGCAAAAATAAACCTCAGTATAGAAGCACTCACCAGTGCTTTCACTTTTTTTTCCCCCGCTATCCTTGTCTGTGCCACTAGTGAAGATGTACAGAATTTCACAGCCTAATGCACTAATTAATGCACTGTGACTGAAGGAATCCTCTCTTAACAAAGAAATGCAGAATTCTACTCTTCCAGTTATGTTTTATCAGAATATGTGAATTCATACTTTTCCATGTATTCGTATGAATCAGGATTAAGAGCAAAGAGAACAGCTGTATTAAATCAGTTTATATTTGTTGCTTCAATTGCAACCAAAACTGAAACGCAATTCTTTTGATACTGTTTCTAGCCAGGAAGCAGCAGTGAAATATGAGTGGAATTCAATAATCCTTATTGTTCATTTCTTTGCAAAGGAACATGCATTATTAATACATGAAATATTTGGATAGTTTCAGGTAATACTTTTTAAATACTTCCAAATAGTGTTATTTTATTAATTAATCAGTCTAAGACATAGTCCTGTATATTCGTATCACATGCAGCTAAGACAAAAGATTTTTTGAGTATGAAGTAAAAACACCTCTACCTGGGTAAGGAAAATGATACCAAACCACAAAATTAATTTCTCTTTGTATTTGGTATGTCTACCAAACCAATCTTTTTGAGCCCACTGAACATTCACAATGTATTTTCCTTCACAACTAGATACAGTCACACTTCCTTGTGTATGATGGTGTATCCTTTTGAATACCCAAATCAAAGACGAGTTAATATTTCAGAAAAATTAGACTCATCTAACTACCCAAAATGCAGGGTGAGTGGGGAAAACACATTTGCTCAATTATTATTTTTGATAAACTGCATCCTGTGATGTGTTTCCCATGCTTTTATTAACCTACATAATTCCAGTTTCAGAAAACAAATATATTGCTTTTATAGCTTCCCATGTTCATGGAATCATAAAAAGAATTTGAGTTTATAAAGGATGGTAAAAATGTTTTCCTATTCTGGTCTACTTACGTTAATACAACCTTCTGGTTTTACGCTACAAAAAATACCTAGATTTTGTTTTCGTCAGCTGAAAGATCAGATAGACCTTACTGAAATAAATAATTTGTTAAAAGCATTTAACTTTGGCAATCTTCCTAAGCTACAAAAACAACAGTTACCCCTTAGACAGGGCTTTTATACTCCTCTTTCCCTCAAGAAATTTGAAGCGAAAAGCCCCTTTTGCCACATTTTTACAGAATCATTCCAATAAGTTTTAATGCAACTGAGTTGTTTCAGGAATGTAAAAAGTAAATACAAAGACAACATAACTGACCGATCTAAATATTCAAGTGTTGTCTAGTAACGGGATCAGTTGTTCACACTGACACAGCTAAAAATTCTGCTGCCAAGACTAGAGTCCAAATTCGTATTTCATTGTTTCTTTGTGCTTAGATCTTGCAAGATGAATACACACATGTGAGGGTGAAAAGAAAATGGAACACTTACATAAATCAAATTATCTACCTAACTAATATGCCAACTAAATAATTCCCTGTGCTGGTATAAATACTGCTTTACAACTACATAACTTCGAGAATTTTTGTGTTTCATATTTGACAATAGTTTTATATTAGAGTCAAATTCCTACTTTGATGAAAAGTGAAAACAAATTTATCTAAATTAATTAGTATATACTAAAAAGTGTCACAAACCCAGTAGTTTAAAGACCAAATGTAAACATTCATCTTTTATTACCATATTGTAGCATATTACAGCTACAAAAATGATGATGACAGATGCCACAACCATGCTTGAAACTTAGTGTCATGTTTATCATGAAATAGTCTCCTGATAAGAACTCCAACAGACAAGTGCACCTCCTCACTGTGGTGTAAACTCTTACCCCAACTGCCTAACAAATACTTCTCCAAAATTTCCTGTGCTTGCAACAGAGCCACCACAAGAGAACACGCCCCTGAGCAGTCCAGCTCACGGAGCACGGCAGATTCAGGTCATCGTGCCAGAGTGAAATGCAGTGGCTGAGATAAGCAGCAGTGGCACATGTTCCTTCTTGCCAACCCTGCTACATGAGCAAGTCAGACAGCTGGATAAAGGAATGCCACGACACTGCTGTTTCCTCTGTGTTACTTTCCTTCACTGCTGGTTTTTTCTGTCACCTCCTCATTTTGAAGCTGTTTTCCCATAACTTTTCTTTCCTTGCTGTCATTCAATTCTCATTTCTTCCAGCATGGGTCCTCTGGACACCTTCCTGTGGAATCTGTTAACGTGATCATCAATTAATGTTTAAGTATTATAATTCATGCCTCAGAGGAGACAGTGCAATTAGAAGGAACAGGAGCAAGTACCTCATAGCCATTTCTGGCTGGCTGTAGACTCTGGCAAACGTCAATTTACATGAAGTGCAGGTTTCACAACCAGGTTTGAAAATCCTATTGTAAACAAACAATTCCTGAAGCAGTAAGAAAGCCCAAAAATGCACACCTCTCCCACAGTTAATTCTCCTGCAATTAAGAGCTTTTATAAAGCCTCTCTGCTATGACACTCAAGGCAGGTGCACCGCAACCTTCCCTCAGCTGGGCACTTCCAGGGTCTGTTTCCTCTGTTAGGATGCCTTTCCCACACATGCTTGTTTGAACTCTTAACACCTTTGAAACATCTTCACCCTTGTGAAACGTGACTGAAATGGGCAAAAGGGTACTCGTAACAGTGCCCTTTGAGAGGAAGCAGGGAGGAGAAGGACAGTAGCCAGCCATTCAGTGTGACTCCACATGTCTTAATCCTTTCGAAAATGAAACAAAAATTTGGATTGTAAGATAAGCAGAGGTCCTCATGCAGAACACACTGTTACATCACGCAAGCAACATCTAACCACAAACTATGTATTTGATGTCAGTGCTGGGGGCTGAAACAATCACTGAAGACATTCAGTGACAGACCCTACATGCAAGATGTTGAGCTGCTAGACAGAGAAGGGAATACATAGGCAAATACCCAAAACACGAAGATTTTGATGTCTAATGCTACAGCTTCTAGATTAGCATAGTTTTAAAATATCATCACACTTTTTCAGGTTGTGCCAACATCATCAGCCACTTTCTACAAGAAACACTGAAAACAAATACTACCACCATTACAACTTCCTTGTCTATGTCTGAGGCTGACATCTTTGAGGCTTTTCAAAGCTTTTAAGCTACAAATGTAATTTCTATCTTCTCTTTGCTTCAGCTACTCAAAGACTTGATACCTTTCAACTGCTGGCAAGCGTTTCCTGGATTCTAGACAACAGAAGCAGAAGTCAGAAGTACTAGATGCAATCTGTGAGTATAGCGTGGGGCACATCTTCATTGCAGTTAGCCTGGGTTACTTTATCCCTCCTCAGCCATGCATAAAAACCCCAATTAGTTCAGTCAGGTAAGACTGTGATTGCAGTTTTACTCATGGATGAGGGTAAAAGACCAAATTCTACTTTCACTGCAAAGACATTAAAAATAATTTTAAAACATAGACCACACAGTTTTAACCTCATCCATTTTGCAACAAGAACAGTGGCTAAACCACTCAAGGGCAAAGGTATTTCCAGTGCTTTTCCACAATCTCCAGCCTTGTTATTAAGACTTAGTACAGCACAAGGGAGCATGGGAATGGTGATACAGAACAAAGAATTTTAAGGAAGCTGAAAGGCGATACAACACTAGGACACATCACTACAGAAAGAGCTCTGTTAACATTGGTATGAACACTGGTGTGTAGATCAATGAACTAATGGAGCATACACAAAGGAACCAATCGACATAGATAGGATGTCCTCTTGAAAGATCATCCCCAAAAGGTACTACAGGTAAACTAAACATACTGGTTAGCACTCTTCTCTGTACCCACACAACCTGCCCGTACTGTAAAACATAATATACTGCTTTATAATATTCAGGGCTTGAACAACGAGGGTAAGACGCATAAAATATAAATGAGTCGGTAAAAGCAAAACTTGAATTCGGATTTAAAAAAAGGAGTCACGAAATGCAGAACTGCAATGGAAGAGCTTTTTCAATATAGTTCTAGACTGCTCTTACAGATTATAAGTGTACATGTGTGCTAGGTTTGTGTAGGGACGAACTGTCCCTTGACAAAAATTGCCTGTTACTGGTTTTGTACTAAGTAATCATAAGAAGAGAGGCAACAGTCTGAGAGTTCTTGTAAGAGGCATGGGAAAAGGCAAGAAAAATTTGTGAGAATTCTTAGGTAGTTGTCTGGCACTTTATCAAAGTGTGTTGACACAAAGAAGCATTGCCAGAAAAAAAAATAGTATTACTCAGCAATTATAATCCTTCTCAATTTTGTAAAACATATGCTTAAACATAAGTATTTGACTCTTGTTAAAATTTAAAAGATCTGCCTCACCACAACCACACTGTTCTGAACAACTCCACAGTAAATACCAAGTGCTCCCTCACACTATCTTTACTGATATACTTTTAAGCACCATCTTTTAGTAACTGCTGAAAAGCTTTTACAGCTGGTATCCTATGCGAGATGTCCCATATCGCAATACTATTAAAGCTCATGGATCAGAAAGGCCCAGCAAAAATCTTATGCCTGGAGTTTATCCACCTCAGTGCACATGACAATGATTGGACAGATAATATCTAATAGCCATCAGAATTTCAGCTTTACGGATACAGATACTTTAGTTAGTAATAAGAAGATTTTTAGTTGAAAAATTTGTTTCGGGATTGACCTAAATCTCAGTGACATCACCTCATTTCTAATAAACATACACACAGAAAAATCTTAAACTATCTGCTCGGCCAGTCCAGACCTACGGTTTGCATGCAGTCCAGAAGCAGAGCAGTGAGGTCTCACACTTGACTCAAATCAAGAGGCCAGCACTGAATTTATGCTGACACAAAGGCCAGCGGCCAACTCTGGGTGAAAAGATGTCAGCTGGAATTGCAATAAAAGGAGATCACCCCAGCTCAGGGATCAATCACACTGATTCCCCAACAACCTAACACCTGCCTTCAGAGAATGGAAACTCCTGAAGCACATGGTACATGTCCTACAAATCTGGCCACATAAAGATGTCAGTATACAGCTGATAAATTCAAGAAGTCAGACTCTTCCAATTCCAAACTGAAAGATGTCATCTCCCATGTCAAAAAAAACATTATTCCAGTGACCAAACACCACCTGAGCAATCCCATCCTATGGGCTTACAGACTTTCACTCAAAATTCTCACGGGCCACCTCTGAAATATCTGTTTGAGACATTAAAGCCTCTCTGCAGCAAGATTTATGAAAACCATAAATCAGTTTCCAATAATATGAAACGTAAGCATTTCCCACTGTTTGATGTTATGAGACATTATAATAGCAACTCAGCAAATTAACAGAGCAGATGACAGAGTGCGTTCTTCCCCTTAATCATCTCTTCCCTTCCCCCGTGGAAACAGATTTGGTAACAAGAACTTTCACATGGCCACGGAACAGGTACAAGAGAGCACAAAGGCAAGACCTTCTGCTATGAACCATCAGCACATCCCTTGCATGACAAGTAGTAACTTCTACCGACTAAGGGATATTTCCTTCCTTAAATTCATCACTCCTCCATCAGCGAATCTACTGAGCTCCCCATCCCTCTTTAAAACAATCCAAGAGAGCCTTATCACATTTGTGCTTCTGCTTTTGGCTCTAATTCATCACGAGAGAGTAATGAGAAAGCAATCACAGGGAGAAGCCTCCTATCGGGACCTGGATCGATGCACACCAGTCAGATCACAAGGAACGCGCCCGGCCGAGCCCACCGGGCGGGATGGGATGCTCGCACTTATCGGGGTAACCCGGGGAGCACCGGCCCGCTGATGGGCGATTCCAGCCCCAGCTCAGGCGCGCTGCACTCGGAGGGAGAGCAGGGACGCTACGGAGCGTGTCGGGAGAAGGAGGGCGCTTCCAGAAACCCGACCGTAACCACCACACGCCCGGAATAAGCAGCCCCGAACTGGAGGCGACGCCCTCGAGCGCTGCCCCCGCTTTCGGCACACTTTGGCGAAGGCTGTGCTTGGTCACACCGCGCTCCAGCCCCG
Organism: Struthidea cinerea; assembly: GCA_013397865.1. Taxonomy (NCBI): domain Eukaryota; kingdom Metazoa; phylum Chordata; class Aves; order Passeriformes; family Corcoracidae; genus Struthidea; species Struthidea cinerea. Next base: position 366,293 of record VZTI01003856.1, on the reverse strand, counting down.
TCCGCAGCCGGGACCCCGCTTCGCCGCCCGCCCAGCCCAACCCCCTCGGCGCCCGCATCCAGGCTGAGTCTCCCAAAGCCGATTAACTCCGCTTCGCTCCCGCCCGCCACCCACGGCAGCGCTCCCGCCCCGCGCCGCGCCAGGGACGCCGCCCCGCGCCCCC
>VZTI01003856.1:351115-365699 GCA_013397865.1 Struthidea cinerea | reverse complement strand
GCCCCGCCCGGGCCGGCCGTGCTCGGCTGGACGCGCCTGCCGCCGCGGGAGGCGCAGAGGGAGCGGGGGCGGGTCCGTTGGTGGTCGGAGAGTTTATACAGAGTCATCGAAGCGGCAGGGTTCTCTTTACGATCTTCAAGTCCGACCGTCCACGCAGCACTACCACTGTGACCCCTAAACCACATCACCCAACGCCAGATCCAGACGCCTCCTAAAACACCTCCAGGGATAGTGAGTCCACCACCTCCCAGGGCAACCTATTCCAATACTTGACCACTGAATCACAGGATGGGTCAGGCTGGAAGGGAGCACAGGGGGTCATCTGGTCCATCCCTGCCCAAGCAGAGCCATCCTGGAGCACATGGCACAGGATTTGCATCCAGACACTTGTTAAATGTCTCCAGGAGGGAGACTCCACAACCTCTCTGAACAGGGCAGCCTGTTCCAGTGTGTGGTCTTGCTCATATTCAAGCAAACTTCCTGTGCATCAGTTTCTGCCTGTTGTCTCTTATCCTATTACTGGGCAGAGCACCAAGCAGAGCCTGGCTCAATCTTCTTGGCACTTCCTCTTTAGATACTTACACACACTCATGAGGTCCCCTCTCACTCGTCGTTCCTTGAGGCTGAACAGGGCTCCATCAGCCTGTCCTCATAAGAGAGTTGCTCCAGTCCCGTAATCAACTTTGTTGCCTTCCTCTGGACCTGCTCCAGGAGCTCCATGTCTCTCTTGTACTGAGGAGCCCAGAACTGGACACAGCACTCCAGATACGGCCTCGCAAGGGTTAAGCAGAGGAGAAGGATCACCTCCTCTTCTCTAGACTAAAAAGAGAGTAGTTGAAATCTAATGAGTAGGTGCTGGGTGAGCACTGGTAGTGGGAGAGCTGGGGATGAGGGGAGTTGGTGTGTGATGGCTTAATGCAAACACTGAGCTAAGTCCAGGGAAAGAGTTCCTGTGTGGCCCAGAGAGGTGAGGAGAGTGAATACGCATAACTCACAGCTAAACAATAAAAGAAAATTATGGAATGGCATTAAGAAAACTTTTGCCTCCTATCAACTCAGTCACTCGTGTCAAGATAACTTCCAAGTGACTTCTCTCATCCCAACAGCAGCTGCAAAAGCTGTCTCTCTGGGGTACATTCCAGAAGGATGGGGATGTGGAAAGGCACATGCCTATTAATTCCTCTCTTCTTTTTCCTGCCTTGGCTGTAGATGACCAACCCATTGGTTTCTGTGAGTCTGGGATTTGCATGTTCCCACCTCAGACATCTTGGGAAATAAAGCTGATGTGTAGAATAGTCATACCAAGTACTTGAGGGACCTACTTGAGAAAGCTTAATCATGTTGCTTGTCTGCAGACTGTAAGAGAAATCTGGATGACTCGTTCCAGATGTTGATACCTGCACTAAAGAAGCACAAAGCTAGCCAAGATATCTGCCACCCTGTCTTTTTTCATACCTAAAAAAGATCTAGTAGATCAAGATGCATTATTATTAAAAACAATGTCAATGCACACAAGGTCTTGATCATAAATACATCCTTTCACTGTAAAAAAGATATTTTAATATCTATAACATTAAATCATTACAATTTCTATGATCTTCAGAAGTAAATGTTCTTTAGCAACTAAGTTAATGGACTGGTAAATTTTCCTTCAGCTGAAACATAAAGAATATTACTTTAGAAAGTATTATAAATTATGAACTCTACTGCAACCTGAAATATCCTGAAATATCGTATAAAATAATTTTGTATGATACCTGTCATCTAGAATTGTATATTTCAAAAGTATAGTAGCTGAGAAAATGAACACCTCTTGGATGACTACATTCTGAAACTGTTGCCACAGAAACCATGGGGGAGGACAGCATCAGGGGAATGAGAAAGAATAGAAACAAAAGTAGTGGATTGGCCATTTATGAGCAAAAAAAGCAAGAATGGGTATTTAGCAGGATAGAAGTGTCAAACCTTCAGATATCTAGCAGTTCATCCACTGAAATACATTTGCTGCCAGAAACATCTCCAAAACAATTCCTTACAGTATTAATCAGACCCACCACAACAGATACTCCTCTATCATCCAGAGAAGACCAAATCTTCAAAACATGACAGGAGAAAAATAAGACAGTGTGCTGTCTCCCTGAAGCAGAAAAGCACGAAAAGAAACTGCGCTATTGCAGAAGCTGATACCGTTATCTGGGAGATAATTCAGTTTGGAACCAATTATGTGGCATCAAGTGGAACCGTACAGGCCAGAGAATATGGCAGGAAATTTTGAAAGGCACTCAACCAGAAAGTCAGAGATTGCCTAGAAGTTTCTTCCTGCTCATAAATTAGAGAAAGAAGGTGAAATGTACTTGTTTTGAAATGCTCTTTCTGTCTCTAGTTCCAAGGCAAAAATTCAATCATTCCGGAATATTGGACTACATTTCAAAAAGCGTGGAGAATGTATGGCCGTGCTGGCCTGTATCTGGCAGGTGTGGGTAATTGTGGCTGGAGACTAAGCAGAGCAGCTAGGAAGATGCTAAATTAGTAACATACAGAGAGACTGATTTTGTTCTAAAATGCTGTGTAAAATGAGTTGCTGTGTTATAAGCAAACTGGACTCAGGCCACATAGAATGAGGGGAAATACAGAAACACTTTCTATACTATCAGCCATTAAACTAGAGTAAAATGTGAGGAAATGAGGAATAGAATTGAAAATTACCCCATAACTGTCATCCTCAAGCCCTTTGGGGCAATTGGAATTATTAAAAAATTAAGTATATTTGGTGAGCTAAGGAAAAATTGGGTGGGTCGACTAGGACTGTACATATGTTTGTGTATGCTTGAGGCTACATTCTGTTTTGAAAACAGAATGACAGTAATTCATAAACAGCAGCATGGTAACTGACCTGGTCTGAGAAAAGGTATCAGTCATGTCTTGTATTGCTGGGGAGAGACAAGATCCACCTGACAAAAGGCAACCAGAGTATCTTTGCCAACTGGCCAGCCAATCTGCTGAGGAGAACTTTAATAAGAAATAAGGAAGTTTCTTGATCACAAACACTGGGTTTGGGGTAATTTTAGCCTGTCTGATATCTGCTGCAAGTATAATACATCAGGATGCAAGCAATCAAGGAGATTTCTGGAAGGCATCAAGGATAACTTCTTGATCATGGCTGAGCCAACCAGGAGTGTTTCGCAGCTGGATCTGCTCTTCACTAACAAGAAAGAACTAGGGGATGTAGTAATCGAACCCTTGGCTATCACAGCCTGAGTTGTAGTGACTGAGGAGTGGAGTACATGATCCTGTGCAGTCTGAGGAAGGAGAGTAGGAGATTACCAACCCTGGATTTAGAGGATCAGACAAGTTTGTTCAGGAAACTGGTAGATGGGATGCACTAAACAGGAGCATTAAAGGGTAAAGTTACTCAGGAAAGCTGGCAGGAGAGTGGCAGGAGCCTAACAGTGGGAAAAACAAATAGAGGTGTTAGTATTTTCAGCACTGAGAAAGCGAAACTGATATGCTCTCAAGATAGAAAGAGTAGCTAAATGAGAAATTAAATTCGGTCGGGGGTTATCGTAAGATCTGCACTATTTGGTAAATTCATCCCATTCAGTTACAGTGTATTTCAATATATACTCAAGTAGAGTTACTTAAAAATACAGTGAGCAGGTCACGTCTGCAGAGATGAGGGGCTTTGTTGTGGAGAGCAGCGACTGAAAAGAAATTTTGAGTGGCCAGGGACCAGTCTAATGCTATGGTATAAGCAAATAAGGGAATCCTTGCCTATATAACAAGGGAACCAGGGATGTGGCAAGCAGGAAGGGACATAATTTCCCCTTTAGATATGGCACTGAACAGATTTTTGTGGTAATACTGCACTAGCCTCTGGTGTCCTTGTTGTCAAAAGAATGCTGAGAAATTATTTGAGGCAGGAGAAAATTCTTTGTATGGAGAGACTTAAAGAGCACAACCTTCTTGGCTTTTCAAAAAGACTGGAAGGTGGATACAGTGGTCTTTAATCTTTCACAGTGAGAGGCATAACAAGAAAAATACCTATAAACTGAAATGAAACAAATTTTAATTATAAATGGCACACATTTTTTAACAGTGGAAGACATTAATGGTTAGAATATGCTGCCAAGAGAAATGCCACCTACAGTATCTCCTAAGGGCTTCACTAAAGAATGGATTCTTTTCTTACAGAGGTATGTTAGTTGAACAGATACCATTATTTCCCTGCCTTGAAAATGTCTCAGAGCATGTAGTTGTTGTTATTGCATAGCATCTGTACTACCACAACATCTAAGAATACAAGTCAGAGGCCACAGCGCTTTGCCCCCTCAGTCAATATGTGAGACACTAAGAGAAAACCCCATTCTGTCTTCTGAAGGACTCACATTCCGAATGTACAGAGGCACAGAGGAGCAAAGAGAAAATATAACGAGGGTAAACTGCTGCTGCTTAAACTGTGCCTCTCCTTGTTTCATAATCTTGTGGTTTGGCAAGCACCCAGCTTACTCTAGGGTGTGTGGGTAGGTTGGCTACAGAAATGGAAGAGTAGGCATGGCACAGGTGTGTTTGTGCCTGTATCATCTATCTGTCACTATAGATGGTTTTGCTGAATCTGGGGCATGCCAGGTTTTCATTAATGTTGCTTGACAACAGAATTGGTCCCACAAGTCTATTTACCCCTCTGCTAACCAGTCAAACCACCAGCTGGTCGGACTATTGCTGCGTTACCTGAATGCAGACATACCACACCTGTTCTTGGACTTGTACAGTGTGGCTGCAAGAGCATAATATAATAGGATAATTCAGGTTGGATGGGACCTCTGGAGGTCTCCAGTCCAACGTTCTGCTCATAGCACAGTCAGATCTGAGGACAGAGCAGGTTGCTTTGTGTATATGGCACTTAGGGACACGGGTTAGTGTGGACTTGGCAATGCTGGGTAAACACTTGGACTTGATTTTAAGGGTCTTTTTCCAACCTAAATGGTTCTATGATTCTATATAACTCCACTTGTTCCAGAAACTCTTAAATCTGGATCCAGCCTGAATAGGGGGGGCGGAGGGGAGGCAGTTTTGTCCGTGCAAGAAAGCCATCTGAATTCACCATCCATGTTTTTATTAACACATATCCCAGTGAAGGCCGTCCACCATTCTCATGATAGATTAACCAGCCTTGGTATGGAAATGCACCTTACTTTGTGGTCAATGGGTGTTCCAGGATTTGTGCTATGAGACAATAGAGAGTAAGACATAAAAGAAATTTTCCCCAACTTGTATGACATAATTCCAAGAAAACCTGATGCTGCTTAAATTATACAGAAATGGACTCTTAACACATTATGAAAATTGAAACTGAATCCTTCTGGGGAACTGAAGAGACAACAGGAAATATATTTGGAAAATAATGTTATCAAACCACCTTGTACTAACCAACAGATAGTGAAACATCTGTATTAGTAAATTATTTTTGTCAATTACACTGAGAGTACATTTTCAGAAAATACAACTATTTACATAACAGTTGTACATGCTCTCTGGGAGCCGTGACAGGGGTGGTGCTAAATTACCTGGATGTGGGAGGATCTGAGCAAGTAGTTAAACAAGTGAGGCATTTTATTCATAGGTTCAAAAGCATAAGTTGTCTTAGTTGTAATCATAAGCAATATATTAATAAATTATCTCAGGAAAGTATATAAACTGTACAAATTATGATGTATAATTGTACTATAGATAAATATTATTTTATTTCATAGCATTTTTTATCAGTAGATCTCATAATATTTTACAAAGAGGTGTGAGAAACAATTATTATTAGACCAAATCTGTTAAGAAAATGGATTAGACAAGAGTTCTCTGGCAGGGTAATATTTGCTTATGATGATTTTTCCCTTACATTCATTTTAGAAGATCAAAGCTTTCCTCAGTAAGGGTGTTGACTTTTCTTGGTTTTTTGTTGGTTTGTGTTTTTGGTGGTTTTGGTTTGTTTTATTCTTTTTTCTTTTTAAGCAGAAGGTAATATTTGTTTCTTGCAGAGTTCTCACATTGAGATGTTTTGATACTTTGATTTTCACAGCTCAGCTGATACTGGGCATCTTGCCATATATGTATAGCTGGCAAACAATTAATCTGCTATACAAAGGATAATCAGCATCTGAGAAGTTAAAAGGGAAAATAGAAAATGTTATGCTACTAAACTGAATAAAAATTTCTACACATATAAAATATACATCAGTTAAGAGAGATGTCCAATGGACTGTAAAATGTACGAATTTAATTGTGTTGAAAGTAACAGTAGATTTCTAAACTGTTATCACTGTTTGGATCTTTGGACTTCTAAAAGAAGGTGGGATTCTAACTGAAAATAAAGTTCCAATTCGTAGGAAAAGAGTCCATTTATAAAATGGTAACTCTTTTGAAAGATGTTATTGTACTCTGCAAGAGAAGTGTGTATAGCTTGGGTCTTGGTGATCTTGATATGAAAGGGTGTGGGCTAGGCACAAAAACAAGAACTGTGTGCTTTTTTACACTGTTCTGAACAGAATCTTTTGGATAAATAGGGCCACAGGTATATTTAAAAAGAAGGAGGGGTTAATATTGTAATGAAATGCTTTCAATAACAGAAACTTTTTAAAAATTTATGGCTTTGATCCTTGACCCAGGCAGCTGAGATGCCATTGTTTCAATAACTCCAATTTCTCCTTAGTCTGAAACTTCGTGAGTCAGTGACAGTGTCTAACACTAACTTGGAAAATCCATTATTAGAGGTAAGAAGTGCAAGATGCTCCCTCAGTCTCTATGTTCTCTACCAGAATACCAAGCAACACTTCCCGTTGCAGTCAGCAAGGTTTTATTTTTGTGATCTGCCCAGCAGTTCCCCAAAAGCAAGATTAGCTGTCATGGAATAACAACAGTGACACACAATCAGACAACAGGCAGCCTCCAGGTGAAGAGTTTGCATCGTTACAGTCTCCCCCACTGATCAGTTCTCTACAATACCAAGATATAAGGGAAGCTAAGGAGGAATATGTAAACCAGCATGGAGAGAGATATGCAGTAGAAAAAAATACCCAGTAAGAGGTAGAAAAAAATACTGGAAACTGCTTTGGGGAGATAATAAATTTGTTAAAGAGCATTTACTGTTAATAGCCTGTGTCTTTCATGACACTAACGGGTGGCGAATTACTTTTGTTTAATTGAAACATATGTCACAGCAATATTTTGTCCTTCCACTGATCTAAAGCTATTGTTCAAGTCCTTGTTGCAATCGGTTCTCAAACAATGCTCTCTTTGTCAGCAATACAGAAGTAGAATGATTTTGATTTCTCCTTTTGCAAGATTTATACCCCGGAGAATCCACAGTTCCCCTCTGTACTTGCAGATGGTCAGTCAAACACTCCCATCTGGTTATACTTAGTTTTTTCTAAAAACAAAGCTAAATAGAACCCCACAAACAAACAAATAAAACAAAAAAGAAAGGGGAAAAAAACAAACAAAGAAAAAATCCAAACCCACCAACCCACCACAAGTTACTGCATGAGCAGCACAACTGATAAAGCTCCATTTCATACGGTTTGTGCCCTGTGTCTTTATATTGCAGTAATCCAAGCATCACTTCTTTGTCCCGTACGGTCTCATTTCCTCCTTCCCTGCAATTTCATTTCCTTCTCTCTCCCTGCAGCACTTATTGCCATTTGCCCTGTGGGATTTTTTTCCTTGTTTCGTCCCTTCAGCTGCCTCTCTCCCTTGGATAAGTTGCAGCTACCTTGGAGCAGCCCATATGTGGATTAGCTCACATTGCTATTTTGCTTATTCCATGAAGGACTCCACAGCATTTCACAAATATTAATGAATTGATCCTTAACAATAACCCTGCTCCATATATAGTGCTATTATTCTTATTACACAGATGGGAAAGTTGGTCCTGTTTATCCTCAGTTGGTCAAAGTTTGGTCAAGTTTATCCTTTTCTAATTCCCTGTTTCACTTCTCCTTGACTGACCAATAATTTGTTCTTTTCTAGCTGCAGTTTTTGTTCAGAGCAGCTATTGTTGTCTCATTGACAGGCATTGTCAGAGTGTAGCCAACTCTCATTATTTTATTGCAAGCCTTGTGAGATTTGATAGCTCCCTTGCAACCACAGTTCCTGGGTTCAGGGGATGAGGATTACTTGAGAAATTCACCTTATTATAACAAGTTTATGGCTCAATAAGCTAGAAAGCCGAAAAATGATGGCAGGACTGATAATGTTCAAAACAGGGTGAAAATAAAAGCACGTATACTTTTTAAACATACAACTGTTAAAAGACATTTGTACCTTGTGATGTCAAGGGCTCTGTCTCAGGTTCATCATTTAAGACACTGGTATGTGTAAGACTGCAGAAGCTACAGACCATTTCTCACTTTGGAAAGGAGGCAGAAAGCCAATCACTCAGTGAAGGCTAAAATTTTCTGACCACAGATTCAAACTCTGCTAAAGCACCTAGGAAAGAACATGTAAGTGGAATTACAAACACATGTGAAGTGCTCTAATGCAGATAACAGCGTGCTTTTTACTCCTGTTGTTTCTGGATGTGATCCTTCCTTCCCTTCTTTTCTTTCAAGAAGATGCTATGAAAGCAGGATAGGATTTTCTTTTGGCATCCAGAAGGTATTTAGAACTAGAGTCAAGACAATAATGTTTACTGAAAGATTGTTACCATGAGGTTGCAATAACTCTGGTTACTTCATGCATTATTAAAAAGAGCATTTTGTAGCACTATCAAAATAGTAAACATTCTACTTTGTCTTTAGGCATTCATACAGAAAAACAAATTTAATCTGGCATAGTTGGAAGATAAATTTAAATCTGTGCTTACTGGAGTTCAGCTGACACTAAGTAGAAAACATGCCTTTACCTGAAATGAAACTAGCAATATTTTATATAGCCCTTTCCTTCCAGCAAGGTTCTTTGCCATTTCGTAAGTAATTAAAAACAATTATGTTAATAGCTGTGATCAGAACAATTAATGAAAAATGCAAATGGCTACTCCAGATGCCAATATGCTAATAGAATGCCATGGGGTATTTATAGAATAGAAAATTATTCCACCCACATTTTTACTATGTGCTATTACATCCATCAGACCTTTTTAAACTATAACACCTTTTTTTGTTGATGATTGTGATCATCTTCAGTAATTGCAGAAAGTATCTCAGAAGTAATGGGTGCACAATAAGCAAGTTAACAGGTACTGTTGTGCATAAATTGGAACACTGATAATCAAGAGAGGTGTGTGGGAACAGGGGCAAATGCACAGAGCCTGCTAAGTGTGTGGAGGCTTCAAGAGTATGGAGTATGTAGCTTGGTAAAATGAAAGTGTAAAGGAGATATTCTGTGCAAATAATTACAGAAAAATGGCAAGCATCATTGTTCTTCCGGCTAGAAGTATGCTAAGATCAGACATAAACAAAGGAAGAGAAAATAGCATCCTAATCATTAAGCCAGTTCTTAAACTGTAGTTAGTAACTCCCAAGAGGGCTAGCAAAGGGCTCAAGGTTGGAATGTGAAAGATCGGATTTTTAATCATATATTTGAATATTAATTCTATACGTACATTCAGTGCATTATCAAAAGAAAATCCCCACAAAAATCCCCACATTATGCAGATTTACTACTGGCAGCAGTAGTAAATGAGTCATGAGTTCCTCCATGACAAAGGAGCAGAATTATCTGTAATTATCAGCTGTATCAGTGTAGGAGTGGCTAATCACCTTTAGCCAAAACAAGTAAATGTACAGTGAAGCTGATGGTGACAATATAAGGAGTTGCTTGTTCCTGGGTAACTGGTTTGGAGACTCAGGAGAGGTTCCACAGAGACAAAAATGTGGTAACACAAGAAGTTTGACAGAACACTGAATGGTGATACCAGCTGAATAACTGAATAATGGATACATTGAATAATAAAATCAGTTGATTGAGAAGTTGCTCTGTTAGTAAGGAAAGAAAGGGACCTTAATTGCTTTTGAAATGAAGTCTGATAAATCTGAAGTTTGATAATTGTATTGTTTGGTATTTTTAAGAAGGTGGTCACAGTTACAAAACAGCTTCCTTGGAAGTTCCTGATGATTTCTGTAGGGGCAGTAGTGCAGTGTTCACTGACATCCAAAGTAGAATGCCATGTTAATCAAATAAGCAGTTGAATGACAGAATTTGTTCAGTATTTCAGACTTCATGTTGCAGTCTAGATAATGATGGAAAAAAGGCCATTTGTTTCACTCTGGTGTCAATCCACCTGCATCGAGGAACACTGAATTGGCAATAAATCTGTAAGTACCATAACTGTAATGAAAATTTCCACCTATGTGTGACATGCTGAGCCGCATCACAATTCTTAGTCTATAAAGTTTTTGTCTTTTCATGTCTCTCAAAGACAGGCTGTCATTTTTCCCATCCCTTTCCCCATGATATGCCTCACTGGCAATGCAGCTCATTCCAGCCACCTGTACTGGCACTTCTGCAATTCCGCAGTGAGCCCTTTGAAGAAGTTTGTCTGCACTGTCATTTTTGGAAGGTGATTGGTTGCTTAGACACTAATTTGATTGATTTTAACTCCCCTGGAACTAGGGTCAGGCTTGTATTTACAGAAGGGGTTTTGTGGATAAAGAGATGAGCTAACTACAGAAATAAAAAGGTTGGTTGTTAGGGCTAGAATCACGGGGGAGCTGAAGAGACCATAAAAGGGGACAGAAGCATGACTCTGAGATGCCATATAACACAATCCTTTTGGAAAGAACGAACAATGGAATAACTGGGTCAACTGAGGAGGTGACACAGATTACTTTGGTCCATAATTTCGATCAAAAGTGCAGTGTAGATGCTGTGGATGGGGTAACCAATTAACTTCACAATCTTGATTTTCAATTTAGGCTCTTGGTTTTGCAATGTTATCACAAAAGGAACTGGAGATTTTAATCCTCTTTAACATCTATTCTCAGTTATTTCTGTTAAAATTTTGCTCCAGTCCTAATCAGCTTTTTTTCTTTTCATGTAATGAATGCATTATGTGAGACACAGGAGACCTACACCCTACTGAAGGGGAATATTTTTCATTTTTCACCTCAAAGCCCTTTACAAACTCTCATTAATTTAAATTCCTTTCACACCCCTGCTGAATAACCCAACACAAATGGAATGTCACACTCAAGATCCCTCTGTGCATCACTTGGTCTGCTGAGCATAGGAGCAAGCCAGATCCCACTGTGCATTAATATTTCAGTGAAGGATTCCTGGCAACCCCATGTACAGAATCATCACAGCACATTTATTCTTTACAGAGAGCCCTCATCCAGACAGATGCTGCAGAGAAACGTCAGAAACAAAACAGGGCTCTCCCAGGGAAGATACCAGGATCCTGACTGTGGGAGCTTGGGGACTGAAAATGGTTGGCGTTTGGCATGATACTTTCCACTCTGAAAAACAAAGTGATGTTTATCTACTCTCCACTCCTCTGACTTCTAATGAGCCCTCCCTTTCAAGCTGCCTTCCCCAGCAACTTTTGAATTGGCTCCCACCGAAGCTGTTTTCCCTGTCTTGCTTTACCTCCAAGCCAGGGAAAGTGGAAGGGAAACAGTCTACCATGGTGTAGAAAGATTTCCAGAGTACATCAGTGGGTGGAGTACCAGTCTGGGACCTTCATGGTGTTTTGGATCTTCGTGTTAAGCTGTGCATCGCTACTTGTGTTCACCCATCTTGAATACCTGGTGTTTCTGGAGCAGAAGCAGTTGTGGTGCTTCCCCTACAGACTAGGAGAAATTGGAGCCTGGGTCCTACAACTTGCAGTTTGATCAGGGGAGAGCAGTTTAGGCTGGGTTTTTGAGAGGACAGGGCAGGGCAGTAAGGGGAGCACATGCAGTCTGGAATGTGGAGCTGCAGGTCTCCCCAACATCTGTTTGGCTTTCAGCTCCAGTTTCCAAACCAGAACTCACCCCACAAATTGTGCACCTTTATCTGCTGGAGACAGCCATTATTAAGAAATCCTTTTGTGAGCAACGTGCAAAGGCTCTGCAATCTTTAACTGCTCATCAGGTCTCAGTTTTGGAAAACCATGTATCAAATGTTGGTAGGTAGGATGGACTTCTGGACTTCTGCATCAGGCTCAGCATGCCTAGGGAACGATTCAATGGAGACAAACTGTGAAAACACGATTGCTTCTTTGAAATGTGGAGCTAAAGAAGGATCCTGGGAATGTGCTAATCAAGGTAAATTTATGAATAAAAACATTACTGAAATTTTGAATCAACCTGTCATGCGTTTTATTCAGGAAAAAATATGTAGCAAATTCTGAATGTGTTACTTGGCCACAAATAAAGCAGAGTTCAAGTAAGTTCACGGTTACCACTCCCTTATGAATGACACTTTCCGTATGTGTTTCCATACGTGTTCTGTATGTGGACATGGGTTTCGACACGTGGTGTTTCTTCCCCATTCCTTCCAGGTCCATGCGGAGATTTGCCCTCCATGTAAATCACTGCTAAGATTAAGGCATTCAGCTCACTCACTGTAAATGCCTAGCTTCCTTTATCCAATCCTTTTAGGATTTGGCTTCCTGTCTTTACTTTGCCTGATATTCTCTCTGAAATCTGTTGCCAATGCACTTCCTTACCTAAGAGCTGTTCAGGCTTGTAACGATGCTCATGCTTGGAAAAGTTTCATGATACCTAGGCTGAATGCATATTAAATTATATAGATTTTTCTCTGCATAGATATCAGGCGCTGTAAATTCTAGATTTTTCATGGTGACGGGATGGAGTACAGACACATTTTTCTCAATATAACACTTAACTCCAAAAGATTTCATGTGGAGACAGGGCCTGTCTGTCAGAACATGTCCTGCCAGGTAGCTCTGCAAGCAGAACCTGATAGTGTATTTAATCTTCCATATCCATTCTTGTGATCCATAAATATTAAACTTGCTTTAAAGTGATGACTGAAAGGGCTTGAGTTTTGCAAGACAACATTAGTACAACTGTGAAGTTAGTCAGAGGATCAAGTATGTTTTTATACGCTGCTTTAAGTAATCATCCCTCCCCTAAATTAAATAAGTGCTTCGTTCATTCAAAACAAAAATTTCTGCAGTAGGGCAACTAACTCCTCGCTGAGACAAGTTTTGAACCGTCCCTGCATGTTTAGCTTGGGGGAAGGAGGCCCTGTCTTGACTCACGCAATCAGCTTCCCATGGCGATGCCTGTCTGCTCCGGTACTGGAGATGCACAAACACACTGAGTCACTCTGCCAGCTCGGGAACCTGCTCACCATTCCCTTCGTTCTCAGGCACCTCGCAGCCGATGCAACCTGTGGCACTCTAAGGACTCCCTGGAGAGAATCCGCGCTTTATTTATCTGGTGGAAATCTCTGCCACACAAATTGGAGATTATGGCATCGTAATACGAAGAAACCCCAAACCTGCGCAGTCTCTGCGCCTCTGGCGTTGGCATGCTTCTCCCACCCCGCTTCCCTGCCCGGGAATCCGGGATCGCCGGTCGGGCAGCCGTGACTGACACAGCAGCGGCAGCCGGCTCACACTGCCGCGAATTTAAATGTTGGTGCGCTACTTTCACGTCGTAAAACACCCTGCTGGCTGCTTATGCTTCACATTTCCAGACTTAACTCTTTATGGATGGCGGGCCAGCTGCTCGCCGCAGGACTCGCTCCTCGGGATCCCTGACAGACACCTGGCTCGTCCTCCCTCCCCGACATCCCCGCTGCCAAACCTCTCCCACCCGCATCCCAGAGAATCACAGAACGGGTCAGGTTGGAAGGGACCACAGGGGGTGATCTGGTCCAACCTCCCTGCTCAAGCAGGGCCGTCCCAGAGCACAGGGCACAGGGTTGTGTCCAGACAGTTCTTCAATATCTCCAGTGAGGGAGGCTCCACAACCCCTCTGGGCAGCCCGTTCAGACCGCAGTCACTGCACAGTAAAGAAGTTCTTCCTCACGTTCAGCTGGAACTTCCTGTGCATCGGCTTCTGCCCGTTGCCACGAAAACACATGCACAGCCGTGAAACCCCCGGTGTTTGTCCCTGCCTTAGCCACAGGGTCAGACTTGGGCCGCTGCTGTTTTTCGGGATCAGCATCCCGGGGGTCGCTGCCCCTCACGACATTCCCTTCCCGTGGGCGGGCGCCGCCGCGGCACTTCCCGTCAGGCGCGGCGCGGACAGCCCCGCGAAGGCCCCGCTGTTAAGGGCGGGCGCGGCACCGCCCCCTTCCTTTGGAGCCGGGGCGCCATTTTGTGCGCACGCACGGTGAGCGCCCGCGGCCCTCCGCCGCTCCGGGGGACGCGGTGGGAACACGGGGGGACGGGGACACGGAGAGGGGACGCGGCCGGAGGGGCCGTGCTTCCGGCAGGGGCGGGCGGGGGGCCGCCGGCTCCGGTGGGAGCACCACGGCCTTCCGAGGACGGGGAGGGAGGGAGCGAGGAGGCCGCGCGTTGCGGGTGGCCGGGCCGGGCTGGGCCGGGCCGGGCGGATTGCGGGGGGCCGGGCAGGAGGGAGGTTGCTGAGGGGGGAAGCGAGGAAGGGGCCGCTGAGGCGCGCGGCGGGGGGGCGGGCCG
>VZTI01003856.1:273587-351031 GCA_013397865.1 Struthidea cinerea | reverse complement strand
CTGGGAGGGCGGCAGGGGTGGCTCCTCGGGGCGGACACCCCCAGGGTGGCTCCCTAGGCTTGCAGAGCATCTGAGTCTTGTGTCAGACGTAATAGTGGTCGGTAGATGTGGTGGTGGAGATCCTGCGTTATGGATGTCTTATAAGGAGAGGCTGAGGGAACGGGGTAGAGGTGTCATCAGGGGCACTTCACAGCGCCACAGTCAAGAGAATGTATCCTGGTACCTGGAAAGAGCACGGGAAGTAGCATGAAACAACCAGCTGAAGACAGAAGGAGAAGCTCAGACTGGATATAAAGGGAATAATGTTAATGGGAACAGCCAGGCCTCCAAACACGCTGCCTGGGGAGGATGTGCAGTAGGGTCTGGAGGGAAAGCCATACAAGGAGCAGCTGAGGTCTCTTGGCAGACCTCATTGCTACAGCTTCTGCATGAGTGGAAGTGGAGGGGCAGGCACTGATCTTTGTGGTGACCAGTAACAGGACCCGATGAAGTGGCACAAAGATGTGTCAGGGGAGGTTTAGGTTAAATAACAGGAAAAGGTTCTTCACCCAGAGTGTGGTTGAGTACTGAAATGGGCTCCCCGGGAAAGTGGTTACAGCACGAGCTGACAGAGCTCAAGAATCTTCTGAACAATGCTCTCAGGTAGATGCTGTGACTCTTCAGGTGTTCTGCACAGGGACAAGAGTTGGTCTTGGTGATCCTTGTGGTCCCTTCCAGTGCTGAATGTTGTTTGCTCCTTGAAGGGTTTCAAGATCTGGCTGGACAAAGCTCTTAAGTAGCCTGGTTTGATCTCATAGTAGACCTTGCTTTAAGCAGGAGTTAACTGAGTATCTTGCTGGCATCCATTCTAACCTGAGTTAACCTGTGGTCCTATAAGCACTGATTTCTTTGGATGCCTAAGTGAATGCCATTGGTTGAATTGAAGCAGTGTCATTCCGAATAGGCTTAAAGACTCCATAATCTGAAATACCTGAAAATCCCATCAGCTTTGTGCTGAGTGAGCTTGTAGTTCTGAATAGTTCGCCTTTATTTTTACAGTAATCAGCCAAAATGACGAACACAAAGGGAAAGAGGAGGGGGACGCGTTACATGTTCTCGAGGCCGTTCCGCAAGCATGGTGAGTATCCCTTACAGTACCAACACTGCATCCAGTTACTGCCCTGATGGGCATCTGCAGTCCCTGAGGATGGACTGTGAAACAGGGGCTTGTGCCAAAGGATTTCTGAGAACTTGGGCTAGAAACTGTAGGGCCATACGCAGATCTATGCTGAACTCTTACTGCAAATGCATTGGTATTCTGATTGCTTGACAGTAGTCACAGGGCTAATTCTGTCAGTGCTTGAAAATTAATTTGAAGGTGAGGAAACTATTTCAACAGTTACTTAAAACATAGAGGGTTTTTTCCTCTGATCAATAAGCAGTTCCATTTGTACTGCTATATTAAACAGTTTAATGTCTCTTCGACTTCAGCATTAGGAACACAAATTTAATTTTTCTTTAGGTGGGTATTTTAAAAATTTGAAGTGTGTGAAGTTGTAATTACTGATTTAAAAAAAACGTGGTTTTTTGAAGTATTTAGGAAAATTTTATCAAATGCATGATCTGTATCCTCCATCCTTTTTTATGTGTGTGTGAAATTCTGGGCTTCCTAAGTATCCAAATTTGTGTCTCTTAACAGGAGTTGTCCCTCTGGCTACCTATATGCGGATCTACAAGAAGGGCGACATAGTTGATATCAAGGTACTTTCTGCAGTGCTGTGTAACTAAAAGCTAAAGCAGTGTGGTCCTGTGCAGTCTCCAGTTCCTTGGGGTGGACTTTTTTGTTAACTGGGTCATGTGTCTCAACACAAGTGCCTGCTGCTCACTTTCGGAGCAATATTGGAATGACAGTGCTTCCGGACCAGTAGCAGCACTTCAGTGTCATACGCTGATGTATGTGGGGTTTTGTAGATGAATATAGTTTGGCTGTGCTTTGTTGCAGTGTGTTCAGCTGAAAATCGGGAGTGAAATATGCCATTGCTAATGTTTGAGTTGGCTACTGGCACTACTTTCATAGGAACTCAGCTGTCATTTCAGTAGATGTTCTGTTTTGCTCAACTTGAGCTTGCTCTTCAGATGAGCCATGATTTATGGTGGGGCAGTTTGTAGTTATGTGATTGCAAAGCTATATTAAAACTAGAAATTGAGAAATAAATGTAAGGATCCATCATACATATAAATATGGGGGAGGAGTGAAGCAACATTTCCTGTCACTTGGTATTTTTTAGAACTTGTCTTTTAAAGTCAACTGTACTTTCATAACTGAGTTGTAGTGAATGTGAAAGCCTTTCGCCAAGGATTCCTACTTTGTTGAATCCTTTGGTTTGATTTGAAATGCCACATTCTTGTAACAGTCACACAGAAGGTGATGTGTAATTTCCTTGTTTGACTCTTGGAGAAAGTACTGTTCAGAATTGACAATTCCTGATGCACTGGAGCTTGATGATGAGTGTCTCTTGTGATTGCTTGCTCTTTCTGTAAGCAAAGTGATCAGTCATTTCACCGACACTGAAAGCAACCAGGACTGACATAGCAAAAGTTGGTAGTTTTCAGATGCAAAATGAATGGTTATAAATTCCAACTTGAAGATAAAATGGGAATATTTTAAAATTAATCTCAAATAATTTGAAATGTATACTTCAACTTACTTCTCAAAGAAAAATGCTTAATGCCACCTTCCCCCCTCCCCCCCTTTTTTTTTTTCCCCTGCTTTTGCTTCTTAACAGGGTATGGGTACTGTTCAAAAAGGCATGCCCCACAAGTGTTACCATGGCAAGACTGGAAGGGTGTATAATGTTACTCAGCATGCTGTGGGCATTATTGTTAACAAGCAGGTTAAGTAAGTAATGAAATTCCATGTATTGAACTTGGTATTTGAGAAAGTTGATCTGTAATTGCACCCTCCTTTCACTTTGCCAATTGGACAGTTATTGTCTTGATTGGTCATTCAAGGTGGGTAAAGTGTATTTCCTTTTTATAACCCAAGCAAATGATGGTCATTTGACTTGGATCCTGTCAGAGGAAACAGTTTTTGTTTTTCTTACCAGCACCTAAAGTCACATTACCTAGCAGGGGTTTTCAGCCAGTGTGCTGGTACTGAAGCCCTTTATAAATACTAGTCTGTAGCTGTATCCAGCTGGTTTTTGTACAGTTTAGCCAAAAAAGGGACAAGTTTGGTTTTTTATTCCAGGAGCTGGACTGCTGTGCATTGGTAATAAAATGACTTGTTTGTATACTGAGAGGCTAAAATTACGTATTCTCCACAACTTTAAAGTGTTAGCTCATTGTTATATATGACACTGTTATACATTAATAACCTTTTAGTTATGTGTAACTTACATCTGATGTGCATCTGCAGCTGTGCGTTGAGGTATTGCCCTTTGAAGAAAAATGACCTGTAATTGAGCTTATGGAGTTACTCTTGTAAGGGCTGTAGGTCTTGATTTAAAGTGACCTTTTTCAAGCACGGATTAAAAACTGACTCCCTGTCTTAGGGGGAAGATTCTGGCCAAGAGAATTAATGTGCGTATAGAGCATATTAAACATTCCAAGAGCAGAGACAGCTTTCTGCAGCGTGTGAAGGAAAATGAAAGGAAGAAAAAGGAAGCAAAAGAAAAAGGCATTTGGGTTCAACTGAAACGTCAGGTAATGTTTCTGTTGGGGTCACAATCCTTCTTCAGGAGATTACTTAATTCTTGCAGTAGTGGCCGCATCGGCATCTGGGCTGTCTGCGATGTTTGGTGCCTGAGCAGAAGTGCTCTGTGCCAGATGAAAATTGTAGTTGTAGCTGTGAACAAAGGATTGGGTGCTTCCTGCTCTGTTGCTAATCTTCAGCAGCAGCAGCTCTGGATGCTTTTAGGGTCAGTAGAGTCTTTGGTTTAGTTGAATTTTTAGTTGCAACAGGTTCTATTTTAACCCTTGAAGTAAAGAATAACCAGACTTCAGAGAAGAAATAATGGCTATTGCTTCTGGAACTGCAGGATACATCACTCCATGTTCATTGGGTTGGTGAGCTGCAGAGAGTAAAGCATAAGTTTTTAAATTCATCTGCAAGAGTCAGGCACACTTTCTGGCAGATCATTTTCTTACTGCTACTTCTTCAATCAAATTAATGAGACTAGGAATGGTAAAATTGCTGTAATGTTTATGTAATAAGGTGCTAAATGGTTGACAAAATGTTATTTTCTGAAAGGTTTTTGATCTGTAGTGTCATGAGTTTTCGTTTTTTTATTGTTCTGTTTACAGCCTGCTCCACCAAGAGAAGCGCACTTTGTGAGAACTAATGGCAAGGATCCAGAGCTGCTGGAGCCAATTCCCTATGAATTCATGGCATAATGCACGTTTAAAAAAATAAATTAAAGATCTGGTTTTGGACAAGTGTATGTGATTGTGGCTGATTAATTTAGTTGGGTTTGGGGTTTTTTTGCATTTGGACAGATGCTTTAGAGACCTTTCATTGAAGTTTATTTATTTAGCTTGCATTTACCATGATGCTTAGTCATATAAATCATCTGCAGCTTTTGCTGATGAGTATAGTCATTTACACAGCTTACAAATGCTGGAAACACTGAAATTTGCTAGTGCTTAGTAATGGTCATGAGGCAATATGAGGGGACATGGAATATTTCCCCAGCAGACTAAGAACTTGTACCAAGAACTGTCCAGTGTCACTTGAAGGCTTGATTTTTTTTTTTTTGTAGGGAAAGAGATAATGGCCTTCAGATTTCATTGGTACAAGGTTTTGTAAGGGGCCTCATGACCACCAAAGAATTGTTGAAACCAATTTTGAAAACAACTAGAGAGTTGCCTGTGGGCAGATTTTGTGTTCCACCACTGTAACCTGCAAAACAATGTTTAGAACATCCCTGTGCCAACAAGCATTCTTATAAAAGTAGTTTAGAAACAAGGTTTTCCAAAACTACCAGCCTTTGTATTTTGATTTTTAACATTTTAATTGGCTGGCATAGCTAAACACTTGGATTTTTTATGTTTATTGCATGCCTGTTGAATGTTGTAATGAATTCCTCTCATCCCAGATTTACTGATATCTCACAAAAGCCCAGTGCTACCTGTGCAGTTTCTTACATGGAAGATGATCTTCAGCTGACTGTTTACTTACCAGTGCTGGTTTAGTGAGCTTTGTTTGGAACAGTGTGAAGTGTAAAGCTTGCTAGAGACTGCTGAAGGTAACCTGCTTGGTTAGCCTTGGAAGTGCACACTCTCAAGATTAATTGTGTTGTAGTTACAGGTAAATAATATTTTACCTTGAAGTGTCATGTCAGGCATTGCTCAGCTACCTTCAGTAAGTGATGTAAAACTAATGCCTGCATGTAGAGAGAGAAGAATACTGGAGAAGCAAGTGACCTCAAGCTCTTTGTAGGTGTTGACTGTTGAAAGTTACTGAACAGTGAATTGCAGCGTGTAAGTGTGGGAGTAAGAAACGGGTAGATGATGAGGTTTGCTTTTTACCTAACTCAATCATGGGTGTTTCCATTCCTGTGGAATGAATGTAGGTTTCGGACCTTGAATTCAGAGTCTAGCTTGGGCTGGAATGAAAGGGTTAGATGGGCTTTAGGTGCTGGAGTTTCAAAGGTCCAGTGAGCAGATTGCTATGTTTGAGGTTCTCCAAGCTTCCAGCTCAGAAGATGCAGCAGACTGTATAGATGTAATGACTTTGGAAGTGACTTGGAGGAGCTTGCCCCTTAGCAGACTGATCCGTGAGAGTAGTGCTGCATTTTGACATCGGAGGTGTTGGACATGGCGTGCAGCACCGTATCCTGAAGCCCTCACTGTTACACCTTATGCACTTGGCTTTTACGGTCAAGGGGCTTTTCTTGGAGCAGCAAGATGTGTGTACTTCATGAACCTCTTTGGCTTGTCAGTTCCCACAGCCATTTAAAATTGGCATTTGCCTCCCAAGATAAGCATCATTTTCCACTAGGCTTTGTAGGAATTAAGTGGGAGTCTATTGGATACAAACTTTGGTGGTGGCATTTTGAATTTGCTTCTCATGCATGCATGTCAAAGCTATTTTGGTTCTGTGTTTGGTTTGTACTCATTTGTCAAAATCACTGGATTAGCTGTAGCAGCATGATGAAATTATTAACATCATACGTGGGGGCATAGTTCTAAACTTGTGAACTTATTTTCAACAATTTGGAATAATAAGACTGGATAGCATTACAGTGGTCTTGTTTAGGAACTGTGCTCCCCGAGGCACTGCGTTGCAACACTTTCCAATTTATTTAGTAAAAGTGTTTTTCAGGTTACTATGCCAACAGTAGTTGGTCGTAAATGCGTATTTGGAAGCCCTGTGTGGGCTGGGAAGAGAGGGAGGAAATGCTTTCATTGGTCAGGATTCCCAGAAACGACTGAAAATGAAGCTGGGTTTGTACAGGAGGAGAATAACCTTTTTTTTTTGTTTTTAATATTTGGAAACAGGACAGATAAACTAAGGTGTAACCTATCTGTTTGTTGCACTCAGTGCAGTGGGGTTTTCATGGTCACCTGAGGTTTGCAGAAGCACAGCCCAGACACTTAACAGATCTCAGCATCTGCTGCTGAAGTTTGCTTCCTGTGTGTTTGGCTGCCCTGTTTTTGCACAATCCTGACGAAAGAGGGAGATCTGTGAATTGGGAAAAGCTGAAGAACTGCCTGTTAGGACATCTCAGTCCTGAGCTGAAACATAAAGCGTGTTCCTTACAGGGTTTGGAGTCACAAGTTTTGATTTGCCCTGGAAGGGGTTTGACACACTAAACCCATAAGCTGTAACCAGTTCTCTGCAGTCCTGTTCTGAGGCTCCTTTACTGCCACAAACCTTTACCGCCGGTTCCCTGCCAAGAGCCCTGGCAAAATCTGTTGTCTCCTAGAGAAGCAGCAAGGAAGCTGCCTTCTGAGCTGTCAGCTTCATCTTTTTTAGCATGTTGGCAACACCGGGATTTGAGGTTTCCTGAGGGCTGTGTAGGCAGTGTTAGGCAGGGAAGGTCAGTGAAAGGGCAGAAAGGACTGGGAAGGAGGAGGAGAAACTGTGTCAGTGCAGAGGCTGCAGGCTGAGGACTCCCAGGAGGGAGCAGGGCACACACCTGAGTGGGGCAAGGGATTTTATAATCTTGCCATTGTATATATTGGATGGAGTAAACAGTCTTGATGATCTCTCCTTTTTCCTTCTCAGCGCAGTCCTGGACTCAGCGCATTTGTGGCCCTCACGATCAAAAAGATGGCATCCCAGGTGCTGTGCTGGAGTGTCAGCAGGGGCTGACAGCCAGGGGATGCCAAGAGCTGTGCACACACCTGCTGGAGAGAGTGGCCTTCCCTGTCCCGGCATAGGCAGGGCAGGGTCACCCTGTTCTTGCGGAGGCGCTGTGGGTTCCTGTAGTTCAGGCTGTGTTGTGAAAAAGTCAGGGGTAATCTGTGCCCACCCTTGGGCAGGACCTCCTGACGGGGGTGTGGGTAATGTCTCCCACAGTGCAGGGGCACCCTGTTGCCACAAATGGCCTTCTTGCACAGGAAGAAGGTGCCAGCTGTCCCTGCAGTGGCGAGGGTGGTGGTACAAAAGGTTATGAGTTTCCTGTGTCCTTGCATCGGCTGCAGGGGATGCACTGCTAAGGTCTGTGTAAGAATCAAGTTACAGCTGTGGGGATTTACATGGTCGTAACCATCCTTGCGCAAGCATGGGGTAGGAACATTGCTCCCACCAGCAGCACCCATACAGCTTAGGAACCCAGAAAAATACAAAAAAACCAAGCTCCAGAGGCTCTCAGGACATCCTCCCTGCCGCCATCACAGGAGTAGGACACCTGCTCTCTCCACAGGAGTACTGCTGTTGAATGTTACTGCAGCTTGGAACAGGGAGATGTGTCAGGCAGCAGTATGGCATACCTGGCACTGAGCAGTGTTGCTGTGGGAAAGGGGATAGTGATGGACCATAGGGATGGTGGCATAGGCCATCTGCAGAAGGTGGGTAAAAAAGCCTGATGCTTCCAAGTGGGGCCTGCAGAGCCAAGAAAGGCCCCTTGGAATAGCTTTGAGGCCCACATGTCCCAGAGGTGCTTAGTCTGCAGGATGGGGACAGCTAATCTGAGCCCCAACTACTTCAATTTACTGAGCTGTTCCTGTTGCACATGGGTAGGTGTTGATGGAGACATAGTCCATCACACCCTGAACATTAATAATTCCTTCACAGGGTGTCCTACCTGGGCTTGGGCAACGTTACCTCTCTGTTTGACCATCCCCATTTGCCCTTTGGGGGTGCTCCCTGCAGCAGGCAAGGCAGCTCAAGTTCTACAGCTGCCCAGAAAGGGGCAGCTCCTCAAGGTTTGGGAAGGGTGGTTGGTTAATACTGCTTTCACAGCTCAGCGCCTGGGAATCATCTGCCTGGAACGGACTTGTTTCAGTAGCATTCTTTCAGAGGCACACTGAATGTACTCTAATAGCTGTTCTGTAAAGGAATGTATAAAAATAGCCGCTGCTGGCACTGTGAGGCCAAAGACAAGTGATCCCCTGACAATAGGAGCAGATGACAATAGCAGGAATCTCTGGAAACCAAAAGCTTTTAGTGATACAAGAGAAATCTTGTTTCCCAAAAGAAAGAGCTTGCTGGCATGATGGGGAGTGAAGTAGAAACTTTAGAGGCAATAGGTTTTGGAAGTCAAAAGGGACCCTGGTGTTACCATAGGGGTTCTTAGGCACTGGAGTACCACAAATAATCAACAGTGCTTTTTCTACCATGCTTTTCTGCAGGTTCTACTTTAACTGATGTTAATTAGTGTTGTCGTAACTCAGCTGCCTGGGTGTGAGCATCCAGGGTCACCTGGGCTGCTTTTGGGGCATCAACCCCACATCCAGGGCCCAGCAGCTCTCACAATGGCTCCATCCCTCTGTGCCGTGAGATCAGTCCTTTCGTGTACCCGTCCACTAGCCTCTTCTATGTTGTGTCCTGCTGGCATGTGCTGTCTCCCTGAAAAAAATTAAAGCAGCCTCTGAACGGATTATTTATCTTTTAAGCACTTACACGCTTGCAAAGCAGTGCACAGCAGGAGCCACGGCAGCAGTCTGTGGAGACTGAAACATTCACACAGCTGCTTGCAGATCTGAGGCTCATTTAAGGGCAGCCCGTGGTGGAGCACCATTCTTCTCCGAAACTTTAAAAAACCCAAAAGGCTCAACCAAGACCACTTAGGTTTCAGGGCTGGCTGTTGCTTGATGACAAGCTGGGTTTTCAACACTGGCTGTAAAGGGATGTGTTCAGGTGTGGGAAACAAAGTAGTCTGAGGTAAAAGAATAAATAATTTCCTTTCTTTCAAGACTGGAGTCTCTCACTGCAGGGAGGGTGGTGCATTAAGGCAGAACCTGTTGCCGTTGGGGCTGGTGTGGTTGTGGCGGTGCACATCTCAAGCCCAGGGAGGCTTTTGCTGGCTTCTGCCCGCCTGCCTCGGGTGGGGGGGATGCCCAGCAGGGTGCTTGCCCCAAACGTGGGCCGCAGGGTGGTGGCCTGCCCAGGCTGTCCCCCAGCCCCCTGGTGCCTGCGCCCGCCGGCGCCACCCCACGCCCTGGGAGCGGGGAAGGTGGGAGAAAGGGGAAGGGGTATAAGCCGGGTGGGTAGCGGGGGGATGCTCCCGNGGGCGGTGCAGCGGGAGCGGGGCGGCCCTGCGGGCGGTGCTGCCGCCGGGGCCTTTAAAAGCCGCCGGGGCCGCTCGCTCCGGGCGCTGCTGGCCGGGCCGGGCCGGGCCGAGCCGAGCGGAGCCGTGCGAGCCTTCCGGCCGCCGAGCCGCCTCTCCCATGCGCCTGCCGAGCATGTCCCAGCCCTCCCTGCTGGCGCCCATCGCCGAGTGCCCCCCGGGGCCGCCCGGCGCCCAGGTCCGCCTGGCCGTGCTGGGCGCCCGCGGCGTCGGCAAGAGCGGTGAGTGCGGGGCTGCCCGTCCCCTTCCCCTGTCCGTCCGTCCGTCCGTCCTGCCTAACGCGGCGCTCTGTGTTTCAGCCATGATCGTGCGGTTCCTGACCAAGCGCTTCATCGGCGACTACGAGCCCAACACAGGTGAGGAGGGGGGCGGCGGGGCCGGGCGCGGCGAGCCCCGCGTCCGGCGGCTCACGGCTCTCTGCTCCCCAGGCAACCTCTACTCCCGGCTGGTCCATCTGGATGGGGACCACGTTGCCGTACAGATCCAAGACACGCCGGGATGCATCCAGGTACGGAGATACTTTGGATCAATTGGTTCTTCTCTGCCACCCAAAGGCTCAGCTTTTGAGCCCAAATTTCCTGCATGCCCTGACCTAGTCTCCTGAGACAGAGCTCAGGCTTCCCTTTGAACCTGTTTGATGGTGCTGTGATACAGCCTTTATACTTTCATGACCCAGTGCAGAATCTGTGCTCTCTGTTGTACCGCAGGTGCAGGAAGACTGCGTGCAGGTGCTGGACTCGCTGTCCAGGTGCGTGAAGTGGGCAGAGGGCTTCCTGCTGGTCTACTCCATCACAGACTACAGCAGCTACCAGTCCATCCAGCCTCTCTACCAGCACATACGCAAGGTGCACCCCGATGCCAGGACTCCCATCATTATTGTGGGGAACAAAGCAGACCTCCTCCATGCCAGGCAAGTACAGGCAAAAGAGGGACTACAGCTGGCAAATGAACTGGGCAGCCTGTTCTTGGAAATCTCCACCAGTGAGGACTCCCAAGGCGTCTGTGATGTCTTCCAGTATCTTTGCAAGGAGGTCAGCAAACTACAGCATGCCGGCAGCACGGACAGGAGGCGGTCATCCATCATCCCTCGGCCCAAATCTCCCAACATGCAAGATCTAAAGAGACGATTCAAACAGGCTTTATCTTCCAAAGTCAAGTAAACCTCCCAGTGAGATCCTGTGTGACTCAATAGAATTTATTTTTGTAAACTAGTTAATAAAAATCTTTATTTTTGTACTAATGCCAGCAGTGTAGAAGTAAGTATGTCAAAGCTTGCAATTTCCTTGCTGTTCTCTCATTTGACTGGTTGGGTTGTTTTGGAAAAAGAAAAAAAGCTGCATAGCAACTAAATAGAGGTAGTTAGAAAGGGGACTTTTGCCAGGAGGCTTTGATTCCATTTCTTTTTTGGGGGGCTGGGATTTTCTGTATTAAGCTACTCGTATGATTTTCTTTGGAGGCTTCCATTTCCTGTTTGTAAAATGGGAGTGTTAATGATGTAAATCATTACCTGCCTTTACACACTTGGAAAGCCCTTGGTGGAAAACTTTGCAGGAGACGAAAAAAGGCTCTATTAAGCATGAAAATAGAGAAGTGTCTGTAAGAATTCTAAAAGGTCTGCTTTACTCCCTCAAAGCTGCTGTTTTGCTTGCACCTGTAATAGCCTGAATGCTGATAGGCTGTTAGGAATGAGCTCCAATTTCTGATGTGCTTTAGAGATCTGTTCTACAGAATTAGTCATTTGAGCCCCAAGCATTTAACAGGAGGGTTGAGTTTCTCCTATAGATTGCTGTGGAACAAAGTGCTGAGCAATCCACAGCAGAGGAGTATGTGGGATGGCTGTTGCTTTCTCTGGAGATGTGTCATAGGAAGGCCTGAAGCTTAGGTTCTCTGGACAGAAAATAGCTACATTTAAAGGGAATCACACCTTTATCTTCCCCAGAGTAATTTTGTAGCTATTTGAAACAGGTCAGACTTTACTCTTACTTCACGTAAACTCTAAACTATACTAGAATGGGTTTTCTTAACTGTTTGCTGGATGTCTGAGAATGGAATGTGGGGTTTGCCCTTCCAGTATGCCTCTGAATTGTGTATGTAAGAAATAAAACTGCTCCATGCTGTGTAGAAAGTGTGGAAGTGGATTAATCTGTCCTCACTGGGAAACTCACTGTCCTCACTCAAGCGCAACTCCAGTGCGATTTTATTTTATAAAATTTCATAGATGAACTCCAAAGACCACCTTTTTCTTTCCTTGTGCTAGGAAAGGCAGGTGGGTGCTGTGCCTTGCAGTTAGTGGGCAGCCCCTGTTGTTTCTGACCCCTGGGACTTGAAGCTTCTTGGGCCACCTTCCCTCTTTATCTGCAGATGACCCTTCCTGATGGTGGCAATTGAGGGAAGGGTGACTGTGCAAGTTAAAGCTGATGCTCTGTGCAGAAGCACCCGAGGCCTGTGTGAGCCCTGGGCAGGAGTGTGGGATGCCAGCAATGCTATTCCCCACCCAGAGCTATGTGCACATCCTCAATCCAGGCATGTCACCTGTATGTCTCTTCCCTGAAGGCCCTGTGGTGCCCTACCAAAGGGCACAGGAGAGCTGGTACCCAGACCTGCAGGAGCAGACTGGAGCTGGGGACTGCAAGCTGGGTCCAAAACTCTTGGAGTTAATTCATGTCAAAATCATGGTGACAGCCTGGACAAACCAAAGTACTGTATGAACGTGTTAAGACAGTATTTAACACATGTCAAATATTCCTTCACTGTGAGAGTTGCTCTGCCAGGCCCAGGACTCTGGGCTTGAGGGGAGCAGGATGATGGGGTTGGTGAAAATGAGCACATCCTTGGCAGGCTTGAACTCACCACATGGACCATGTGTCCACGGGGAAATTTGAAGAGGAATTGAAAAATCACAAGTGGGGTATTTGTGAAACATTTCACCATCTTGAAACCAGGATAACAAATTGTTTTCAAGAGAAAATACCACTCTGGTACAGTTTTGGTTGTTTTTTAACCTGTAACTTTT
Source organism: Struthidea cinerea (assembly GCA_013397865.1). Lineage (NCBI taxonomy): Eukaryota > Metazoa > Chordata > Aves > Passeriformes > Corcoracidae > Struthidea > Struthidea cinerea. Next base: position 338,302 of record VZTI01003856.1, on the reverse strand, counting down.
GTCTTTGGAAATTATTTCCTACTCATGTATCTGGTACAGAGTTTCACCAAGCAAGTTGCTAAAGACATTCAGTGCACACATGGGCACAAAATATGCTAAAGGGTCAGGTAATATGTACTGGACAAGTCTGCATCTCACCATGGGTCTCAGTGGCCAGGTGAAAAATCACATTAGGCACTGACTTAGGTGCTTCCCACAGCCCCTGGCAAAGCAGGAGCTTGGGTCCTCACTGTGGTACAGGGGGAGAGTTTGTGCAGGAAGCAGTGGGCACTTGAGGGGCAGGGATGGGCAGGAGCAGGAGGATGAATGCTGTTATTTTCCCCATCTCTTTCTCTCGTGGGGAAAAAGCTAGAGATGGCTCTTGCTACATAGGCACCCATGCTCAGGTCAAGGTGCAGATCCTCCTGTCTCCATCCCACGCTTCTCATGCTCTTAGGCTGCTTCAGCCACATGTCAGGAGCAGGATGAGCCCCTCAGGGATGTAATGGGGAATATGGCTGACTAGAGCATGCCCAAGGCAGGGAGAGAGTGCTGCTCTGATCTGCCTCCAACCTAAGGCAGCAGCTACTCTGGGCCGCTCTGGATAACACTTTTGGGTACAGGTACATAAATTAGGCATTTATGCTGTTTGTCTGAATTTTCCTTGGCTGGCACAGATCTACTCTTGCCCAGAAGTTTTCAACTCTGAGCTGACAGATAAAGCACAGGAAGAGCCTGCTGGCTCCCAGCTCTTTTCACCCCAGCATTTACTTCAGTCCTGAGTGAGCAAAGAGGGGCACACCAGGGCAGGGAGGGCAAAGCATCTCTCAAGTACTAGCAGGGGAGATCCAAAGCCTTGTTTCTCCTGGGCCATGGCCGCTTATGCCCTCCCTACTGAATACTTGCCATCCCCAGTCTCTAAGCCCTTCACACAGAGGGTAGGGTGGCTTCAGGAGGTAAGTGGTGCATAGCCTGGCCTTTCTCCTTGATCAGAAAAAAATACGCATCTGCCTCTTTCCTCCCACCGCCTCCGCTATGAAACAGAATCATAGCAATTTTCCCTGACAAGATGGATGAGTGGGTTTTCAGAAGCAGGGATGTGTGCGGCATCACACACTATTATGGCTGCTACTACATCAGCATCTCCCCCTGGTTGGACTATTTTGTCTACTTATCTCCAAGCTCTGACATCATCCAGTAATGCTTTAAGACTTCATGAATTTTAAGATAGCAGCTGCCATCAACCTGTTCTGTGCGCTTCAGCTCGGAAGCTGCACATCCCTAGACAGAGATAGAGATGTTTTCTTCAAAAAGCTTTATCAATGTTCCCTTTATTTTCTGTCCCACTCGAGCACCTGGACCCAAGCTGCTTCCTCACTGTCTCTTGATGGGGACTTGGCTCTCAGCTCAGGAAATGGTCGGTGTTGCAGGCTCATGCTGTATCCTGTGGTTTGTTTGTACGAAGGATCGTGGACAAGGCAGACTGAGCAAGGACTGTGTTCACACCATGGGCAAGAGCTGGGTTCAAGCTTCAGACGGGGAACCAAAGTGATTGAGATATGGATGGATGGATGGATGGATGGATGGATGGATGGATGGATGGATGGATGGATGGAAACAAATCTGCATCCCATGCCTGGATGTCCTGTAAAACAATTTTATTCCTGTGGGACTTCATTAGCTTTTGGTGAATGGAAGGTCTGAATAGATTAAGAATAAAGTCCTTTAGGCAAAGGTGACCTTTTGGGGCAGTTGCACTTGGCACATGACCACTGGTGATTCACACCAGTATGGCAGCAGGATCTCTTCAGTTTCTCCCGAAGTGAGAATCCAAAGTCTGTTGTCCTTCTAGGAGCAGTGTCGTTGAGGGTGATGCTGTTGTTGGGTCACTGCACTTCACTACATGCAACACTCCAAGGAGCTGTGTCCCTGAAGTACCCTCAGAATGATATCCCTAAGAAGCTTCTTCTGAGTAGAGCATGGCTCACAAAACAGCAGCTCAGATTGGATCTGGGGTAATTAATGACAATTCAGATTTCCCTATTGATTCTCAGACTTGCTCTTCCACCACTCTCCTCATTTCCCCTATCTAAAAAGAAGGAGAAGCAAAGCCTTTTTATTGAAAATGGTTTTGAGAGAATTGGCTCATGAAGTTTTCTTACTACATTCAATGCTCGATGCTTTTGACTGAAAGAACTATAAATGTATATTGTGACTCGTTATGCCAGTGTATATTGTGGAGCATAATCAGCTGTATACTATCTTCCCACACTACCAAAAGAAAAATTAGGAAATAGAGATTGAGTTTTCGTTTCAGTGCCCTGTGATACTTGATTTACAACTGAAAAGCTGCATAGTGAATTTTGCATAATGATTATAGAGCTTCATAGATGTCATAGCTGCTGTTTTGAAAAATGCACTTGGTTGTTTTCTACCCACATTTTCCCTTTATGACAGAAAATAACCAGCCCTAGGAGCAATCCTCACCAGAGACCCTCACGGTGTGAGCTCCTATGTAGAAGTGGCTGCTTCAGCCCCATGCCTTGTCCTTTGGGCTTTGCTGGGCAAGTGCTTGGGCAGAGGTACCCATGTACCCAAGCTTGTGGGGTTGTGGTTCAGTAACTATATTTTGCTCTTGACCCGTGCACATTAAAATGTATCCATCCAAATGTGTCCATTAAAATGTATCTGTCCGGGAAATTGCACAAGGTTATTTGTCAGCCTGCATTACTGGGAAGCAGTAATTAATTCTTAAAGCTGGAATATTTATCTTCCAAGGTATTTGGCTCTTTCTGCCTTACTAAAAACATCCTCTTCTCAGGTTTCAAATGGTCCTTGTAAACATTTTGTAGTAATTTTACCCCTTGGGATGGTAAGCCAATATCAACAAACATTGTTTCTGGGAGCAGTTCAGAGAAGAGGAGACTACACTCTCCCCCAGCTGGGGCAGTCAGCTGAATTACAGACTCCGGTCCTGCAGCTGATACTTCCTTCCACTCCTGCAAACAAATCCCAGAGCAGGAAAAGTAATGTGCCTGTTGTTTGGGGCTCAGAGCCTGAACCCTTCCACGAGCCTTTAAGAGCTGGGTTGTTTGATCTGAACCATGCTCAGCAAGCAGACCTCCCAATGATCCCATTTCTTTTTGGTATTAAGAAGTCCAAACATCTCTTTTAACCCTAGAAGATAGATCTGGCAGAAGCCCGAGGAATGCAGAGATCATAGAGCAACCATAGCGACAGCAGCGTGGTATTGGCAGCCCCTTAGGATGTGAAGCAGATAAGGAGCTGTTGCCTTCCTGTAACAAAACAGCAGGCAATAAATATGGATGTGATCAGGCTGATTTGGATGAAAATTCATTGGTTGCACTCAGATGCTGAGGAAGAAAAGGCCTGGCTGTCACCCCAGCGTGCCCAGTGCCAGGGGCGAGGGCAGCTGCCCCCCAGCCCCCAGGGGTTAGCCCTGGGTTCTGCCTGAGGCTGGGGAGACTCCCCTCACCTCAAGAGAGACGTCTCAGCAGCTTCTGAGCAAAGCATGCACCACAGCCCATGGAAAGGAGGTATGTCTGAGACAGATCATTTTGCTCCTCCACGGGGGGATACCACCCTGCATGATGCCCCCATCGTGGGCAGCCGCCCCATGGTCTGTGCTCCCCAGCAATGAGGAGATGAGCCCACGGTCCAGACTTACAGTACTTTTTAATTCTTCACCATCTTCAAGCCTCTGAACTGAGTTGGGGATAAGCTGGCCTGGGCTTTAGACATGAAGCAACCACTCCATCAGTACAGACAGGAGGAACATTTGAGGATTGTATATCAGAATTAAGATTTTCTTTACCCTTTCTCTTACAGCTTCACGTCTCAGACAGCATATAGCGGCTAAACCAGAGAGCTCTGCTTGGGTTTATTGCATTCTTCAAGGTGCCCAGTATCCCATTCAGGTGGCAATGTCCCTGCAGATTAAAGGTACTTAAAACACAGCATTAGTCAGGAGGGAATTTTTACATCTGCCCAAGTGCTGTTCACATATGGCCTATTAAAAAGCCTCCTAATGGGCTGGTTTGCAGCTGTTGCACAACAAGGCTTTGGCTGTTATTAGAATGTGCAGATGAGCTACAGCACCTGCTCTGTGCTTGGGGCTCCCCATCCCTCAGACACACAGCAGGGGGAAAGGTGCTGCATTATTTTAAGGAAGGCCTCAAGAAAGCACTGGTGCTTCTGCAGTGAGCTCAGTCAGGTGCAGGGTGGGCTCCATTTCCTTCAAACAGGTACCAGTAAGTGATTTGCTATTAAAAAAATGTTAATAAAATTTCATATCTGGATGCTCCTGTGTTTTCAGCACGTAGCAAATGGATGCAGATGGAGCGTGACTTCTGGTGACCCTTCAGTATTTAAACAGGGAGATGCAAACATAAGCGTTTGTCTGAGTCTCACGTGCCTCTCTCATGCCAATGATCCTGCTGTAGAAGAGCCTGTCTAGAATTAAGGGCTATTGGCAGGAGGCAGAGGTCTGTGCTAATTCAGGCTCATACCTTGAAGATAAAATATGCATCTGGTTGTTGAGGTGACTCCTAATTTTAGCTCTGGTGTTGAATAATGGAATAGCATTAATAGTCTGATGTAAACCTGTCCATATTTCTTATGCAAAATAACCATCTCGGTAGTGAAACAGACTTCTTTGATTTTGCCTGGATGCTGAAGAACACTGCACAATAAATATGCATTTGATTATCTTAATGTGAGTGAACAAAGACGTATTGCCTAATATAGCTGCAATTACAAGAACTGATGCATCAAATGCAATGAATTGTTTACCCAGGCTTTTGATTGTTTCAGGGATTTCTGATCAAGCTTGCTTAGAAGGCATTATAATCTGTTTGTCTGTGTTAACGAGACATTCAGATATGAAGCTGATGAAATATAAGGAAGACATGAAGCAGAACTGAGCTATTTTAACCTGGGCAGTGAGCTCTCGTGCTGGCTGCATTGCCCTCTTGCACAGTAAAGGAAAAACACAGGAGGAAACTGGGATTTTCAGGGGTGCACCTTTATGTGTACAGCAGAGGAGAGGTAAGGAGATGTCAGTTCTGCTCCCAGCCACACCACCCAGCCATGTGCCTGCGTGCTGTACAACGGGAACTGGTAATTATAAAAGCCTCTTGCTTACCTGGAGGCAACACAATCGGCTCCACTCACTGCTTGTGCCCTTCCTGATCTTCAGCATCCTCCCAGCAGGGAGCTGAGCTGGCAGACATGCCTTAGACACCGGGGAGGTTCCTCCTGGCAGCTGACTGAAAGTCTCCACGGTTGTGCCTATGCTGCCAGCTGAAAGAGAGCTGGAGACTGAATCCCAGTCCAACATCCAGTGGACTGGTCCATACCCACTCTGCTTAAAGCTAATTGCCCCTAAATTAGGCAGGTCTACGTGAAATAATATTCAGTCCTGGGACTCTTCTGGGTCCTCTGGGATACTCTGGTCCTTAATGATTCTTTTTTTTCCCTTTTTTTTTCTTTCCCCCTGCACTTCAAAATACTCAAAATTATTTGAGAGCTGTGTTTGAGCCCATAAGAGTGGCATTTTTAGCGTGCAAAACAGGCTTTGTGTTTTCTTGTACGAGGCTCATGGAGGCATTTTGGAGTGCAATGCCCAATAGGGTCCTGTTAAAGGTTGTATGGGCAGGACCTAGCACCACCCCATCCATGCTGTCTTTTGGGAGACAGCTTGTGGGAATGAGCTGTTCCCAGGGCAGTGCTTGGAGGGAGCTGGCTGGGGCCAAGGCAGTGAGCTGTCAGCTGCAGTAGGTGGTCAGAATTCCACCACAGGGATCCACTCCATGAGCCTCCTTCAGGCCCCTGAAGAGACAAACCTGTTCACTCCAGTGAAGATCAGGATTTTCCTGTATAGCTTGCCACTAACAAAGAGAGTTTGGCTCCACTCTCTTTGTCATTCCCCTTCATGCAGGTTCAGGCTGATTTTAGGCCTCTCCTAAGCCACCTCTTTGCCAACTACCCAAATCCACGTCCCTCAGCATCTCTTTGTGGCTCATGTTCTCTAGGCCACTGGCCATCCCATGGAATTTCTGCAGTTTCTCAATGACCTGTTGAACTACAGGTCCTAAATGGGATAACACTTCTGGGGCAGATTTGCCAGCACTGTGTAGGAAGGGAGCTAGCATGAAAACTAGCCATCGACTGCCGGGTGCATTGCTCATAATGCATCTCCAGAATATTGTTTGCTTCATTTGCATCGAATTCTCCCTGAAGTCTCATAGCAAAGCCCGGGTCCTTTCCTGCATGGCTGTTATGTAGGCAGAAGGATGCCGTCCTACACCAAGCAGAGGGTTTGCGCTGCTCTCGTTGAACTCTGTGGGATTTCTATTGTCACACATCCCAAGTTTCTCAAGGTCCCTCTGGACTGCCTCTCTGCCAGCTCTGCCAAATGGAGATGGCTGTCATTACTTCTAATCTATTACCATCTGTAAATGTGCTGAAAGTGCCCTCTGTGTCATCAGCCTAGAGACTGATGAAAATATTGAACAATATCAGCTCTTGTGTCATTCCCTGGGGTCCTCTGTTCATTACTGGCTGCCAGATGGCCCATCACAACATTGATTATTCTTTGACCTAATGGTCCAGCTAATTTTTGGTCCAGCTAATTTTCAATCCATCTAACAATTTGTTCATCCAATTCATGTTTGCTCAGGTTTTGCATGAAAATGCTGCAGGAGAATTTCCAGCTATCAAAGCTGTTTCTGATCACTGTGAGTTTCTGATGATGGACAGCAGCCATGAGGTCACATCAGCACCCTCAGGTGACTCGCATCTGCTCACCTGAATCTGGATACTTACAGCTTCTCAAAGTAGACCTTCATCTGTTGCTTCTCCTATTGGTTGTTCCCCTTCTTCCCAAATCGTGCTGGATATGTGAAGGTGTGGGAGTAAGCCTTGCCAGTGAAAATGTATGCAAAAAAAGGCATTAAATGCTTTGGTCTTTTTGCTTGTCATCTGTCAGAGGGTTGGCTCACACATTCGTCGATGGACTCACAATTTCTCCACGTTTGCTTTTGCTGCTAAGACACATGTGGCATCCATCCTCCACGTTTCTTCTTGTCCCATGCAGTCTAAGCTCCAGCTGGGCTTTGTCCTTTCTGATTTCATCCCAGAGTGAATGAACAATGCTTGCAGGCTCCTTTTGGTTGCCTGCCCACATTTCCAGTTGTTATGTCTTATTTTGCATGTCAGTTAATTGAGAATATACTTGCTCAGACAAAATGCTGTACAATGGAATGGTTTGCTCCTAAGCTGTCATTTTCATACTCCCTGAGCCACTGTTACTCTTCTCTGATCTCCCAGGCCTTCAGCTGGATTTAGGGTGTCAGGTCACAAGCATTCCTCCTTGGCATCCCACCTCCAGACTGCAGTTCCCCATCTGTTTGTGCTTTGGATCCATGGCACCACCTCAGATCTCACCTCATTTCTGAGAACCACAGGCACAGTGCTGAGGAGCCCTCCTGCCCTCAGGCATTTCGACAGTTCAGCTCCCTCTCTGTGGGGCTTGTCTTGTCTCCTTCATGTCAGCTGTAGAGAAGACAGCAAATAATGGATATAAGCTGCACCATGGGGATTTAGGCAAGACATTTGAACATACTTTCTAAGAGTCTGGGCAGTTAGGTCTGGAAAAGGGACACAGCAATCCCATACAATTTCACTCTTCAGCATTTTTTAGGAAGAAAGAAGAGGGCAGTGCGGTTAGGTATTCCTGTGCTGGGTCTGGAAAAGCTGGATGAATTCCTAAGCCCTGCTCAGCCTGAGTTTTCTGTCCTCTCTTCAATGTACCATCTGCATTGTTCAGTCATTTCTGCTCATTTCAGCTCCTTTCTCCACATGACCAGGTCCTCAAGGGCTCTCTCTGACCCTCCCGTTTTCTGGTCTAGAAAAATGCATTTCATTCCTTCACTATCAGGAGTTCCATCTCTTCATGGTCAGCGGATCCATCTCTTCATGGTTTGAAAAACAACGGAGTCACGCTAGTGGGTGCCTGTGAGCACACAAGCTCCTTGGGGAAAGGGGCTGTTACCCTCCCCTGGAGAACGGGGCTGAAGGCTGCCCACCCACCCATCTGCTCCTTCCCAGAGGACCCAGAGAAATGCAGGGAATGTGCGCTGCTGATCCTGAGAGGGAGCTGGAAACACAAACCAGAACAAGTCTCCGCCCGACATGGCTGCCCACCACCAGCATTGGGAATACTGCCGGCTGAGATGGAACTGGCCACTTCCCTTAGTCTGTTGGAGCAGGGAACCCATGCTCTCAAGCATGATCATCAGCAGTGGCTCAAACATTGCCAGGGAGCATTTTAGATGACTTCATTTAGAGAATCACTCAGCAAACACCAGCAGAAATCTGGTATAATTGTCGTAATTTCCACTCTCAGCAGTAACTCCCTTTTGTTCTCCCCATATGGAAAAGTAACACAGCTGTGCCCTGTGGTCCTGTGGTCAGGACACTTCCTCCATCTCCAGCTCAGCAGCATGCCATGGAAAGGTTCACCACCTCATCAGTTGCTATCAAGTGTGGGATGCAGGGCTCTGTACTGGCTGGAGAGGAAAGCCCTGGTGCTCAGGGTGCAGCTTGGCTCCCCAGGGGAGGCTCCAAGGGATACCACCCCTGCAAGGACAGGAGCTGCTCCCACCTGTGCTGCCCACCCTTGCCTTCCCCAAAAACTTCAGTCAAACCTGGGCTGAAGCTCTTCACTTCAGCACGTGCATTTCCAGAAAAAAGCAGTGACATCTAATCACATCCACTCAGCCCTCCCACAGGTCAGGTTGACCCCATGGGAGCCACAGTTAAGGACACTCACAGTCGTCCCAAGTCACAAATCTCTGCCCCAGTTAGCTCAAACCAGGTGTGATAAAAGCAAAACCACCCCTAAACCTCCACATTACCTAATGAAATCAGCCTATTCCTTGATGAGCTTGTACAGTGTGCAGTCTCAGCTCTTCAGAAGTGGTTTATAAAAATATTAACCCATGGATGTTCACTGCTTTTAGTTCCCAGTGAACACTCAGAATTTGCTGCAAAACTGTAAGCAAGGCGGGATCTAGTTCTGGGATAGTGTTTTGCGCAGTGCAAAGGGTGGAGATGGGGAAGGTGATGTTTCTTTTGAGGGGCAAGTGTTGTACATATAACAGTGTGCACTCAAGCAGTACAACACAACTGCTGTAAGAGTTTACACTATTTAAAAAACATTTAAAATGGGGAAGCCTCAGGAAGCCTCCTGAGGTTTGTCTGTACCAATTTTAGTCCAAAGGACACTTTGTGGCATCAAAGGCCTTAATGAAAGATGTCCCAAAGCAAATGGAAACTGGAAGTCTTTTATATCTTATATTTTTTTTCTATTTCTTTTGTTCCTTTTCTTCTCCTGATAAACTCTGTATAATCTATCCACAAGCAGGTAGTCTGAGAGAAGGTTTTATTACTGACAACTACAGACAGTATTTTCTTCTGTCTGAAAAGTAAAGATAGATTCATGTAGTCTTTGCTGCTGCTCTCAAGAAAATGCCACTTTCCTCACCAGAAATCAAAGGCAGGCTAGACTTTTCTTACCGATTTTTCTAAATTATTTCTAATGTTATAAATTTTTGCTTTCACAGCACAAGTCCTGTGGTGTGACTTTTACTTTAAAACCCTCGGCTCCTGGAGACAAATCTCTCCTGTCACTCAATGCAACTTTCGAACCTTCACACACTAAAAGAAAAGTGATGGGCTATGATCTAATGTGACCCAAAGACTCAGAAAATTAGAGAGCATCCTGCTCTCCAAAGCTTTTCTTTTAAATTGTATGATTTTTAAATCAATCTACTAATGTGGAGAAAGAATTAGGGAAGAGAAAGGATGGCTTGTGGTGATTTTTCTCCCTTCTCCAGCTTTCCTGTACTTTAAGAATGTGGCCATGCAATCCATTGGAATGAGCTGAGGAAAGTGGGGTCAGCCAAAATCATTGAGTCATGGAAATCTGGGAGCTGCAGCTCTTGAGAGTTCCAGAGAGGGGCTGGTGTGCTTTGGGAAAGGAAATGCTGGTTACTGTCCATCATCTGCTTGCTCTCCTGCTGCCCTCTTCCTCCAGGATTGAGGAAATTTGATTGATTTGTCCCTTATGCTTGTCAGAAATGTTGCCCACTGGGGACTCTGACAGCTTTGTTTAATCTCCGTGGGGCTGTGCTCAGAGGCTTGAGCAAGCTGGTGCTATCAACACCCTAATTTGAACCAGGCCCTTGTTGCTATCAATCAGCATGGGGCAGAGGGTTGTGCTCAGCTAGGAGAGCCCAAGCAGACAGCTGAGGGAGGCAAAGAGCAGGAAGCAGAAGCCTTGTGTGCACAAGTCTCAGCTGGGGGCTGCTGCCTGGGGCAGGAGAAGGACAGGAGCTACTGCCGCTGCTTAGCCCTGACTCAGTGAAACAAGTCTTCGAAGAGGGTGGGATGTGGGCATTAGTGCTTTCTCCTAAACTGAGCACGATAAGTGCTTGTAGGCATCAATGACATGCGGACAACCATGGGAGGCTCTCACCCCAGGGCTGGTAGGATCCATCTCCACCAGAAATCTAAAATGCTCAGAAACGACTTGCTGAGTCTTATTTCCTTCTCTGCACAGGCTAACACTGAGCCCAGGAACCTCAGCGCACCCGAGCAAGAGCTTTTGCTGCGGCAGGGAGTACCCTTGGCTGCGTGGTGGCCCAAGGTGGGGATCTTGCTGTCTGTCCCCAACCTCATAGAGACCAGCATGTGGCAGCCCAAGCTGAGCACAAAAGAGAGAGCACAAGAGAAAGTTACAGGGTCTTTTGTAAGGACTGTTTTTTACTGTTTTCCAGAATATAATCAATATATACTTTCATCTTGTTAGCATGTACTGGTTTTGTGTGTATGATGCGGCCTTAAACCTCTGCTGAGTTCTGTGTAACTAACATTTTCTGCTGAGCTTCTCATCAAGCAGAGGCTCGGGCTCCAGGCCTGCTGGGGACAGCTACTGGTCCTCTGTGGTGGGATGCAGAACCACACAGCCTGTACTCCCTGCCCATCCCTGTCCCCATCCCTGTCCCTGCACCCCTTGCTGGGGTGCTGGCTCTCCTTCCTGCCCTTGTTTTTTGCCAAGAGACCGCACATCGCCCCTCCAGCCTGGGCAGAGCAGGGTACCCCGTACTCTGAATATTCCCAAATGTGAGCTATTAGGGTGGTGGTGGTTTTTGCTGCATAGGCTGGTGTGGATGTTTTTTTCCCCTGCAGAAGGAGATGAATGGAGGAGGAATCCACGTAATTGGATTTGTCTCTGCTGCAGTGGCCTGAATGGGTGATGGATGGTCCAGCCAGGTGGAAAGGAGGTGCTGTCATCCCCTGCTAACCGACCTGTTGTGCTCTTTCAGAGAGAAGGGGTCTCACCAGGGCATCCTCCAGGAGCCTTCTGGAAGAGAGAAGTGTTTTGCATATGCCGACAGGGACATCCTCCACACCTCCCCAGCTAGGACACCAAGGCTTGCAAAGCACCAGGTTTACTCAAGCCTTTGTGCTCTGCCCCACACACCTCCCAGTACAGTCTTGAGTGCTGGCCAAAATTTATTTATTTCTTCAGAAACCTCACTTGTGTCTGGCAGTCTCAAACACTGTGTTTCAAACTCCTGTGTGCTTGACCTGTCCTCAGAGCCACCTCTGATATGCCAGGGTTTCTTCAGTTTGCACTCCAGAAATTTCTGCTGGTCAGATGAGGAGAGAATCTAGTTTGCCGGTTTAACTTCCCTCAGGTTACTCTGAAGACATCAGTCAGGTTGAACCTGGCTTGTGGTTTTTAAGAACAGTGCCAGGTGATTCCTGCAGTGTGGCTGGTGATGCTTGGCTGAGCCAGAGAAGATGTGAACAAGAGTGAGATAAACCAGGACAAGATGCCGTAGGCTGTTGCACTTCCTTACAGAGCCAAACACTCCATACCCTCCAGCTTCATTTCCTGGCCTGCCTGCTCCCCACAAATGGCCTGCAAGGACATCATGTTTGACAAGTGGCATTGCAAGAAGCCTTTTTAGTTCTCAAGCTCCCCTTTGTTATCCTCTGCTCACGAGAGTTATGACGATGGCACCAGTGACCATAGATGTAGGTGTACGTCGGTTCCTGGCAATCTCCACCCTGTGTGGTCTGTTCTTACATAAGAGTCAGAGAAGATGCTTGACAAAAATATTTTCCACTTAAAACAATGAAACAGAGTCTTGATGACATCATTTGCCAAGCAGCTGCAGATAAAGAGCTTGGGTTTTTTTTTTCCCCAAAAATGGGGTTACACATTCTTCCTACCAGACCCAAGTAAACTCATCACCAACACTGAGCTCATTGCTGGAGATGATGAGGGTGCTTGGGGCACAGAAGGTGTGATCAGGACCAGAATAGCTGTGCCTGGTTCTGCATCCTGCCTGGTTGGTGGTGTCAGCAGTAACCCAGCTGATGTGCTGATACACCCCCACACTACAGGAGGATTTGTCTTCTTTCCTTCCTCAGAGAAGTGCAAGAAACTGGTTGAACTGGGCTGTTGAATCTGCTTCAGTCTGCTTCTGTTTGCAAAGCAAAACTCCCAAACTTCCACACAACCCACAGGAAGACTATATAAATCAGAGGAATGGGACAAGAGGTGCTGGGAAGGTACTTTTCACAGCTTTTACCTTCTACCTGTTGAAACCCTGATGCTCCTAAGCAGTTGCTTTGATTTTACAATATCCAGGCAGCTTTGGAATTGGAGCTGCTAAAATCAGAACCAAGCACTTTCCACAAAATGGTAGTGAATTGCTTCATTTGCCCTGGATTGCTCAGTGTTCCCACTGCTTCATTGAGCAGGCAGCCTGTGAGCTGCGATGCCAAACCTTCCTGGGTGCCATGCCTTTAGCCCCCAAGGCCCCTGCTACAGTTTGCTGAGAGACGTTCTGATGGTGTTGCATCATTCCTGAAAATTGTAGGTGTTTCTGCAATAAGAGCAGAATTACATCTGGGTATGCAGGGTATGAAACTTAACTGCTTCTCAAGGGGGCTCGAGAAGTAAGGCATTATTTTACTGTTTGTGGTGTCTGACCTTTATAAGGTAGGGAAAGTTGTTCTGGAAGCAAGAGCCACTGTGAAGGCCTAAGTGCTGAAATGAAATTTTTATTGCAAAAGCATTCCTACATCTTCTCTAAAGATTTATTTTTTATATAGACATAGAAATATTTTGGTTTGTGCTTTGTTTGCTGTCTCATTTTTTTATTTTTTTCAGATTATTCCCCCATCCAGTCTGATAGCTATGCCTTGTCTTCTTGCAACCATTGGCTAACTGCATCATGAGCATCTCTATTGTGTAGAAGTGAACTGAAAACCAGGGTTTGACACAAAGAGAATGTCAAAGGATGAATAGAGAAGTCAACTCTTTTTCATTTCATTTCGTTGGGAGCGAAAACTGCCTTTATTTTTCAGGAACAGCAAAGTGGTAGTGTTTCTTTTATGAGAGTACAAATAATAAAACTTCACTGATTATGGTTAAGAATGAGATTCAAGAAAAAAGCCCATGTAAGTAAAAACTTGTTTTTATGCTACTGCTTATTTCACAAAAGCTTGCTGAGTCACGTGCTCTGAAGGGTACCTGAGGGGGAGAGGGATTACATATTCCACACCAAGATGACAGAAAATGCTTTAAATTTTTAGCTTGGGTTTTTTTGAGAACAACTAAATCTTCATTGATTTTTCTAGAGATCAAAGCTGAACACACGTAACTGGAAAGAACAGCCCCAGGGAGAGCAGAAAAAAGAAATGCATGACACTTTACATTGATTTAGCCTTATGTTCCACTGGACAAACGGGATATAGCTAGAAGAGCCATTACACATCATTGTTTCCAAAGATGGCCTTGATATTTGCAAGCACTTACACAGAATTACAGCTTTAAGTACAGTAACAAGTGGTAGAGCTTTGCCCTTCCCTCTTTATCTTTTAAGTCATAAAATTACACACAGTGCTTCTGAGTCATCCAAAGAAGCCTGAAGAGGTGGGCAGAACATCACTATCTTCTCATTTGTAGGGAAGGTACTAAAAGAATGGAGGGAAAAAAACCCATGAGCAGCTATGAAGAAAAAGGAGGAAGGCTTTTCCATACAGAAGAGATGTTCCTCTGGGTCTTACTACCTGCTGGGAGCTCAACTTCCCAAAATCCTTTTAAACTCCCAGTTCCTGAGGAACACATTCAAGGTGTTGCCTGAACATCAAAGAAGAAGAGTTTGAAGTAGGCTTTACCATTTCCAGCTTCGCATTTTGGGCAGTGAAGCACAACCAAATCCACCAGCTGTGGAAAATCTCTCCTGAGCAGAAGGAATTGTTATATGACTATTAGCTAAGATCCAATCAGTGATTTTAGAGAAGTTGCCACCATCAGGTTCTCATATCACTTTTTGTTCCCAATGGAGACTGAGTGAACTCAAGTTGCTTTTGACTTGATAAAAATCTATTGAGGGGTGATGTCGCTGTTACGTCCGAGGCGCATAAAGAAAACGACACAGAGTCCAGGCTCATGAACAGTGGAAGCCGAAGCTTTTCTTTAATAATTTTCTGACTACTATATAGGATAGATCGCAAAAAGTGTGTTGAGTGGCAATAGGTAATCGGTTCCTCGGCCATCCACCCCTTGAGAGGATTGGTCAAGTCTTAAGATACCTATTCCATAATATTTTCAAAGTCAAAGCCATAACAATCTTGCAAAACAGCCTGCGGGTGCAAGAAGTTTATGAAACTGTGACCTTGTTTAAAATAGTTTACATAGGAAAGACAGTCCTCTCACAGAATATTGAGAAAAGGCTGAAGAATTTCTCTGCTTCTAGCTTTTTAGCACCTACAAGGTGAGGCACTGGAAACACTGTACATATCTCCCCAAAAAGCAGTACATTTGCTTTCAGCCCAGAAAACCTGCTAAGTCCCAGTTAGGATTTACCTGAATCACTGCTTCTCAAACTTTTATGCAGGTAGCCTCACCTCTGTTTTCACATCTTGATTCCTTTACGGGCTTTCAACCCTATTCCATTTCCAGGATCATGAACAACTTCGTATCTTACTTCCTTACTTCTCATTCCCTCTTTAGCTCTGGAAGTCCAAGGATATGCTCATGACTTGAGGATAGATCAGTAATCCATATACTGAGCACCCAGATTCTGCACAGCTTTTCCCATACTGCTAAACACAGGGGAGACGAGATGAATAATTCTGGAGACTAAACACTGCTGGAGACATACCCCAGCCTCACTGCTGTGCTGCTCTGGGTGTTCACAACACTCAAGACTAGTCCTTCTGTAGGAGATTTCTCTTGAAAAGAGATAGCTGAAGACATCCAGATTGGAGCCAGGGAAGGAGCTCAGAGTGTGGACAACTGCTTGGGGCATTTAGTACCTGAGCTGTCTCCCTGGGTCTCCTCTACTCAGTAAAGTAGGTACATCCTTTAAAGACTGCTTGTTCTTGTACCTTTAGTTCATTTATGTGTTTCTCACAGAAACAAGTGTGGCCCCAGGCCAGCAAAGACATCTGTGTCTTAGACAAAGGTAGCAAGTTCTTACTGGACAGCCTGGGCTAAGTGTAGTCCAGTAAGAGTCGCTTGAGTTTGAGTGAAAGTACCACTGGGGTTCCAATTCTGCCTGCGTAGAAGGCAGAGGACAAGGGAAGTCCCAGATTACCACGTGTCCCGTCTCCTGATTGACCCAATTCAGCCGTGCCCTTCTCTGTAGACTGTACCTGAAAACAAAGGGATGGATGAATGAATGGATGGATAGATAGAGTGACAGAAAACATATTTGATGTGTTAATTGCCTGAACTGCTAAATTCCCTGGGTTGGTTTCTGTCCTTCTTAGCTCCTCCTGAGCTAGACCTGTCAGGAAGATGGCAGAAAATGGGGAGAGCTAAGATAATGTAAAGTTATTGTCACATTTGCCACTGTTGCCTTTGAAATGGATACCACCAAGCATGTGGTGTAAGTACAGTAATGCCTGGATCTAGTCTCCAGGACTTTATGTCTAGTGGGCAAGTCCCACCAGATTCCATTTGACTCCATAAAAACAGTAATTGCTGTCCCCAGCAGTATCATACTCACCCATGTTTTGGCCAGCAGTGCTCCCACAGGTATTTCCCAGCAGTACACCTGCATTGCACACTTGCCTCTCTCTCTTTTCCAGATAAATGAGGACTGTGCCTCTGCTTCATTCTGGGCACATTTGTGGGGTGAGCATGAGGACCCTGGGTATCAACTCAACTTCGGCCAAGGTTTGTATTTCAGGACGAGCCCTTGCCCATGGTCCCTGCCTGAGCCCCAGACAGCGAGTGCACACACTCAGGACACAAAAACAAGAAGAGCCCAGGATACTTTGACCTGTTTGCTGATGTGAAGTATTTGCAGATCTGTGGAACAAAGAGTTGTCCTATGCTTTGTCTCCATAAGGGTCCCCTTCAATTATCAGCACTGGATCCTGTGACAGCTCAGCTGATGTAACTGCCTGAAGGTATATACCTGTAGGGCTGCAGTGCTACTGAGCTGCTACTCCTCTGCCACAGCCATGGAATCCTGCTTTTGTTGGACCGCTGTGCGATAAAGGCTTCATTCACTCTGTAGTGCTGTTGTTCCTTTCCAAGTGGCTCTTATGTTTCCTCTCCCTTAGTGCACTGCTGCAAGATCTTTATAAAAGATAAAAGAGAACTGATTCATTGTTTGCTAACAACTCCCACGATGTGAAGCGGCTGAACACTTGGTCTCCAACACTCTTTCATCGCCGTGGGCCTGGCTTGGCCCTCTCTGGAGCCAGCAGGACTTTATCTTGATATGAATTAAACCTCAGATGCTATGGCTGATATCAGTAAGTAAAAAAAGGACAAGCCTGGAGTTCAGAAGTATTGTATAGAATAGACAGAAGCACACTTGCTTCAGAGCTGGGGATTAGGAATTCTGGTCAGTGGGGCTGATCTTGATGTTCACAGACATGGGTTGCCCTCCCAGAAGTGATGCTGTGAATTAGCACACTCTTTTGCTGCTGTAGAAGAGTCACAATGTGGTTCATGAGCAAGCAATTTTATGTGATATTTTATGAAACTGTAGTACATTTATCATCAAAAGTCTGCTGAAGGAAGTATTGGGCAGGCAATGATAAAGGCCAAGGAATTGACTGATCTAATTCTGCAGCCTGAACTGCTTGGCATAACTTTAACTGCAACTAAGGGTTTTGGTGTCAGTTCCCTCTCCTGACAGTGGCACCAGCTGTAAGGTTCCTACGTCAAGCTATCAATCCCTGTTTATTCAGATGGCTGGCTGCTTCTCTGGGCAGAGATCTCCTGAGCTCCCAGGTTAGCTTCCCAAGCTTCTTAACATCCATAAATTCCTGACGAATGGCCTTTGTGCATATATAGTGGATCTGCTGCTTCCCTGAGATTGGAGAGCAACTGTGCTAGTGTTGCTATATGGAATGGTTTGAGAGGGGTCCCTGGCAGTCTTGTCTGCAATTGTTATGAATAATTTAGTAAAGCTGACCAAGATTTGGGAAGGACATCTCGGTGATTTTTAAGGTCCCTTCCAGTCCAAACCTTTCTAAGATTCTGTGATTTCCAAGCAGTTTTCGACTATTTCATCAGACTTAAGTCTACTTTATTTATTGCAAAGCAAGAGTGTTCACTGATTTGACTGAAATGGCCTGTTTCACAAACAGCCTGTGGTTTTGGAAGGGCTTCTATCTTTTAAGGACTGCTCTGTGTTTTACAGCTTTTTCTCCTGGGCTGCATCCTCCAGCCACTGTCACTAGAGCTGCAGCAGTTCGCATGCAGCACCTGAGGAGATGACCCAATGACTCTTGAACAAGGAACCTGGTAAGGTTTTGCTCTCACCTTCTCCAGTGCACCTCTGCCCGTGTGATTTTTTTTTTTTGGCTGTAATTAAGTGTAATTATAATAAATACATCAGATATAAAACAATCTCCTACCTCATAAAAGGTATCCAGGTAAATTGCCCGTGTTTGTGTGGGAGTGTTTTCTTTTTCACTGGCAAAGTTTCCTTATAAGGAGTAGTAACAATGAAGATTCTGTTAAAGAAAAATGTGTATTAAAGGTTTACTATTTCACTGGTTTTCTGTAGAATCATTTACGCAAAGCTGTGAGTCACCAGCTGAAGTTCAGTGTCTGAAATTGCTGGCAGAGTAAATTAATTTTGTGCATGAGAGATCAGTAATCTGCATGCATTACAGTCAGTTCATAATTGCTTTAAAATCACATGGCAAATGATTATAATTAGGACAGGAGCTGTTCAAATCAAGAACGAAAGAAGGCCAGAACCTAAATCTATTCATTGCTACGTTTCTCCTCCTTAAAGGTTTCTGAAGGACGTCCCATCTCCTAACTGGAAAGCACAGTGGAAGTCATCACTGCCCCTTCCAGCTGCTGCTGTGTTGTCAGTGAGTTTGGCAGAAATGCTTGTGAAGTGCAACATTTACTCTCAGTACATGTCACAGGGACCTAGGCATAAAGGCCTAAAATAGGGCAGGTCTTGAGAGCAGTAACTTCATTGTCCTGCCTGGGTAGTTGAGCCTACCTGGAAAATTGAAATGACCTCTGTCTATGACTGTTCTGTCTCCTCCACACCCAGGCTCTGCAACATCTATCACTACAGACCTTCCTCTAAGGGGTTCTCTCTTTAGAAGCAAGGAAGAGTCATCTATACGTAAAGGGAATGTCTCCAAAGGTGAAAGATGCCTCAGGGAAGTACATGTCATTCTTGAAAAAGGTTACTATGCATTAGTCCTGCACACTGCAGGGGGGCTGAGACCATGGCTAAGTGACTAGAAAAAAGCAGAACAGAATGAATTCTTGAAAAGAGAAATTCTGCTGGTAGAGGCTAAAACCAACACAGAGACACCCTACCTCCACCCCCAGCTCCCCATACCGATACTGCAGAGACAGGGGTGTGAGCTGAGCCTACACAAGCCCCAGCAGCCTGACTGGGAGCTCTTGCCACAGTCCCCATCTCACTGGTGGTGCAGAGGCACAGTCCCTTCCTGCAAGGTGCTCAGTGCCCCAGGACACGGTGGGAGATGGCAGATCTCCTGGCAAGGCCAGGAGGTGAGGGAGACGGGGGAAAGCCTCAAACACGTGCGAGGGGGTGATGCAGCACGTCAGCATCTGAAATATTACCCAGGGTTTTGAAACCATCTGAGCAAAGACAAGGTTTAAAGGGGACTTCACTGCAAGCTGTGGCTTTTGCCTCTGGTTATCTGTGATTCATCCATGCACAACGGGCCAGGTGGGAGGCAGTGCCCACGCAAATGGTGGGCTGTGGGGCAGCACAGCCCCACTGCTGCCAGCAGACAAGCTCCCCCAGTCCCATGGGAGGGCAAAACTTTCTGAAGATAGCTCCACGCAGGAGAAGGATGCTGACTCCAAAATGCGTAGGCATAACTGAATCAAAGAAGTGGACTCACCCAGTTTACAGCAGCTGGTACAGATCATCATTTAACTGAATCAGAAGAGAGCAAAATCTTCCTACTCCATAAATCCAGATGAACGTGATTAATTCCAGTGAAATTTTATTATCAACAGATTATATCTGGTCTTCATTTGAAGATTTGTGTAAGGGTCTTTTTTGACAAGGTCAGCAGTTGTGCCGAGCCTGCTTTCTCACCAGCCTGGAAATCCCTAGCACTCTGTTCACCTTGACACACACACGTGACACAGAGCTGCTGTTTTGACAAGGTCAGTCCAAGGAGCAAGGCCATGGGCCATCCCCTGCCTGAGAAGGGGAGCATTGCCCACCCCACTGCTGGTGTATGCAGAGGTGGAAGACCCATTGCTCAGCATACCAGAGATGCCAAGACTCTGGCATCTTAGTGTAATTTCTGTTCTTAAACACAACTTCCATCAAAAACGTACACCCAAGAGAAAGCTATTATTTTCTCTTCACAGGTGAGAGAGAAATAATATCAGCAGGCAGTTGCTGCTGCCAGGAAAAATAGAACCTTCAAGCTGGGTGGCTGCTGAAGTCCCTCAAGCAAGAAAGTTTTCTCTCCTCCAATGACTTCTGGATGACATAGCAAACCCTCTTACCTGATAGCCTGCAGTTTACATGAGAATTGCTGCAGGACTCCTCTAATGTGTGCTTAAGATGAGATTGATCTGAGGAAGGATCCTTGCTTCTCTTGCTAAGGCTCTGACCAGAAGGACTTTCTCCAAGTGACACATCCTGGATCACACCGTCCTTTTGCTCTCAGCAAGCCGAGGCAGACAATGCTCCTGCCTGGGGAATTCAATAACCGTCCTGAGTAGCGCAAGAAGCTCCAAGGCCCAGAGACACCATATCTAATACTAGCAATCAAGCATGCTGTCATGCCCAGATTTAGCCTCCCTTTCAGCCACACAAGAACTAGAGAAAAGAAACTTCAGCAGGATCAGTGCATTTTCACTGACAACAAATCCAGACAACGCAGGATCCAGACTGGTGCTCTTTCAAGAGACGTGTGTGACTCACTACAGCTGTTCCCAGGATATAAAATGTTTGGAGTGATGACCAGAGGTCACGGTGCCTTTGCTCCGATGCAGCTCAGCAGCACTGAGGCCGTGCAATGTGCACCAGCTTGGCAGACAGAGCTGACAGGGTGGCTATGGAGACATTGCTAGTTAAGAATAAATACGGGTGCTGTCAATCACTAGTGTAAAACCAGATGTTGTGAGATTGCANGTGACTCACTACAGCTGTTCCCAGGATATAAAATGTTTGGAGTGATGACCAGAGGTCACGGTGCCTTTGCTCCGATGCAGCTCAGCAGCACTGAGGCCGTGCAATGTGCATCAACTTGGCAGACAGAGCTGACAGGGTGGCTATGGAGACATTGCTAGTTAAGAATAAATAAGGGTGCTGTCAATCACCCAAAACCAGATGTTGTGAGATTGCTTTTGTGGCTAGCCAGCTGACAAAGTGACAAATCTTTCATCTGCAGGAATAAGAGAGTTTGGCATAAAGATGTTTCTTTTGAAATGGCAAGGAAGAAGTCTGATGTGTCTCAACAGATTGGTTAAGAGCAGTTTCAGGCCAGGGGAACAATGGACTGAGATCAAAATCTCTGAGCAAAAAGAGGCAGTTTAGATTTCAGGTGCTTTGAATTTGTGCATTTGTGAAAAATTAAGATGATTCCTTAAGGGGTTGTGATAGTGTTTTTATATGTCCCCTGATAAATGTAAAAGAATCTGGCTATCAATTTAGCCTTTGCACACATATCGTGCTCTGCAAACCCAGCAAGTGCAAGGCTGAAAGGGGGCTACACAAAGGCTTCAGAAAGTAGGTCCTCTGAACAGCTCCTGAGCTGAGTGGTGGAAAGAGATGTGAGCGGATGGGTACCAACTCACCCTTCTGCCATGAAGATGATCTGTGAGCTCTTGAGATAGTTCGAAGTCATATGTCCTAAAGAATTGTTGTTGGGGTGGTTGTTTATTGCTGGGATCACATGGCTATTGTTTAGAACCAGAAAGGCTCTTTCCACTGCGGTCTTATTAAAGTCCTGCTGGGTGTTTCTCAAGCCTCCCTTGCAAGCCAGACAATGCATCACATTATATTACAACTCATGTGCTTTTTAACCTCTTCTTTTTCCCAGGTCTAGGGCAAGATCAGTCTTTGATGAGGCGTGGTAGTTCTGGAGGACGGAAATAGTAGTCTAGGGCAACTTTTATCCGAAACTCATAAGCTTATGTGGTCCCTGGTCATCTACTGGAGAGACCAACAACCAGCGTAACAGGCACAGACAATGAGTTTCATCGTGCTGTCTGTAACAGGCAGGTCCTTGTGAAGTCTAGCCGTGTTAACAGCATGCACTAGAAACTGGACTTCTGTTTTCTTCTAGAACAGAACAGCAGTCTGCACCATAAATGAGTGGCATGGTATATCTACATCCCTTGTAACAGCAGCGTAGCAAATATTCAAAGGGGCTTCTTACAATCTCAGCTGCATCCTTCAAGTCAGTTCAGTATGGCTCAAGCAAACTTGGACAGCATATGCTGTTATTCACAGGAATATAAAAGCTGTGATGGGCTGAGGAACAGGGAAGGTAGGAAGCAGCAAGAAATACTGTGGAGCACTCTGCAGCAGCTGGACTTTGAAGGCTGAATCTGACTTAATTTTCTGATTTCCTTTTGATTAGGGAGAAGATGGTTGTGAAAAGGAAAGCCAAGAGGCAGCCAGACTGGAGAAGGTCTAACACTGTCCACAGAACCACTGGATGTCAGAGTGCAGCTGGACTCTCATTGACAGAGAGGGGGTGAGACATCAAACATCATGGAGATATTTGTCAAGGAACACATCTCATGAAAAGCTTATCCTGCAGATGTTCCTAATGCCTCTTCATACTTGGCATCTAGAATAAGATTCCTCAAGGATATAAATTATTAACCATATAATGACATGGACACTCAAAAGGATGTTCCCATCCAGAGCACCATCAGCTGTGGAAGAAGATGCAAGCCCAGATGTTTATTCAACAGGCACACCATTAGAAAAAGCACAGTGCCCAAATAGGCAGGTTGCTTCATGCAGCATCATGAATGATTAGACTGAGTTATACAGACTTATAGTCAACTTCCCTGTCTCCTGCCAGCAAGCTTTCCAGTCTCACATACCAACACAGTTCATGTGCAGGGTAGATTTGTTGAATTTCTCTCAGCTAGAGACTACCCAGCCTCATTCGTTTTAGTCTTAGGTTTTCTTGGGTGATAAAGGTGAAAAATTCTACATTTTTGAAGTATGCTTAAGCAATTTCCAGGAAGTAGATGCATATCAGTACGTGCTCTAGTGTTACCTAAATGGTCCTTAAGAAATAGGAAGCAGATGTTTTAAGGCAGAAAACCCCAGCATTTCACAAACAGTCTCAAGTTCTGTTTATTTAAAGAATGTACTTAATAAGTCAATTGTGAGCATAATCATAAATAAAGTAAAATAGGTTGCATTTGTCATGACACTTTTAGCTGGAACTGTTCCGGATTTTGTTTTCTTTGGAGTTCTGTAAGAGCTGAAGACTCAAAAGGTGACCTTCATAATTCATTAATCATCACAAAACACTTCCTTGAGGGAAAGAAATATGAAAGGTATGTGCAGCGCTGAAAGAGGGCGGCTTGATTCACAGCAGATTTGAGAGTCTGGGCTCTGAGCCAGAGGATGATTTTTCTTAAAGAAACGGTCCATCCAGCCCCGAGCATGGTGGGTCCATCCAGCCTGGTGTGCATGGTTGTCCCCCCTCTGGCCTGCCTGTTCCTTCCACCCTGACACCTCCTGCTGGCTCTGCAGAAGTCAGGGCTCACCTCTTTTGGCAGCTCAGCTCTGGGGGATGGTGGCTTGGCTTGTTACTCCAGCTCCAGCTCGGCTCTTACACTGTCACCTCTGCCAGAAGCTGTCCTTGCCTTGCTCTTCACCAGCACAGACCGTCTTCTCCTGGGCCTCCTTTTGGTCTCTGGATACACCTATGCAAGTAAACCAGGAAGGGACAGGACACAGGCTTCTGGCACTGGCCTGCAGCTGTCCTGGTGGAATACTTTGCACATGCCCTGGCATGGTTTTTAGCCCCAGCAGCCACCCCTCAGTGCAGCAGACACCTGGGCACAGTTCAGCTCCCAGGAGACGCAATGCACACACAGGTGCAATGGGCTGTATGGATCTACACCTGAGCTGTAGGCGCAGGCGGGTTATCCAAGCAAATGCAAGCTGTGCCATGGACATGTTCACTTCACACGTACAGTTGCAGTCAATGAGATCCATCCTTCTGCACTCCCCTCACACTTGGTTGCTCTACAAGCTGTTCTGGGTCAAAAGAAGGGTCAAAAGAAGAGTCAAAAGGAGCAATCAGGCATCCTATAAGAAAATTTTTTTGGGCTCAACAACTCAAGATTTGTGAGACCTCAACTCATGAAAAATTAAGCCTGACAGACAGAAGAGCCCAGGTCTACCATCACCTTGGAGGTGAGACTCCCCTTGCTGTGTATGGGTGTTTCAAGGATCCCAGTTAATTGCTCCAGCAGTGCTGGCAGTGCCAGGCCTGGGTGTCCTCACCATGAATAGAGCTGTGGCTGCCCACGCCCTCTGTGGCTGGGGCACACACCATTTTTCGCTGTGGGGCTGCTGGATGCCCTTCACTCTCACCCCGCACATCTTCGGGGCTGCTGGATGCCCTTCACTCTCACCCCGCACATCTTCCAGCTCTCTGAGCTGTGCTTGTGGCCATTCACTGTCTTGACTATCACAGATGAAGCCTCTGGTGCATGTTGCCACTGCTCATGTGGTCTCCTGGAGTTCAAACATACTGATACTGTTTTTCCCTCACACCACAGACGTCACATCTTCAAGCTTGTTCTACTTGAAGCAGCTACCAACATCTGTCTGCCTCACCAGTGCAGTGTGCAGCCAGACCTGGAGAGCCTCGGCTACAGATCTGTAGGAGTGGCATTACAGACCGAGGCCCATACTTGGGCATCTAAGTAAAGCAGATCAGTCTTTAAAGGCACTCAGCATTGCAGATCTCCCTGATTTTGTCAGTTGTTCACTTAAAAGGAATGAGAACGTGATTAGAATGGTACAACTCTCCATAACTCATCTGGGATAACTCCTTGTTTCCTCAAGCAAGTCTTCTTTTAGCCAGGCTTGCTAAAGAAATGAAGTTCCTGCTATACCATGGTTTAGGCAGAAAAGCATGTGTGCAGGTGTTCCTCCTTATTCCTGCACTGTCGAACTGTCACTGACATCAGCCAACGTGTCCCATTGTTTTCACAAAAATAAATGGCTGTGTACAGGAGAAAAAGAGACGCTGGGAATGTCTGCATGGGGAAGCAGGAGAAAAGGACCAATGTCTTCACAGATAGCAGGGAAGTTCTACGAGACAGGTACATTAGGGCTACCACAGCCACTGATAAATGTCTTGGAGCTGGCACAAAAGAATCTAGCAACTCAGCAGAAATCCACCAGGAAACCACTCCACCTACATTCCCACCGTAAGTCAGATTTTCTCAAGGCAAATACATCGCCAAAACTCTCTTCATCCCTCCACTTGCCCATGTGCTCTTTTTAAGCCGGACAAAAAATAACAAGAATGTGACTTGGCTTGGAGGAATGTGAAGTTGTTCAGGAAGGATACATAAGCCCCAAATGTTTAGGGAGGAGAAGCGCAGGTACAGAAGCACATCCAGAGACACTGAAGTGACAGTGGGCAGCAAATCAAACACTTTCAAGAAAACACACCCTGAACTCTATCCCCACACATGTGTTTTGCCATGGAAAAATGGGTGAAAAGACCTTTTACAAAGGGCTTGATGTAGAACAGAGCCCCCTGGTCCCACTCCAGCACAGCAGCAGAGCAAGGTTTTATCTTAAGGGCATGTGTAATCTCAGCAAAGCAAATAGGATTTCTTGTGCGCTTAAAGTTAAGCACAGGTTGAAAATTGCTTCTCTGGCTGTGGGACAGGGTCCTTAACATGCAGGTCATCCTTTCTGCCTTCACAGCTTCTGGGAGTGTACACTGGGTGCTGAGACCACCATGTGGGTGGAATGACAGAGTCCAGAGCAAAGCAGCAATTTCAGAAGACCAGAGCGATCAATTTCTGAGGTAAAATCATAAAGCAGAATAGGGTTTTTCTGACGTATAACACAGTGCGTGGGCAGATGTAAAAGCAGTCTGTAAATATCTGAGGAGAGCAAACACTGTTGATAGAAAAAAATTACTTAGGCGAGCACACTGACAAAGTAATTAGGGTAAATTAGAGAAAATTAAGAAAAGGAAAATTCAAATTAAATACTATGGGCATATTGTTGAGAGAGTTTAGGCTATGAAACTGCTGTCTACAGTTTTTGCTAACTTTCACAGTTCTGCTTCTCATAAAGCCATCAGGCTGGAATTAAACAAATTAACATCAATACTCTGGATTTTTAATTTGTTTTAATTTTAATTGGATTGCCTTTGCATCATTCGATGTATCCGTATTACAATCAGGCCACTCAATGTCACCTCTACAAGAAGGAAGAGCCAAATTATGCTCAGAATATTAGTATCAGTCTTCTTAACTGGTTTTGGGCAAATGATGCTGGAGCAATGGAGATCAGACGCTGTTCCAGGCTGTTCAGATTTAGGTAATGTACTTTGGGTGTCCATGCATTTTTCTTTTAATCTTTCAGTGTAAAAGAGCTTGTTTTATATTCACATAATTATTTCTATCATCTAAAAATAGTTGACATTTATTCACACGGCTCTTTTGCATGGTGAAGCTAAAGCACACTGGGATTTTAGTATGAGCAGGCTGCTTAAATCTTGTGTGTCAGCAAAGGAGAACCAAAGACTGGTGCCACAGCCTGCAGTGAAGGCAGGCCTGTCGTCACCTGTGGCTCTGTGTTTCAGAGAGCTCAGGGCTTCACTTTCACAGAGGATGTGCTGCTGGTTGTTGCTGATCAACTGCCTGGATCCAGATCCCCGGGAGAGGTTGGTCCCGGTGGAAGGATTCCAAATGCCTGTGCTGAGCTAGACTATGTCTCGGTTGTGATGAAGCCATCATTGCCCCTTGGCAGTGTTGCATCCTGGCTTTAGGCAGGGCATGTCCTGCTTCTGCTCCTGTCCTTGTCTTTTCGTTCTGCTTTTGTTTCTGCACAGAAGGCTGCTGTAGAATCAAGGGGAGCCCAAATAAACATAATCCAGGGTCCAGACGCATGGGCACAGGTAGTTGGCAGAGCAAGCTACCACACCTTCTGCAGAGGAGTTGTTCCCATTGGCACCACCGTGTCCTGTTTGTCCACAAAACCCCTCTGGGTCTCTTGTTGCACCAGAGTTGGATGAGAGCAACTGGTGCAAGGACACAGTGCCCAGTCCAGTCACAAACCACACTCTCCCTACCTGGGAGCTGGTCTGCCAGGGCAAGGACAGAGCCCAGCCAGCCCTTGTGTGCAGACCCCTCCAGCATTCCCAGCCTGCTGCAAAGGCAGAGGGACAGCAGGTCCCCGTTCTGCCAATGGGGGTGCAGAGCAGTGAGGTGACCCTGGAGCTGCAGACGCTCCCCCTCCCACCATGGCAGTTACAACATTAAAAGCACAAAGTGTTTTTTATGGCTTGATCCTTTGCTGCGAGTAACTTTTGCTGCTATTTACCTCCTTGGGGTTGCCAGAAGAAGCTTCCATGAGAGGTTCGAGGCTTTGCTTTTCTTCTGTGATGATTCTTCTCTTGGCAAAAGTGCCTCCATCTACATGAGCAGCTGGTGACTAAGCAAATAATTTCAAGGAGCTCAGTTTCTGTGGAAGCCTTGCATGTGCCCCTTAATGTAACTCTCCATAAACACTGGTGTCACTGTGAGAGCGGACAGCAGCTATTGCCGCGTTTCTTGGTAAACACAGATGGTGTTTATGCTTAAATATGCCAAATGTGGTAATGAGAGCAAACTTTCAAAGGATTTATTTTTATGTTGTTTCCATTCTGTCCCTCTGATAATTAAGGCTGCTGTGACCTGCCTTTAGAAGGAGGAAAATATATTTATGCAGTGCTATTCAGATTTCTAAAATAACTAAGGAAGGTCTTGTTTGGTTTCTGCTGAAGGATACTGAGCTCCTGTTTCCTAGGTTTTATTACCCTGTATCAAAAACTGTAGACCAAGGTTTACAAGGATAATTTGGCTACTGGTTTATGTATATATTAATTGCTTCTAAAGCTTTCTCTACCAAATTACTATTCTTTTTTCCCCCAGAAAATGACATTAATGTAAGAGTTGGAAAGTTTTACTCTATTCTGTGCAGGTTCTTATGCCATGCTCATGCAGTAGCAGTGACCACCAGTGAGGAGTGTGTTCAGACGTGTATCTGTCTTCTGGGACGTGTCTCTTCTCCCACTGCCTCTGGAGGTGAGTGTGCTGGGAAGCCCTGTTTCAGTTAAACACTGACGCATGCAAGCATGCAAACAAACGTCGATGCTAGAGGCAAGATCTGAGAAAGTCTTACACTCTGTGAAGAAGGTGACAGGTCTCCCTCCACAACTACAAGCATCCTTGCTCTCCTTGTCCCTACGGAAAGGAGCTTCTATTCCTTAGGATAAATTTCTTTCCTGAAAGAGTGGTCAGGCGTTAGAACAGGCAGCCCAGGGAAGTGGCGGAGCAGCCAGCCCTGGAGGTATTTAAAAAATGTGTAGATGTGGCACTGAGGGACATGGTTCAGTGGTGGACCTGGCAGTGCTGGGTTAATGGTTGGACTTGATGATCTGAGAGGTCTTTTCCAACCTAAATGAGTCTATGATTTTATTATTCCTCCTGCAGGGACTAGTTGAGGTTTCTTCCCACACGCACATCTGCCATCGCTCTTGGAGGAGAGCCTGCTTCTCTGCAACACAAGCGCAAAACTTCCCACAGATTTCGGTGCTGAAAACCTGGAATAAATCCAAATAAGGCTGCTCTGAAAGGTCAGTCTGACTGACCAAGCTGGAGCACAGAGCACCCCTATTTGTCTTCTGTCTTCAAGCCAATGCACAGAAAATCTTTCAGAGCCAATGCAACCTTGTGCCACGAGCATTGGCACTGGATGCTTGGGATGAAATAAATGGGCTGTGACATTTCAGTGGGGTCAGTGTTGAAAAGATGCTAATGTGACATATCAAGCAAGCTATGACAGACAGCTCCAGAGATACCTTTCCTCCAATGGCTCAGCACCAGTCATGCTTGCTGTGGGTCCTCGGGATTTAAGTTTTGATCCTTGTTATCCCACTGTCTTATTGCACTAAAGGTCACAGACTCCCTGGCACCTCTTCTGTTATCAAATACGACCTGTAGCAGAGACTCTTACACTGAGTTCTTAAACAGCTGTGCCTAAATGTCACTGTTACAGACAGAGACTGCAAGCACAGAGACTGTGTGTTCTGTTGGCACAGAGCTCTTGCAGGGATAGCAAACTAAGCAGAACAAAAGAAAAAAGTATAATTTCTTTGTATTATTTTAAAATTTTGAAATCATCTCAAGATGACTGAATAATGCAAGCAGCTTTCTAATGATTTGACCTTCCAAGAATACTGTCTTCTTTAAGAAAAGGTAGAGTTTCACCACATATTTTGTGACTTTGAGATAAAAATAATATTTAAAACCTGTATTCTCCCTTCTTGTGGCTTGCAGATGCAGTGAGGAAGACACTAGGATGGTTTTTACTGCTACAGCTGTTACCATTTAGATCGTGGCCAACAAGAGCTGTGTGTTGTAATTTCAGGAGTCTATAAGGCAGCAGCTATGTTAGAGACAGCTGTATCTGTTTTCTTTTTTACTTCATCTTGGCATCTATACCCGTATTTACAGACTTGCACAAGAGGCTTAATTTCTTGCATTGCCAAGCATCTTCAGCTTCCACCTTTGAAAATGAGAGTGGATTAGGGGGCCGAACCCTGGAAGCAGGAGATACTGACTTCCATGGCTACTTCAGCATCACAACATCAATCATCAAGACACTCAAATGCAGATCACAGAGCAGGAATTGCTGATCACACCTGTTTCTCTCTCAGGGCTACACACAAGTCTGTAGGATGCTTCTGGTCTATGGAGTCTGTTTCCCATAAAAACTGACCCAACTGAGGACATGGACTTATTTTTCTAGGGTCAGTGCAAAAACTACTGTTGAAATAATGATTGGATCACCTGAAAGATGGTGGTGCAGATACAGAGGTCTTACATGCATCGAGCAAGTAACCTGTGATGAAAGCTTGGCTAAAGGTTAACATTTGCGCAGGTGGAAACCAATGAAAAAGGCCTGGCAAACCGGACACTCACAGGGACAAACGTAAAACCAAGTCCAAGCCAGTCGCTAGAGTAGCTGCTAAACACTGAAGAAACTCATGCTTTCAGTCCTGCTGGACCAGATCCCCCTACAACTTTCAGAAATTCACCTCATAGGAGATTCATATCACCTAACTTCAGGTATTTAGGCTCCCTCTGTAACCGGAGGAGAGAGAAAAGCACTTCAAAGGTAATTCATCCTACCCACCTCCAGGAATAGGTCTTGATGACCTCTGCTGCATTCTCCCCATCATCCCCATCATCATCTTTCTTCTGCTGGGAAATACAAAACTGGATGCAGTATGTCGATGTGGTATAATGAGGGCTGATTAGAGGGGATAATCCCTTCTCTTGATCCACTACAATCTTCCTTTTACTTCAGGCTGTATGAGCAAAGGCTGAGAAACCGTCCATGTATCCCATCCTTTTGCCCAGCTTGTGTGAAATGATGCTGCTATAGGGTATTTCCCTGGCTCTGTTACCACCTCATGGCAAGAGCAACACTACATCTCCATTCTCTATGGACCTTTGGGCTTCCTCACAACAGTCCATATGAGTTTTGATGTTTAAATTCAAGTAGGAGTTAGTTTTACTTCCAGACTCAAAGATGGGAAATCCAGACTCTGACAACAGTTTAACAGGATGTGAGCAAAATCAGCTCAGAAGAAAGAGTCTGGTACACAACTTAGAATGACGATTTCTTAAAAGAAACACTGGATTTTGGTCTGATTTTTGCAATGACTAAGAAACAAAAATAGTCACAGTCAAATATTAATCCAAAATAAATGAGGCATGAAGGATTAAGACATAGAGATGACTAGATTTTCCACATCATTTCATTTTAAACTGTTGTTAGGAACTAGGAAAAACAACAGAAGTGGTTGTCTTTTTAAAAAAAGGACATTTTTGAGGGAATGCCAACTGCCCTACAGCATCCCGAGCTGAATCTTAAAATAGGCTATTGAAGTGTGGCGCAAAACCATGAAAAATATTTTAAGAGTAGCTGGAAGGGATTGGGATCGAAGTCCCCCACTAGAAACAGAGAGCAGAGGTCCCGGGAGCCGTCTCATCTTCAATCCAGGCCGATTTCCCCGGGTCCGTCCTGCCCGTGTTTCCCTGACTTGCTGGCACCACCTGGTGGCATCCCAAACAATGTGGTTTATCGAGAAGCTGCCGGAAAAAAATTCTTCCTCTGCAGGAATGGATAAACCTAAACCACAGCAAACTCTACTCCGGCACTCAGAGCATGATTATTAGGAGCTATCAATCAAAAAGCTTGCCCTAGTCTCCTTCGAATGCAAAACAGTCACATTGCACTTACATTCAAATTCCTGGCAGTATCATAGCTGGGCAGGTTTCCAAGATTTTCACATAACTGATATTTTTACAGAATAGCACTGACATTTATACAGCTGTAAATTCCAAAGGACTTCAAAAGCAATAATTGTGAAGTACCATTAAAGTGTTAGAAGATGTCAGCTGGGGGTAGGTGAGCAGAACATCTAATAGGAAAAGAGAGAATTTTGCCAAAGGACATCTGAGCTAAATCATGTTCTTAAAAAAAATAAAAGTGCAGGATGTTAACATGCAGGAGCTTTCCTTATAGGAGCCCTCCTTACAGATTTTATCCAAAAGAGCACCACAAAATGAGCTGCATTAGATCTCATCCAGTCTAATATTGGAGATAGACATTAAACCTGCTAAACAATCTTCTTCCACATGGTTAACAATCTGAACAAATAATTTTCTGCATGATTTCCATTCTTGTATCTCCAGAAGGAGTTTATTTTATAATTCACAAAACAAAACATAACATTAGTTATTTGCATCACATGTGACATATACTGTGCTTGCTTTCAGTGCTCCAATCTTTAGAGCTGACTACAGGGGAAGCAGTGATTAATGGGTGAACTAACACCCTGCATTGGAGCATGGGGAAGCTTTCTTAGTGATCAAATGGAGCTGATCAGGAAAGATTTAGATTACAAAATCTATAAAAGAAGTAATAAAAGCAATTTATTAACAGCAGCAGGTGATATCTATTGATCTGCAGAAGATATATAATCAAGAAGGACTGAGATGAGGTTACTCAGAAGGAGTATGGGAGACAGGAAAAACTTATGGGCCCACTAGTTTGCATGCCCATGAAGGGCTGAATAAGGAAAGCCAAAGAAGTGCACATGTAACAGGAAAAAAAAAAAATAGGAAGAACATGGATCTAGAAAATGTAGGTAATACCAAATAAACCTGACACCTTTCTTCACAGGTGTTGCACTTCACAAAAAAAGTATTTAGTCTCCGTGGGGATCTGAAAAGCATCTCACTGGATGCCCACAGAGAAATTATCAAGCACCTTTTAGAAAATGGGATCCAGCACAGCACATATGTAAGGGCAGGCTTTGAGGTGGCCTTCAGGAACTGATCATGGTGGGAATTTCCTCGGTGGTCAAGGCAGAGAGCAGAACCCCAGGACGGTACATGAAGATGTTCAGTCAGAGCATAAGAGGATTGGGACATTGTAGGGGAAGAACTGGTGGCCTTGGAGACCGGACCAGCTGCTCAGCTGTACTGAATGCAAGCTCACAGTCCCTGGAAGGGATGCTAAGAAACCCACAGTAATTCAGCACATTCTTTGGACATGGCTAACAGGGAAAAAGAGATTTTTATGTTCAGGGCTGATCTTGAAGCTGCCTTCTCCCAGCTTGAACCAGTTTCCTGTCACAGAATGGAAACCATAAAATGGTATGGGTTGGAAGGCACCTTAAAAATAATCTATCTCCAACATCCCTGCCATGGGCAGGGATGCCATTCAATAGATCAGGTTGCTCAGAGCCCCCTCTAACCTGGCCTTGAACACTTCCAGGGATGGAGCATCCCCAACTTCTCTGAGCAACCTGTTCCAGTACCTCACCACCCTCACAGTAAAGAATTTCTTCCTAATATCTAATCGAAACCTGCCCTCTTTCAGTTTAAAACCATTGCCCCTTGTCCTGTCATCTCTTCATATGAAAAGTTCCTCTCCTTCCTTTTTATAAGCCCCCTTTGGGTACTGGAAGGTGCTGCAAGGTCTGCCTGGATCCTTCTTTTCTCCAGGCTGAACAACCCCAGTTCTCTCAACTGGTCTTCATAGGAGAGGGGCTCCAGCTCTCTGATTGATCATCCTTGTGGCCCTCCTCTGGACTCACTCCAACAGGTCCATGTCTTTCCTGTGCTGAGAACCCCAGAGCTGGACACAGCACCCCAAATGGGGTCCCACGAGGGCAGAGTGGAGGTGCAGAATCCCCTCCTGGCCCTGCTGGACACACCGCTTTGGCTGCAGCCCAGGATGTGGTTTGCCTTCTGGGCTACAAGCACACCCTTTTGGCTCATGACCAGCCTTTCATCCTCAAGAACACCCAAGGCTTCTCTGCAGGGCTGCTCTCAACAGGGCACACTGTTCTTGCTCGTGGTGCTCCTGTCCCAGTCTTGTGCTTTAGGAGGTGACTATAGGTGTGAAGAGATAACATGAGAAAAGAGGACAAGTTGGATTGACGTTTACGGCACTGCAGATATTGCAGTGGCTGCGGGTGCTGTTATACCGTGGGAATGCCAAAGTACTGCTTGTACAGTCTCTACCACTGCCTCACCTTACCTAAACACAAATTATATGCCAGGTGCCAAAATAATAAAAAGCTTAAAAATCACAGTATTTGAAAGTATGAGTGTTGTTTACTTTCTACTCACCTTTGAATTTGACCCTTTGAGTAGTGTATTTACCACTTTTTTCTTTATGGCTGCATTGATAAGAATTTACATGGTTCAGCCTCATAAAAGAACCTCATGAAAGGACATGGAGCAATACTGCTTCAGCTACAGCTTTCTGGCTGCTCTGTGCCCACAGCCAGGCACTTGGTGAGTTGTATTCAGCCAGGGCAGTTTGTTGAGCATGGATGAAGTGTTATAACCTGGAGCTTAACTATAATATTGCATCCAGTACCAATACAGCAAAAGCCACCGGCCTGGAATTATTTCTTTTAAAAAGGATACAAGTATTTGAGTCTTGAAAATATGTGTTGAATTAGTCATTATTCTGGGTTTTGGTCACAGCTAGGCAGGTGCTCTTTTTTTTTAATTTTACCTTCTATTCTTCAAAAGGTAAAAAATATTGGAAAAATTACCATTATTTTGCCATTCTCAAATAAATCCTTGGATGAGTGGCAGCAATTTTCTTTAAAGAAAACTTCACTAATTTTACTTCATATTTTTAGTTTCGCTCTGGACTGGTTGTGAATTT
Source organism: Struthidea cinerea (assembly GCA_013397865.1). Lineage (NCBI taxonomy): Eukaryota > Metazoa > Chordata > Aves > Passeriformes > Corcoracidae > Struthidea > Struthidea cinerea. Next base: position 304,244 of record VZTI01003856.1, on the reverse strand, counting down.
TCAATTAAAGAAACAGATCCAAAATCTAATCTTAATTTCAGGGGAATAAACTACAGGGGAATAACCTCCATTCATGTTTAAAGATTTCCTACAGCTTTGCACTGCTTCATTTGAAGTCTCAGCCTTTTGTCAAACCCCAGAGAAAGTCCGTGGCATGGGACACGCAGCCTTCACACAGTTATTAGAATGATGTATTGGCTTTGAGCCTGGCGCAGTTAAACGAGCAGTTAAAACAGCACACAGCCTCGAGCGTCACTTTCTTGGCACGGGTTTTTTTTTTGGAGTCGTAAAAGCATAAAAGGAAGCTGAAGATACGGTCGGTAGATGTCACCCATGCACCAGGCACCAAGCGTGCAAACCTCACTCCGCAGCCACCCAAAGAGCCGCCTTCCCGCCGCAGGTGTCAGCCAAGGCAGGCCAGGAAGCTTGAAAGGAAGGTTTACCTCAAATGCAGCCCGTGGCGGGTGCAGGGATGTTCAGAGGGCAGCCGCCGTGGGCATCCTGAGTGGGGAAAACTCCTGTGACTCATGCTGGACATGGGGAGAGAACCCAAACTTCTGCCTCCACTGCCGGCATCTGTGCGGGGGGTGAGCCCTAAAGGGAGGAGGTGTTACGGTCAGCTCTGCTGGGCACAGGGAGACGTGCCCCAAGCAGAGTGCCGGCACCTTGGGGAGCTGGTCTCCACCGTCACCTCGTCTTCATCACCATCTTCATCCCCATCTCCTGTCACCACTCCCGGGCTGGGGATGTCCCTGACAGAGTGTCCCCCCCACCGCAGTCCTCTGTGCTGAGGGATTTGTGCTCCCCAGCATGGCAGGTCGAGACAGCCAGCCCCTGTCACTCCTCTTTACACCTGTGTGTCATGGAAATGAAGACTCCAGCTTGTTTTTTCCGCTCTAAAAATCAATTGAAAGCAGCTTGGTGCTATCCAGCTTAATCATTAATTAGCACTGAGCTGACTAATGGTGCTTGTTCAGGCTTTCTACAAAACATCTAAAACCAAACCCCTGCAATCCTCCCTAAACCCTGTACCCAAGAGTCTCATTAATCCCAGACATATTGACGCTGCTCAGCCCCTGCATTTTTACTGCAAAAGGTTTAGAAATAGTCAAGCTTACACCCTGATCAGTGTCAGTATCAGTAGGGCATTTGGGCACAGCCCAGGGTTTTGCTGCTGCTTCTCCGCTCTGGCAGAAGGCAACTGCTTTGGCTGAGTACCTCCTGCCTCACACCACTGTCTGGCACTGGTGGGGAACTTGGCTGCCTAACCAACTCTCACATCTTACCAACTAATAATGATTCCTGAGCAAAACATTGGGAACTCCCAGCCTGGACAACTGGGAACAATGTCAGATATACCGGTGGCTCTGAATTTTTGTGTGCTCTGGAGCTCTGTGCTCTGGTGAGCCAAGTCATGGGCTTTTTAAGTCACCTCTGTGGTTTACAGGAATTTGGGCACTGAAACATAGGATAGAAAAACATGAATTTAGGAAAGAAAATCAGCCAAGCAGTGAGAGATGTGATCATCCCTAATTACGGCAAATGGATTAAAGAACATCACTGATGTTTCTAGGGGGTTTTGTGTGTCAACCAAATGAAAAGAAGACTTTTAACCATGCTGACTCTAGACAAATAATCCCTCCAGGTTCCCTAATCACACACACTGAGGGCAGCAGCCACAGTTACACGTTGGCTGCAACAGATAGCTAAGTATAATTTTTTTCTAGAGAGAGCAACAGGTCTTGGGGGGAAAAAAAAAACAAAAAGAAAAACAAAGAAAGAGAAATATCACTCTTCTGACCTGTCTGGCAAAACTAGACTTCATTTCTCAAATCAGAATCTTTGGAAGGGGGCAAGTTCACTTTCTTTTCCTGACAGGAACAAAAAACTGTCAACAGAAATCAAATTAATCTGACAGAGCAGCTTCAATCCTGTACCTCTTCACATGGGTGCAGGAGTTCCTGACTGGTTGTGCTTCCTGTGGGTGCCACTGAATAATTACTTCCATAATTACTAAGCATGGTACCCTTTGCTTCAGTGCCACAGGACTTTCCTGGGGGGCTCCCAGAAGGTGGAGGAAAATGAAGTGTTGCTAGTATCACACTCTGTGTATGAAAAAAGTGGGTAGAGACCACCTTCCCCGAGTACAGGTGGGAAAATGAGGAAAGGGCCATTTCTGCAGAAACCCAGCAAGTACATGGAGGCACCCAGGGTTCGTAGAGCTGCTGACTTGTAGCCTCTCCTGGGCCATACCCTCCTTGCTTGCTGAGCAGCTCCCCACGCCAGTGCTCCCCTGGCAGCTCACCTGGCTGTGGGCAACCCCTTGGTCCTCGAGGCTGCTCTGCCTGGTGCCTTCCCATGGCTGCCTGGTTGGACCACTTAAAAGGCCATTTAATTTCTTTGCTTCAATGGAAGATGCTTGGCCTGGCCTTCAACCAGCTCTGCCACTGTCTCTAAATCAGAAACCCGCTGTAATGAAAAAAAAACATCTTTCTTTTTAACAGTAACACAAATATCACTACCATCCACGTGGGCTGCACAGAGTATCTTGAGCTACGGGAGAGGAAGACACGGGCACCACCCCGTGCCTGTGCTGTGCGTGGTGTGACTGTGACAGACACTGAGATAAAACCTCTTATTAGACTAATTAATGTAGCAGCAGGCAGGATATGAGGCATGAGGTCCTGCTGGGGCTCACAAGCCAACCCACAAAAGCCTCTGGTAAGCAGGGCCTGAGATAATTTCCACGAGGTGGGGCTCTGTCCCCAAACTTTGCAGCTTTTCCTGCCTTCCTGAAGGCATGTGCAGCTTTTCCCTCTGAGGTGCTGAGGGTCGTGGCAGTGGTGGTGGTTCCTGGAGGTGGGAAGGGAGAAACATGGGATGAAATTTTGATGGAACGGTGGTTTGAGGTGCTCAGCATGGAGATGCTCAGTGTCAGCCTCCTGAAAGATGCTGATTCCCGGGAAGTGCTCAGCACACTTCATCTCTGCAGTGCAATCCTGGGGGCAGCTCAAACCTGCACCCAAAATCCAAAGCAATAATATTTTTGCAAATAACCACTGAGCCGGTGCTTGGAGGGGGCCTGTGAAGGCTGAATCCTGCTAAACACCTTCTCACCCCAGGTATTGAGAATGTTCAGTCAAGGCAAGATGCTTTTGTGAAAGGGTTTTCCTAGCAGGAATGATTTGCTTCAGGTGGTAATCTCACAGACACAGGCATTTTCCCCATTTCCCTGCACTTGATACGAGTCATGTTAACATCCCAGTAAACGTGTTTTCTTTTCAGCTACATTGCTTGTAACAGTATTTGCCTGAATTAGAGCGAGTTTGCTCTGCAAACGGCATTTACCTTTCCCAGATACAGCGCAGCTGTTCCCTGGACGTTCTCGCAAGGTCCTTGTTTGCACAGACTTTTGTCAGCAAATACACCCCCCTGAACAAGCCACTCACTCTGACTGCCCAGCGCTGATAGGGGAGCTCTAAGTCCTGCAAGACACCTTCATCCTTGTCTCCTCCTTTCATTAACAGGCCCCTGCCTTCGAGACGGCGCCAACAAGGCTTTGCTCGCGCCATCAATCACAGCACTGGGGCTGAGCGAGTCCTGCAGAAGTGTGAAGGAAAGAAGCAGACATTATTAATCCTTCTTGCAGTGAAAGCTCTTCGATAACACAGTGCTGACACTCACTGCGTATCCCCACCAGCACAAACACAAAGGTCACCACCTCCCATCAGTACTCAACAGCAAACATGTCCCACAAGCCTCCCACATGCATGCCAGCATGGATGGCCACTCAGGTGGAAACACGGTCTGTGGAAAACACCAAAGCAGTGGTGCCTGTGGTGATGGTGGAGGCACAGGGAGCTGTTCAGGGGCTGTCCCAATGCCAGAAACCAGGACTGAGGGCAGAGCCAGGGCAGCCTGCAAGCTCTGCAATGACAGGGGTTTCCAGGCTTGAACGTCAATCTGCAGGAGTCGGAACATTCAGCAAACACACTCATTTCAATGATGTGTGGGCACATGTCCATCAGATCTGACTGTGAGATGCTGCCTGCTTGTCTTGCAGGCAGTGAAGCAGCCTGGGCTCCCGGACTCTGCTGAGCCAAGGCTGTCTGTGACACACTGGAGAATTGGTGACTTCCAGGGCTCGTGGTCCTCTGTTGCAGAGCCGTAAGATGGAGCCAAGGCTCTGGGCGAGACAGAGCTCCGGTGTCTAGGAGAAATCAGCTTGAGCATGGATCCTACATGTGGAAGTGTCGGTGTGACTGTGGGGGGGTATGGGAATGCTGACGTTGGTGTGTGCTGGGCTCCTCATTGCTCCCATGGCTCTTGCTGTGCACACAGGAGCCTGTGCTCCTGGTTCTTAAACTAGCTTTCCAGTCCCATTCTTGTCGGCCTAGACTTCAGCCTGAGATATAGCCTTTGAGGAATGTATTGATCATTTGGATCTGATGGGAAGGGAAGGGATGAGTCACCAAAGAGTGTCGCTGGCTCCAGACAAGTGTTGTCTTCATACAACTCCTGAAGAGAAAAAAAATTCATGGATATATGTGTGTAGGGAGGAAGATACAGAAAAGTGAAGAGGGCAAAGACAACCACCAGGGGCTTTTCACCATCTGACATGTTCTGAGATACACACTGGGGCTCCCAGAGAAGGCCTTCTCCTCCCTTCCACCAAGGTCAAGGACTGCTGTTCTGGACACCCCTGGGAAGAAGCACTCTAGCTTTGCTGACAAGTGAAGTACCCAGCCACTGGTTTCCTCCATTTTTCAATCTGCCACTCAATGCTTACACAGAATTTTTCAGTTTTGAGGTGGACAAAGCTGGAATACCAAGCAAGGCTTTATATCATATACTGTGTGCATCCCAAACTGAAATTCACAGCACGGATTGGAACCTGTTTCTCTACAAAATCTGGGATATAGGTAGCCAGCTGGGGATCTGACGTTCATCTTCCTAGTCCTAAAGAGGTCCACACCAACTGCTTCTGCTCTCAGGGGCAGGTACACCTACAAACTTACACATCTGTGCTCCTCTGACCCCACCCAGATCTTCCGGATGCTCAGGCCAGGTTGCAGTGTTTCTTTGAACTGTATTTAAAAACTGAGTCTTCATCACAGCCAAGATGTTGCCTAAAATAAGAATGCAGTCTGTTACAGCCTCCACATGTTCATGTCTATTGCAACTAATTTAGTTGGTTTCTCAGAGAGCAAAAGCAGGTGTCCTGGCAGATGAGTGCTTGGGGGAGACCTTCAAGCACAGGCCCAGCTTTCAGGCAGATGCAGGAGGTCGGCACCAAGCCTGACAGAGTTCAACAAGCATTTGGACAATGCTCTCAAACGTATGGTGTGATTCTTGGGGTGTCCTGTGCAGGGTCAGGAGTTGGACTCGATGGTCCTGATGGGTCCCTTCCAACTCAGCATATTCTGTGATTCTATGATTCTAAGTCTGCCATTCCACATAGTCAATACCCAATCAGTCTTCCCAGAATGCATTCATTTCCTTGCTCTGAGTTTCTTGTCACAGGAGATCACCGCCTTTTAGCTGGAGGGCTGGCTGTAGCTGCCTTTAAACTTCGGAGGGGATAAAGGCAAGACATGGTTCTCTTCCTGAAAAGTGCCTGCAGCAACTCCACCCTCTGAGCTGGCTTGATCCTATCTGCAGTCATTTAAGCAGACATTGAATGAGTAAAGACTCTTACACATCAACCACACACTAAAAGACAGAGTCTGAGGAATGGTATTTTACTTCATTGCCAATTTCTTGAACTGCTGTTTCTGGCTTATCCTGGTCTGGGGACACATCCCTACCTCTTTGAAAGCAGTCAGGCACACAGCTGTTGCACTAGTGATTCATGCCCTCAGCTAACTCCACAGTCATGTCCAGGTCCAAGAGTATGAATCTGGACTGTTTTTAACTGGCCAAGGCTATCTGAGACACCCCCTCTGGCCAGGATTCATTGAGAAATGAGGATATGCGCCTCATTACAGACCTGGATGCAGACAGTTCGCAGGTAAGGGTTGTGATCTGTGAGGCTGTGCTAAGAGTAGGGCTGCTGTGTTAAGAGTCGGACTGAGCTCAAAAGTGCAAGTGCTGAGGGCAGAATGACAAAGGTTTTCTGTCTGCATTGATCATCCAATGACAGGAGGAAACCAGTGGCAACTTTGCCCCTATTCAATGAGCTTGAGCTGGTATCCAGAGCCATTTCTCACTGGACAGTCATGGCTCAAAACAGTTGGGGTCAACAAAGAGTGATAATTTTTGCTATCTGATGAAAGCTGAGTAACTTCAATCCAGTTCCTCTGGGCAAGTGTGTACTACCCCCACTAACATCTGCAGGTGATCCAGCTGGCTCTCCACACAGGTCAATTACTTGCAGAGGCTTGCAGCTTGCAGCTCAAAGAAGTTACCTGGGACCCCCTCAGGGCGGGAGTGTTTCATCAAGGACTCACTCTGGTTCACGTATCTAAATCTGCCAAAGGATGTTTTTGAAGCAGCACAGTAAGGTTGCATAAAGGTTGTGTGGCATCTCTTGCTGTACTGAAGGGTTAGCTCAGCTGGAAAACTCTGACTTGGTGCATTTCCAATTAATACACTTCTATGCAAGACATATAACAGTCCACTAGATGAAATCTAATTTGCTACACATCTTGGTACGTTTTCAAGGAAGTTTGAGTTCAACATGAAGAGAGATTCTGTCTGTTGTTACTATCACTGCATTCTGACTACGCAGACCGAGCACCAGAGAGACATTAAAACCAAATGACCATGACAGGGCTATGGAGCCAATCACAGTTTAAGGCTGTATCAGCTGAATCAAGCAATCTGTGAAAGAAGCATGAAACCCGCTTAACATGCTATTGCTTCTTATCAAACTGGGATTTGCTTTGATGCAGCAACTCAGTTCATCATGATAGTCAATGGTGGAGAAAGCTGGGAGAATGTGAGGACAGTCACGTTAGCCTAGAAAGGTATTAAGATAAACCACTCAAACCAGACAAGGAGCATGGCAAACTAGGCAAGTGCAATGTGGAAACATGAACTGCTCGCATGGTCTTTAGGAGAATTGTATTTATCAAGTAATCGTGGTTATCTAATGCACGTGGGCAGGGCACGTCTCTTACTATGTGTCTGCACAGCAACTGGCTAAATGACACATAAATATCATTGATGACAATATTATATTAATAACCACAAGAATGAAAGCAATGGAAGATGAGGTCTTCATGCAAGAAATCCTTCACAACAGCAACAGGCAAAGTTCAAAGTCTGTTGTTCACAAGGACGTAGCGAGCATTCAAAAGAATATATGGAAGCTGTGCATTGGTGTTAGCTTACAGCACAGCTGCAAAAAACCTAAAATGTGTACCATGAGGTTTCAATTTAAAAAGGAATAGGATTCCCATCTAGAACAGAAAGGAAACTAATCTTTTTTCACTTGTTTTTGGGAAAAAAAAAAAAAAAAAAAGGAAGGTTACATTTTTCCTAGTAAAGGGAAATTCTGTAGTTCTGAATTGTGAATGTTAACACAGAATCATTTTAGTCCAGTAAAGGACTTAATGACCAACAAATGCCAGGCAATTTTTATCATGTAAGTGTAAAGACAGAAAGTATCAGAATTATGACTATTTTTTATTATTTTCTTGGGGTTTTATGACATCATTTGTAGAGAGTGGCTAGCTATCAAAGGCTGTTTTGGAAACATCACAAGGGCAATATTCAAGCTCATCTGTTGATCTGTAGCAGTGAACAAGTGTGGTTAATTTACTGCGTAGCTTTCTGAAAGGGGGAAAAGCTTTCCTGGGTTTTCAGTAGGGAAAGAATTGCAGTTGCCACACATAAATTTGTCCAATCTCACTTGACAGAGTTTTTAAACTTCCAAAGTAATTCCTGCCTAAAAACTTATGGTTGGTACCAAAAGGAGACAAAGACATGACTGAGGGGTTTGAGTCTTTAGGACTAAGGTTAAAAATCAAGAAACTTAACATTTATCACCCCCCTCCTTCCAAAATCTGACATATCCACATAGCAGCTTGCATCATTCTCAGATATGCTGGTTTAAAGAGAAAAACCCCAACCCATTCTAAATACAGCACTGTGTCTATTTGCTTTCCTATGTAACAGGAGAAATAAAGTAATGCTTGGGTGATTCTCTGAAGACATCTAGGAAGATGCTTCATAAGAAAGGGAGCTAAATAATGAAATATCAGGCTGGTTATGTATGACTGCTACCAAGCAGACAGAGATAAAATGTTTATGGCCAGAAATAGCCTGATTTCTTTTATACAAGAGCTTGAAAAATGTAGGTCCTGGATATTGTCATCTGAAAGGTGAATGAAATGGTGGCAGCCTGTAGTGACTATCACATAATCACTTAGATTGGAAAAGACTTCTAAGATCATTGAGTCCAACCCAGCACTGCCAAGTTCACCACTAAACCATGTCCCCAAGTGCCACATTTACATGGCTTTGAAATACCTCCAGGGATGGTGACTCCACCACTTCCCTGGGCAGCCTGTTACAGTGCTTCATAACCCTTTAGGGGAAGAAATTTTTCCTAACATCCAATCTACATCTCCCCTGGCACAACTTGAGGCCATTTCCTCTTATCCTATCTCTTGCTATCTGGAAAAGAGACCAACCCCCACCTCACTAGAATGTCCATTCAGGAAGCTGTAAAAAGTTTTTTTGCTAGCTAATAAGTGTTAGCCCATGGATTTACACTTCAGTTTGAAATTAGGCTCTTACCTTTTAGATACTGTGGAGATGGGACCTCCTGACATGGTCTGAGTGCCCTTCACAGGCCATGAAACCACTTCTCTGGGAAGTGAAGGCATGGGGCAGTTCAATGAGCCAGGTCCATGGTGAGCTTTGCCTCTGAGATGCAATGGCTTCATTCCCTGTGTGCTGTGTCAGATGCTTGATGAATGCAGAGATCATAAAAGAGATAAGCGGCTTGCCCAAGGCACACTAGAGTCTGAAAGGCAACATGACTTTTATGCAATTAATTTGCTTCCAAGCAGCTAATAAACACTGGTAAATGCTGGCCCAAAGACAGCAATAAAATAAACACTGTGACTTGAACTGTAAATTTTTGACCACTGTAATCCTGCAAGAAGATCACAAATGGAACTGTTCACCAGCTAACGTCCCACGGACAATTTGGAAACGCCATATGATTCAGTGTGGAATGGTCTCTCGAAATGTTTTGATCCATCCTTTTCCTTCTTCTCAAATGCATTTTTGTAGCAACTCCAAAAGCAGCTCATCTTGTATCATGCAAAAAAGAAAATAAGCATGGCCTGCCCAATTTTCACTGCAGAGCTGCTTTTGCTGAGTAACACCAGATCACTCTGGGGTAATGTAGTGAGGGAATCACACCCACAGGAATAACACACTTTATTTGAAGACAGCTGTGGTAAGTTATATGAGCTCTGCTCTTTGTGCATGTCAAGTCTCCGTGGAACAGCACACAGCCAACAGTTCTGTGGTCTGCTCTCTCCCTCCTGCACACCCACCTTCTGGCTACGAGCAGGGACTTGACTGCTGCAGGAATCTGGGTCCCATCCTGCAGCCCTGGAAGTTCATTCCCAAAAGTTTCTTTAGCTGTAGCAGTACAGAATGAAGCCTTTATACTGCAAGGCAATTGCACTCATGGGCCTGGAGCTTAGACCTTTACCACACGCTGTTTTCTCTCTGAGCTGGAATACAGCATGGCATCTATGATGTCTTAAGGTGTCCAGCCCATCTTTCACCCTTTGGTCCATCCAAACTGCCCCAGCTATCACTGGTCTTGGCTGTTAGGACTCTAAACACAAAGCTTTTTTTCCTGCAATTCAGCCACTGAAACACTTTAGCAGTAAATTCAGCAGACACCTGCTAGGTCAGAGTTCTGGACGAGAGAGCCGAACCCAGGATGCTGGCTCAGCTGAGCTCAGCATGCTGCAGGCCACCCTCTCTGGCCATGGAGCAGAGCATGCAGAACCACACTGTCATCCCAGAACAGCTGCTTTCAGCATCATAGGGGTAAATACAGCAGCCTCAAAGAAGCACCCAGTCCTCCTCGATTAGTTTTCCTATTAGCCCCAAACCTTTCAGAGCCATTCAAGTCAGAAGGTCAGCAGTGTTTCAGACTGGAACAGGACACTTAGAGTACATTGTGAGACAATTGGAGTATATTGATCTGCCCAGGAAGGCACGATGAAATGGAGACTTGTGGAAGCTGGCCTATGTGGCAGCTGCCTTCTCTCAGGATACGGTTAATACAGTAAAGCTTCTGTTTGAGCATAAGAGAGCTGAAAAATATGAACAAAGTCTGAAAACACAAAAATTGAGAAGCTGTTCAGGAACCAAGCTATGCAAACAGAGGATTTTTATTACCTCTGATTGCAAATACAAGGTAGAAATTGTTATTTCAATGGACATGTGTGTGCAGATACAACCAGAAAGATCAAATAAGCAGAGAGAAATCCCAGAAGTATTGGAAAAGCATGAACTAGGAAAAAAAGTATAGACTGCAGGCTGGAGAATGGCTGAAGAAACACCAACAGAGGTCCTGTTCCCTCAGGCACCCCAGTCCCTGTGCTGATCATTGGGTAGTGGTTTTGCCTTTTTTTTTTTTTTTTTTTACATTTAAGTTAGTCAAGAGAATTGTATTGCAGAATTACCTGACTATTCCTTGTCCTAGTGACTGTATGAACATGCCCTGCTTGGGCCAGAAGTGGCAGCCTGTTTCAGGCTGCATTTGATATGTTCACCTGAGAAGTTGTGAACAAGAAAATTCTGCTAAGTGATGTATGATCAGTGACATCACTTTATTAGGGACCATAAACTTTTGAAGTTGGGGTACTTTGGTATGTTTATTAGATAATACTCAATCACTTTTATTGCCCTTATATATGTGGGTCCCCATGTCAATCAGGACATCACCCTTACCAGTCCCCGCTACCCCCGGGAATGGTGCTCCTGCAATTTTCATTACCAGGTCTCCAAAAGTACTCAAAAGCTGGAGATGGCTGTAGGGTGCATCAAGTCAACTTGGCCACACCAAGCCACTTTTAAGATGCTTTGGCCTTTCCCTGGGAGAAATCACAACCACCTTTCACAGACTTTCCCACCCAGGGCAACACCTTAGAAAACAGATTTTCTCTGATACAAATGACAGTAGAAAAAAAGAGTCACTACTGTATATAAAAGCAGACATATAAAAATCCACATAGAATTAGGATGAAGGGAAAAAACTCCTATACATCCAACTTCATTAAATGAATTTTATTCTTTGCAGAATTGAAAGTCAGTCGAATGAGCTTGCCTAGAACAACCAGCAAGCAAACAGCTCTTGGGCTGCCCCAGCAGACCTCATCCCAGGCAGTAGCTTTCCTGCCAGTCTACCTGTGGCAGCTGCGCACAGCTCAAGTACCTCTAAGGATTGAGACCTGCAGAGTAAATAGCTGTCCACAGCTGCTGGGAACGGAGTCCTCACTAAATGGTGCTTGAAGCTACAAACACCTAGAGTGGACAAAACATGATTTTTGGACATGTGGAGTTGTTTAGGCTTTTTTTTTTTTTACTTAGTGTTTGTCATTTTACAGGTTTATACTGTTCTGGCAGGTTCACTTGTTTGCACAGGGATTGAGGCCATTGCCTGTGATTTGTGGGGTGCACTGTGGGTCCTTCCCCTTCCACACTCTCCACCACCTCCTCTGAGCACAGCACAGCTGGAGTTATGATCTCACATACCTTGGGGAAGGGCAGGCAAAGGAGTCATGCCAGGAATTGGGTACTGCCACTCTAAGCAGGGCTATGCCTGAAGGTTAAACATTCCCCTTCCTTTGAGAGGGAAGTCATGGACCACCACCTCACCCCTGCGGCTGAGATTCGGCCACTCTACAGGAAAAAGTGACATTTCAGGAGGACAAGCAGGGCACCTACATAGAAGCCTGGCACTGTAGCCCAGGGTGAAGTAATTTTCCTGAGGGAAGCGATGGGTTTCCCGTACGACTTGTATCGATCTGCAACCCTTGGAAGATGGTCTACAGGACCAGAGAACAATGAAGAGGGACTGGACCTGAAAGCAGATACTTTTATACACCCTTTTTGTACCCTGTCTATGGTTACAAAATGGAGAGGATACAGCATGTCCCCAGGAAGTCAACTTCTTGTTGACATTTCATTCAAAACATTTGTTTTGAGTAGCCCTTGCATAGCTGGAGGCAGGTCTGATGAAGGTGTTGACAAACACCGAGAAGAGTCCTGTTCCACTTCTGAAAGTGGAACTTGTCCACTTGCACAAAACCATGGGGCTGAAGCTGAAACTAAGGGTAAGAAGCTCTGAGCTGTGTGGTGCAGGTCAGGCTGGGTGGTCTGCATCATTTTTCTCGCCTTCAAAACCTGTGAGCACGTCTCGGGAGAAAGGTGGAATTCTGATTTTTCCAGTTCATCGCACAAAAGCAACGATGATAATTGTACTGACACCCCAGTTTGCACTGGGAGAGCCACCCAGTATTGCTTGTTATGAGGACCCACCTCGGGAGCCCATTAATGCTGAACTGACCCACAGCAGGCCTACGTGCTGGCAGAGAGGCCACGAATGGCCTCGTGCCCCAGGTTCCTTCGTGACATCTTTCCTTGTATCCACTGGATCAATTTTACCTGAAATGTTTGCTGCCCCTGAGCAGTGAGCGGGAGGCAGGAATGCTAAAGATAACTCTGTAAACAGAGAAGGCACAGAGCGGTCAGAGCCCAGGGGAAGGATCAATACCTTGACTTAGCCAAGGGGATGAGTAAATTGCAACCGAGGGACAGACATCATCAAAAGAAAAATGAAGGTGTTTCCTTTCTTTGAGAAAAAGCACAGATGATTTTCTTGCTTGCATGAGGCAAAAGTCCAGATTGCTGGGAAATCAGGAATTAATAATAATAACAGTAATATTATTAATAGCAGTACTACTATTACAACCAGTAATAATTACTATAATAGTAATAGAAATCCAGACATGCCCCTACAGAAGAGGTGAGTAGGGTGTGGGTTCAGCTGCCTGTTCCCTTTGGAGTTGAAATGCAGTGTGTCTTCAGGGACCTGCACACCAGGGATGTCCCCTGCAGCCTGCAAAAGGCTGGGACAGGAATAAATGCTGACTTTCTGCAGTATCCAAACAAGCTTCCCAGCAGCTCTTTCTGGCTGTTCTTCCTCCTCCTTTCAGGCACCTCTTTGTTCTCTTTCCTGGCATCTGTAGCCCCAACTCCTTTATTTCCTTTGCTGCCTTTCCTTCCCCTCACAGCTCCTGGTTCCCTGTTCTGTGTGGGTCCCAGGCTCTCAGCCAGCCAGGATCAAATGGTCAATGTCAATATCATGTGAGGTAGGAGAGGCTGCAGGGGCTAGGGAAGTCACCCCTGATGCCACCCAGTTTGGGGTGCAGCATTGTCCCTGCAGGGAGAGAAGAGAGCAGGAAGACGAGTGGAGAAGCAGGGCTGGAGGGTCCTGGTCTCACTGATCCACTCCTGGGACTGGGAAACAAACAAAACATCCATCTCTTGGCAGAGCAAGGATTTCAGGTTCCCCTCTCAGTTAACTGGGTACCAAGAGGTCCTGCTGTCTGATGCTCAGAAATGTTGTGTCTGCCTGGGCTCCTCTTCATTGCAGGGGTCTCTGCATCTCCAGAACTGTGTCCCCAGTCCAACCGCCTTTCCCAGACCTTGTTGAAAGCATTCCTAAAGTTCTCCTTCATAGCCTCTTCTCTTTCTGCATCCCATCTCACCTCTCCCCAGGAGCTCCACTCCTGACCAGTGCTTCTGTTCCTCCTGAAAGCCCCAGCTCTGATGGCAAGGGAAGCACAAGTGCCCCGGGACACTGACAACAACCACTTCCCAGCTCATTTAGCTACTACTAATCCATAGTGAAATCACTGCTCTAATGCCAAAAGGGTCTGTGTTTTGCATTTCGTATTTAAGAACTTGATGAAATGTCAAGGCAACAAGTGGCTGACTCCCCCCTGACTGGGCATGGACTCTCAGCTGTGAAGTCATCATCACTGTCCTTGCTTCCAGATTTCCAGCTGTTTCTTCATTTTTTGCTGCCTCCTGCTGCTGCCACCCCATGCAACAAGAAGTCAGATTTTCCATCAAGGATTTCTCCTGCGCATCTGTCAGGTCCTCCTTGACCTGCTCCATTTGATTAATTGGCAAGGCACCAGCGCTTGTAGCAGCAGACATCCCAACCACTGATGCAAGAACTTTGTTTATCCACCCTCAGCTCTGTAGTATGACACTGAATAAACAGTCTGGGCACAAAACTGGGTTAAGGCTCCTTTCAGACATCAAGATGCTGCTTTCCCTTCCAACATTAATCTCTGTGGGAAGGGGTCCACTAACACAATTCTGCTAGGTACACAGTCATGGGTGGTGGGAGAAGGGACTGTCTTGCTGGAGAAGTAATCAGAAAAGCTGTATCCATCAGCTCTCCAGCCCTGGCTTGGAGAGTCACCCTGACATGCCTCTGACAGGTTCTGCCTCTCCAGGCTCTGTGACACATTCCGTGCCTTAATTAATGTCTCCCCTGATGGGGGAGAGGTTTAGCGTCTTTGCCAGGAATTCAGGAGGCGAACGGAAACTTCTTCAATCTCTGCTTTCAGATAGTTGTTTATTAAGTCTTATCAGAGAAAGGGAGTCACTTATGTGGCTCCGACAGCACAGGGCAGAGAATGCAGGAAGAAGTCCGCATTATCAAGATTAGACAGTCTTTTTAAAGGTAAATTATCCAATTAAAACGTAAAATGAAAGATTTTTTCACATTTCCACCAATGTTCAATAAATCACTTTGTCACATACACTGGAATTGCGGAATTTTTCATCCAATTACTTTAAACTACTTCTACTGTAGAATATGGAGGAATAGAAGGAGGAACAAGAAGCCTAGAGAACAACAACAATCCTCCATTTTGAAGTTTCTTATTTTTATCTATTTACTGTATTAACAAGCCCAAAGACCCTAAATTTTCACCTTGTGATAATCTTACATAACATTCTATCATCTAGTTCACAACAGTGTAGATTCCAACTCTTCCGAAAGGCTAGGTAACTTTCTCCATGGGCGAAGGTCAAAGACAGTGTTGTCCAGGGGGGTAGAATCCTTCAAAACAGGCAGAGAGATGTTCTCTGCATTCTGGATTCCAACACTCTGGTTCCCCAAAAGAGGAAAATCTTTCCCCAAAGCTTAGTCTTGCTTAGTTGAATTGGAAGCTCACTGGCTTGGGTGCTGTGGGCTCTGGGCTCCCAGCTGGCTGAAGAGCCTCAACACATTGTCACAGCACCCTGCTCACTGAGCTGTGTGTGCAGGTTAATGCATGTGCTGGTGCCCACGCTTCTGTGAGTGTGTCTGGTCAGGAGCACCTCTCCTCCTATACCCCTTCCCTCACCCCTTCTCCACCACATGTGGAAGGAGGGAGTGGACAGAGAGCACCCCAGTCCTGAGACAATGTATCTGCATCATGGCTCACAGCAGGGAAAGGTTGTGTGCCAGGACTAAACGATGAAACCCTACTGGGGGGACTGTCAGAGGCCATTTAATGACTGCTTGCCTAATCCTCAGTTCGCAGTTTGGGGGGTGTTTTGCGCCTCACCAAATAAGAAAAGTCTGCATTTGGGGTCTGTCCATGACCCTCATGCAACCAGAGAGCAAAAGACTTCAGTCAGGGAGAACGCACCTTCCAACATCTGACATTGCCTCTCCAGAGGAGAATGAGAAAACACATGAATATTTTAGATCAGGCATTTGTTTTATCTGTTGAAAATTGTGGGTCTTCTTCTGGTGGAAAAGGATCTCATGCAGGGGATTAAAACCAGTTGTATTGCTTTTAAAGTCATCTGGAGGCAAGTAAACCTCTACTTCAAGAAGGATTCAGGGTTGTCTGTGCAGAAACCAAGAGACCATGGATGGCAAAGAGCTTTAGGAAAAACCAGCCCTCGGTAACACATGAAATGTGGGGCTGTTTGCTTCCACAACAGCAGCAGCAGCCGCGCTGCTCAGAGAGCATCCAGGTGATTCCAACCCTGGGAAAATGGGGGCGTTATAAGCTTCTGTGTAAAAGTAGCGTCTATCTTTGCTTCCCTTTTAACAAGATTAGTCTTGCTTTTCTCTCCCTCTTTCTTTTGCTGTCTGCTGGCCACCTCCGTGCTCTCCCACTAATGTGATTAGCGGTGCATGGGGACCATACTGGCAGCAACTGTCACAAAGATCTCTGCTTACTTGAGTGCACCTCTTTCCTCAATGAAACATCTTGTGTTTATAGTCACAGGGGGTATTGTTAACTCCTGGATTCAAATAGAAAGGGATATTTACGACCCTCCCATAAAACTTGATTCAGGGAGACATTTAGGAAAGAAAGGGACAGAAGACAGATGTGTTTCCTACCACAGATGCTGAGGAGGTTCAATTGTTCTGCATATGTAATGACTTTTTATGGTTCCTTACAAACGCTTTCCACACTGCTAGAAAGGTGCCTAAGTCAAATACGCATAATTGCTTACAGAAGACAATTTAGTGACCATACAGGACACTACAGCTTTATATCTTGTTAAATATGTCAGAGATGGGCATCGCTACACGTACAATATGAAGGGGAATCTCTGCCTGCACTGAGTCATGGCTGCCCTGCTGCCTTCCCCACTGCAGCTCTGCTTTCATTTAACATTTCCTGAGGCTTTCAGAGCATGTTTACTGTCATGCCCATATGGTTAACACTTACAGCACCTATTGATTTTTTTCTAAGTGAGGCACATTATCGGCGTTACGTTGACAGCTGCCGTTTGTGTCTTCCCCGAAGAGCAGAAAAAGAAGCCTAAGTCTTCCTAACTGTGCTAACAAATAAGTACTTGTAGGTGACAGGACCGGAAAGGTTGCTGGATTAAAGGTCTGAAGAGAACAGATGACCAGTGACTAAAGCATAATTACAGGCAAGAGAGGAAAAGGAAGATGGCAAATTGCCATGTTATCCTAACAGCAGCCAGAGGATTCTTGGTTACATGATGCTTCTGCCGCAGGCTGGCTGGTTTTACTTTGTGATGTGAGCTCCCAGAGGGTGACAAGAGGGTTAAGGTGAGTGTACAGGAGGAAATTTGTATCTCAGGTGGTGAGATGAGCTTGTGAATATTTACAGCTGAAGCCACCAACTGTGGTTCCTCTGTGCTCCTGTGACAGAAACAAAGACATTCCCCAAGAAGTCTTATGCCAAAAATGTTGTGCATAAAGTGGCTGTGCATTGAGATGCCTGCAGAGAGAAATGCAGCTCATCTCAGCTGCACCCACCATCCTCCCGCTGTCATCCAAGGGATCAAGACTGACACTGACTGAAGACAAAGTCCTCTGGTCTTGATGCAAACAGAAGAAATGGGAAAGATTGGCAGCATGAGATCATCAAGGAGCTTGTGTACATCCTTTTGTGCTCAAACACAAATATTTCCAGCTGGCCTGGTGGTTTGCAGCATAACAGAGCTAAGGAGGGTTTCACTGGGATTGACTCACACTCTTTCCAAGTTAGCTATGAACTTAAACCCCAAGCAGGACAGGCTCGAGTTGGGAGTGGATGGTTAATTTTCAAATGTCCAGAGAGAGTCCAGCTTGTTACAATTAAGAGCTGAACTGCCACTATGTGGGCAGTGTTATCAGGGTACCTGTACCTGCCAGACTGATTTTCTGCAGTATGCAATTGTGCATGGCAACATCTCAAAAAGGGTTATGACCAGGTTCCCTGCATAGACAAGTAATTTCTAATGATTTTGTATCAATGGATGCATCTTTGTCTAACAGTTGGGAATACCAATGTCACTCCTACATTCTCATGTCATGAGTGTCCATTCAGTACCCTGGGAAAATATAACATTCCCAGATGAGGAAGATTTATTTGTCTGGTAAATAATTAATAATGAAACTACAAGCTGCTGCTTGTCTCATATGCTCACACAACAATTGGTATTTTCTTTGCCTGTGAACGAGCAAGGTAAAAACCTCTTGGGATAGACAGCATGTCTGCAAAAGCCAAACCTCAGTTGCTAGAAAAATCTGCTAAAATTACTGGGAAACAGCCAAGTTCGGTAAAGGCTGGAGTAAAAAAATGTTATGACTCACAGAAATCCCTGCTTGGGGGAAGGCAGGCTCAGCCACAGCAATCTCATCTCTCAGGAGAACTCAGGTATGCTCCATCCAGATTTCCTCTGACATGGATAGTGGGCATCCACTGGGATTTACCTAACCATGCGAGTAGCGAAGGCAAGAGCAGAGGTTTGCAGTCCCCCTACCCCATGAAGCTGAAGTGAGACATCACTGGAGCCTGGACAGAATGGGAAAGCACACTGGAGAGAGCATCAGACTCCTCCTGCCAGCAACACAGTGCTGCTTAATGTGACCTTTGTTAATGTTTAACTGCCTTGGGAGAAAATAAGATCTGGCATGCATTCCTGGTTCCCAAGGATCTTGCATTATTTCCAGAACTGTAGGGTCTTACTTCATCCTCCAAAATGCTGTATTTTCATTACCAACTCTTCTCACCACATGCTTTGCAGGCCAGACCCTGCCATTAGGTCCTCTACCAGCTTTATTGACTTTTTAGGAACAAATGCCTTTATTTGAGAACGTATTTCTCTGTTTCCTTCCTTTTGATGTGAGCAGAAGTACTACATTATAAAGTACCTACTGATAAGGAAAACCCCTGGCCACCAGCCCAGGAAACCTGACCCTAGGGATATCAGTGACAGCAGCTTTGCATGCATCTGCTGGATGTGCCTTTGCAATGGCTCCAAAGAGGGTACCACACAGGGCAGCACTGGTCTGGAGCACATCAGCTTAAGCACTGAAAGCCATTGAGACCATGGTGTCTGTCTGTGTTTGATCATGGCTCCAGCCCCACACTGATGGAGCCCTTCCCACCAGCCACTCAAAGTCACTGGTGCCCTGCCTAAGTGGGTACGTGCCTTGATGATGCTGGCTGTAAGAACAAGCTCTCAGTTGTTACCTTGCCCAGATTAGCCTTGTTTTAACTCATGTAGGTTTTTGAATCCCAGCTCTCTGTTGCCCCAGTGATTTGACTGAGCCCAGGATGTGGCCTTGCATGCTGGGGTGGGGCACAGCCCTGCCATAAAGAGAGAATACTGTGAGCAGTGAGGAAATGAAGCCAGGAACGCTGAGAGTTCTTGGCCATAAAAAACATGCTGCAGGCTGTGTCTTGCTGGGCAATGTTAGTTCCCAAGGTTTTTTCCATTGTTGTTGTCATAAAACTTCGGTGAAATCACCTACAAGCTTCAGAAGTTGCACGCGGGAGGGGGTATAAGTGCAGAGCCCATTGTTAGAGCCTATAGAGACTCTTCTGCTTCAACGGGCTTGTACTGGTATGGCTTTTCTGGGCTCAGTGGGATGGTCATCAACTCAGACCCCAGGAATTAATTAATCATCATTTTCTTACTTGTAAAGAGATGACTTTGCTGAAAAAATTTTTGAAAAAGGGAGTCTGTGCTGGGCTCCAAAACCTTGCTGTTTCATCCCTCTCATTAGGGACAAGGCATCTATTTAGCAGGACTGTTTCATGTGGGAGGCAGAGCTGCAAGCGGGTGGCAAACCAATGGGCCAAAGCACAGAAAACAAACAAACAAAATCAACCAACAGGCACTTTTACAAGGGCAACTGCAAACACCGCAACACATCACTGTGCACACGTACATGACCCAGCACCTTCTGAGTATGGCAAATATGTAAATGTGCCTCTGAGTGAATGCTTAATGAGTCAACTGACCCCCCTGCTTATCATTAGCTAACTGGTGCAATCTGTCCTTCTGCCTGCAAACCATCCCCAAGCTGATGGCAGCTCTCGCTGTCCTGATGCCATCCCTCCCTGCCCCTCCTGGGAGGCACATGGCTCAGCAGGTGTTTGACACTTGACACTGGAGCGGCAGAGAGCATTGGTCTGGTGGGCACCCAAGTGGCACAGATGTGTTTTTGGATCATTGAAACATAGAACCTCAGAATGGCCTGGCTTGGAAGGGACCTTAAAAATCACCAGTTCCAACCCCCATGCCATCCACGAGATCAGGTCACCCGAAGTGCCATCCAACCTGGCCTTGAACACTTCCAGAGATGGCAGAAGCAAAGACAGTAGGCAGGACTGAGGGGCAGCATGGACAACAGGAGAGATGCAAGAGAAAAAGCATGTGGTCCAGATGTGCTAATTACAATTAAAATCTGTAAAGAGAACTAGTTCTCTTAATGAGGAAAGAAGACTTCTTCCAAGAGCATGAGCTGAATAATTCAGCCCTCTACTCCTCAAAATCTGCTACAGCAGGGAAAGGCTGTTTCCTCTGAGGCAGATGATGTATTTAAGACACCTATCAGAGGTGTGGCAGCTGCTTGCTACAGAGCAGAGCAACATCTTCGAGGTGAGCAGGGAAAATGGAGGCCAAAGTAGAAAGGCAGAGAGCCTGATGACTAAATCTGTTGGTGACTTATCATCCAAGTTGGTTGTAGTTGGACTTATTAATAGATATGAGGTAGAATTGTGAAAAGCATTTGGTTTTGCCAGTTTGATGCAGAGTGAAGAAGGGTTTTGTATTTTTCTCTTTACTGTGATGAAGATATGGAGACTTTTCAAATTAAACAAAAACTGTTTTGTTTGGAGTCCTTTCCAGAAAGCACAATGCATATTTACCCAGCTTCTAGCAGCTGGGGGGTCTGGTGGACTACATCTTCACAGAGAGCTTTCTGTTTAAATTCATTCAGATTTAGGCCTTTAAACTAAATGTTGACCCTAAGTGTCACAGCCAGCACTATGAGACAGCTACAGTCTTTGGACCTGTCTCTAACGTGATTAAAGTGACTTGACTGAACGGACCTGTCACTCCCAGGCTCACAATCGATTAACCATGACCAGAGTAACACCTTCAGATGAGACGGTAAGGGAGAACCATGCACTGTTGAGGCCCTTGTTCTGTGTTTCTAACAGCCTAGTGAAAGGCTGGAATCCCTACTGGGGGATGCCAAGGGCTGGATGAACATGTAGCACAGCCTCTTGCCCCACACTTTAGTACGAAGATTTATGAGTAAGTACAAAATGTGGGTGAATTTTTCATCCACAAATGGCCAGAGGGAGCTGAGAGGATCTGGGAAGAGGAACATATTGCGAAACAAACAAAGCAAAGTGTGACAGAGATCGACCATAATCAGGTAATAATTGTAGGGAATTCTTGTTTAAATTATAAGCCTACACAAAAGCGTTTTTCTTTCTTTGATGACTGCATTGTCCTTGTTCTCCTTCCACACCCTTCCACGTTCTGGTAGCTTATTACATCCACTCACGTCACCTAAGCTTTATTAGGGATGTGTGAAACAACCAGAATGTTAATGCTGAGTTTCTGGCTGGGACTGGAGGTATGAACAAACCACTAAGTAGAAAATGTCCAAAACCTGTTATCTGATAGAAAGAAACCTTTCTGTGGGAACAACAAAAGCAAAATTTTGGCCTTTATTTTCAAAAGAAAAGCAGCAATCAGAGGCTAATCCAAACAAGTAGATTGATCCCAAACAGATTACTTTGTTTTGGGGTGTTTTGTGGTTCAGAGAGTGTTGGGTTTTTTTCCATTCCGAGTCAAACCAAACTTTGTAGTTGGAACTTCCCCACAAAAATGGAGTCCTTTCCACTCCCAGCACAGCTTGGTATAGTTTAGTCTGTCCTTACTTGCTCCAAGCTAGTCTGCTGCTGGTTCAGTGCAAACCAGGTGTGGTGGTCCCAGCTCAACATCTTCAGACAGCATCATGCCACTCTCCCACAGGTATCTCCATCCTCACGCTATGAAAGCACCACTCCAATGGGCTACCATGCACCCTTCATCCATTTCAGGTGCTTGGAAGTGGTTTCTGCTCCCGGCCCAAGGTGACAACCCTGTATTTTGTTCATGGGAAAATCTCATGGAGTAAGTAGAAGACCTGGGCTTGAGGGCTTTGTGGTTGGAACACAACCACTTTGCTCAGGGGTCCATCCTGGATACAGCCTAAGGCATACAAACGACCCGTGTTTCGGCTCTGCTTTCAGCACACATATGGTCTCTCTCTCTACCCTGGGGAAAATGGCCTCACCTCTGGGTCTCCAGCAGGAGAATCTCTTCCTTCCCAGAAGTGCTAGGAGATCTGGACTGTGCTTGGGAAGGGTAACATAAAAGCTATTGCAGCTACCTTATCTCCCACTTCATAAACTAAGTGTATGGAAATTACCCAAGGAACAAAACCTGCAAAGTAACCTCATTATCCCTTTCTTTGTGGAGTTTACTGTAAAGCGGCAGGCTTTGGATCTTAATTTGCTGGGAAGTGCAGTAATGTAATTAGCTAAACTGATAACAAGATGAGTTGTGTGAATTCTTCAGAGGAAAGGAGGAATGTGCTAGACAAAGAGAGAAGTAAAAGGAAGAAGAAAAAAAATGCTTCCTTTGCCAAGAAATAAATTTTTTTCAATATGTTAATTATATTTTGGAAGACTTTTGTGTTGGTCAGAGGGAATGCCATGTACAAGTACTTTCTTACTTAAAAAAGACACAATTCCTACAATTTCTAGAATCTCTAAATTATTTTTAAGAAATAAAATTAATGCATATTTTGAAACAAAGTTGTGGGGTGGGTTTTTTTGTTTGTTTGTTTGTTTGTTTGTTTGTTTGTGGTTTTTTTTGTCTCTAAGGAGTATCTTCACTGTCCTGCATTTTTCCTTGCTTGCCTACAGCTGTTAAAAAAAATTTCTTGGGGAAACCACCTCCCAACAAACACAAGAGCCCCACTTCCCATTGTCAATCCCGGGTCAAGCTCTGCCTGCGCCTGGCCCCCTGCACTGCCTGTGAGGCACCACGGGGTCTTCCTAAACCCAAACCTTGTCAGAGATCCAAGCATCCTTTCTGCTTGGCGCTGCCATCTCTGCTCGCAAAAGCTTTGCTGAGCACCATGCAAAGCTCCAGCGGTGTGAACCTCATGAGGCTCAGCCATGCACATCCCTGGGCGAGGGGCTGCCCGTGCCAGTCCTGGCGGCCAGCACAGGCTTACGTGGGCTTGTGAAAGGAAGGACGGAAAGAAGAACGGAATGAAGAACGCGTTTCTCTTGTCACTAGATGGCCCTATCTCCTTTCACTAAACGCACACGGTTTTCTTTTTGCAGCTCCAAATCTGCAGCCCTACAGCTGTGTGCTTGCAGGGTCATCAGTCACATCTGGGAAGGAAAATCTCCAGGAGGTGGAAAAATTCACCTAGGCTTTTGATGATGGTTTTCATTACGTCCTTGGTAACTTCCCTGAGTAAAATGAATACTGTTGCAAGAAAACTCATGCTTTGAGATTTTTATGAAATGGTATCCTTGGGGGGAAGTTCTGTGATTTCCTCATCTCAGACTCCTCCAGCAGCTATGCTGTGCAGATTTAAACCAAAAAGGGAGGAATTTGAGTAGCTGCTGAGCATTTAACTCAGGTACAGGCTGGTGGAGGGACAGGAACTTCTTCAATCCTTTATTAGGTGGGAGACAAAGAGGGGGTGTTTCCCAGCACACTCCTGAGATGACGCAAACTGGTGGGATGAGGCTTTCCAGGTTCCTTGTGCACCACCAGCCACCCCCGGGGTCATCTGTTCCCTGCCCAAGGGATGCTGCCCCCATGTCAGCAACTGCCATCCTGTCCCACACTCAGCCCCTGGGACCGGCTTCTGTGCTGCATCTCTGTGGGGGCTGCAGCTTCAAGGCACAAATTTACCTTCTGAAGATGCTCTTGTTCAGGGACAGGGAGCTCACTGCCACAGCCCATGCACAACAGCCTGGAGGAAGGTCTGGGGCGATGGAGGCAGTGGGCGACAGAGTGTTGCAGGGAAGCCATCCCATTCTTTGGCCCATGACGGTGGCAGGACACTCTTCCGGGATTTTGGCTTCTGTGAGGTGGAGCAGGCAGGCAGCTCTGCCTGTTGGAGCAGAGCGTTGGCATTTAAATGAAGGGACACTGAACCCTGACTGTGCAGTAGGGAGAGGACATGCCCTAAAGCCCTGTGGACGCCTGCTGCCCCAAACCCTTACACCGACAGCCCCCTTTTCATGTTTTGGATGTCTTTAAGTAGCTGAAAAGCTATTGCAGGTCTGACTCTGGACAAGCAAGAAGATCAGATTGTTGCTTTCCCCAGGAAAAATACTCTTACTGACATAAAATTATTTTTCCTGGGGGAAAAAATCCCCAATATATGCAGGGCTTTCACTGTCTGTATTGGCTTAAGGCTGAGTATTTTATGAACTGTCAGATCTCACAAGTGTATTCAAGCCATGTTTGAAGTAAAATTCCTGCCTGGAAAAAGTTACTATCCAAGGGTATAATCCAAAGCCATGAAAGACTGGGAGCATTTTTCTACTGATTTTGAAAGGATTTGGATCAGGCCCTGAGGAACTACGCCAGCATCTCTCCCTCGTATCAGCAGCCTCTATACTGTGAGGTCACAACCCTTGTAACAGCAACTATTTGCAGGGGTATTTAAAGGATCACAGCTTTAGCTGCACAAATGACCCAAGACATGAGTGACCATGGTGGGAAAGGAAGCAAATTTGCTTATTTAGATAATTAACAGGCATTTGAGACAAGTGTTGCTGTCTAACACATTACTGACAGACTAATAATTCTGTTTGATGAAGCAGCAATTATAACAATAGTTATGGTCCACTAAAACAACCATCTCTCCTAGCCACTGCTGCCAGGAGAGGAGAGGTGTTTCTCCTTCATCCGAGTGAACAGACCACATGCCAGAGAAGCATCCCATGGGGCCTGGCTGGGAGAGGAAGGGCTCACTGAGCTACTGAGTGGCAGCTTCAGAGGATGCCTTGCTTTTATGGCCTCAGATAGCAGCAGGCATAATTTTGGACCTGCAATTTTGGTCAGACGTATAACTGCGGCCCTTATTGACCCATGTCATGTGATGCCTCCAGAGGCCAGTGCTGCAAGCACAAATAGTTGTGGCTTATTAGGAAAGGCACTGTTTGCAGAGCAGACATAATGCTGGGTGTTATGTTTCTTCTGAAAACCGGCTGTGCTGTGAGTCAGTATAACCCTATCAATTACAGAATGGGTCAGGTTGGAAGGGACCACAGTGGGTCACCTGGACCAAATTCCCTGCTCAAGCAGGGCCATCCCAGAGCACATGGCACAGGATTGCATCCAGACAGTTCTTGAATGTCTCCAATGAAGGAGACTTCACAACCCCTCTGCTCCCGTGCGCAATCACTGCACAGTAAAGAAGTTCTTCCTCATGTTCAGCTGAACTTACTGTGCATCCATTTCTGCCCGTTGCCTTCCGTCCTATTGCTTGGCACAACGTCCTTCCAGCTCCTATCGAGAGCTGAGCTGGGGAACTGAGGAGTAACTCTACTCACTTCAGGGGACTACAATGGTGAAAAGGAGAACTGGGGCCCTTTTGTTTTAACCTGGTCTTGTCTGACCCTGTGTAATGGCTGGGTGAGCTGAATGTATGGGTAAGCAAATCCACCAGGGTGAGTGCAGGAATGGGGTGAAGAGAGGTGTTTTCCAGAAGAGGGCCCCTCCATTATCCCACAGCCCATGGAGGAGGTCCTCCTTTCCTCCATCCCACCCAGAAAGAGCTCATGGGGAACCAGCGTACAGAGTCAGGTTTTTCCCTTCTTTACAAGCAAGTCATGGGAGATTGGTAGAGATCCAGGACCTAGGCAGCAATATGAACTGCCTGGCCTCAAACTGTGTAAGGAACACCTGGGACTTGGCTCTAATTTGCTTTGTGTGACATACAGAAAATTTTATTCAAACTAAGCGGGTCAGGATAGTCAGTCGATGGGGGGCTTGATGGGCAGCAGAGGGCTCTGCATGTTGTTCCCCACAGCTCTGCTGTGCAACTTCACCATCGCTTACATCCCATGCTTCCTATAGAGAGGAGGAAAAATCAAGTAATACAGATTTCCCCTGTTTCTTCTCTTCAGGGAATCAGTCTATTGAGAAATTAATTAAAAATGACTGTGCCTGAGATAGAAAAACATCACCTGACAAGAAAACGCTCTTATGGAAAACAAGTCGTTGATAGCTTTACATGCTTCTTGAACACAGGGAAAGCCAGTCAATAACATTCCTTGTGGCCTAAAAGCAGAAACATCTGTCAGAGGCGGCTTGCTGGGCTGAATATAGCAGCAGGAAAGCCCAACTGATTAAATCCATCCTCTTCCTAACATGTTTTTGTGGTTCCCAGAAATCCCTAGAAAGGGCTCCTGAGGACACTGGCACCATTACAAGCCAGCTATAATTCAGTAAACAGAGAGATGAAGAAAACATTATCCTGACTGCAATTCACCTCTGGCATCCAGGTTCCATAATTCATATGTACTTCATCCTACTCTCCCTTAGCTGTGTGGCAGGCTGGTGATTTAGGAAAAATGAAGAGCAAGCCCACACTTGATGAAGGAAAGTATAAAGCCATTGTCGTGAGGAGGAAAAGAGTTGGGGTCTATACAACCTTGCAAGTAGACTGAAGCAGGGAAAACTGGCAGAGAAGATTAGAGCAGTAATACAGGAGACACAGGAAGTACTTCCAGTGTGCCTAGGCTGATCCTTCTTGGTGCAACCACCCACTAGGGCCCTTCTCCCAACCCCTGCTCTTTTCATCCACATTTGTAGATT
This sequence comes from Struthidea cinerea, assembly GCA_013397865.1. Classification (NCBI taxonomy): domain Eukaryota; kingdom Metazoa; phylum Chordata; class Aves; order Passeriformes; family Corcoracidae; genus Struthidea; species Struthidea cinerea. Next base: position 277,574 of record VZTI01003856.1, on the reverse strand, counting down.
CACCTCTATAAAAAAAGGCTAAAATTACTTCTTTGCTATGTTTTACTTCTGTCTGACCTTACATCCAATGGTTCACCATGCATAACTCAGGGACTTCTCCAAAAACCACAGGAAGTTTCCTGACAACTCTTGCCAACTTCATCACAATTTCTCCCCTTACTCTGGAAAGTAGAAAGCCCTTATATTTTTTTAGACATGTGTCTGGTGTTGTTGCAGGATTGTTGAACCACTATTGCAGTCAGGGTCACAAAATTTATTGGGACCAGCTCAGAACACATAAATAGTAGTTAGTGTCATTCTTAAGTCAGTCTCTCTGCATCCGACCTCCAGTGGACAGGCCAAGAGACCTCCAGATATGGTGCCTCAAGCAAACAATATTCAGCTTGCAACAAGTCTATAGGAAAAAGTAATCTTTCAGTTTCCAAAGCTTCTCATGCAGGGCAATAATTTCTGCAATCACAGAGCTACTCTGGAAGCACATTTAAACATATTTATCTTCATTTTACTACACATTGAAATAACTTCTGTGTAATGCTCATAAACATAAGAACTTTGGACTTCAATTGTGCTGCATAAAGAGAAGCAACTTACCTTGGAGATGAAGTAAATACCACTACTTACAGCAGAAGGGTAGGGTGGGAAAATGAAACAGCCTTTGGTAAAAAATGATATGTGGCCCATTCACTCAGCAGTTCTTCAGAGGGATATGAGTATTCACAGCACTATGTGAAGCCTTTCCCTGATTGATGCTTAATTCTGAGTAGATCCTGGTAGCTTAAAGAAATTGTTTCAATCAGAGTCTGAGGGATTTACTACCCTGTGGGGGTTTTACGTGTGTGTGAGGGAGTTTGGTGTTTTTTACTTGAGGGAATGAACTGCCTCCTTTTTCTGAGTTTTTGCTCCCCTTCAGCTTACAGATTATTAAAATTTATCAGCTGAAGTGTGGACCTTGCTCTGGGAATGTTTATCTTCAGATTTAATTTTTCTCCATTGCATGTGTCTACCTCTTAGAAGGTTTACCTTTCACCTCCCACAGTGGAAAATTATAACATCAAATCTGAAAGGCAGCCCACTCTCTTTCTAGCTCTCCTAGAGGACTCTTCAAAATCCTCCCTCTCACTAATCAAGTCAGAAGACATCAAAAATACAGCACAACGAGAATCCTTCTGGCCTTGAGTCACTCACTATTTATGTATTTCCAAAACCAGATTAAAATTCCCAGAGGACTCTGCTGAAATCTCAAAATGGCATTGCATAGCACAAAACCCAATGTGATGAATATTTGTTCTCTGTCTAGTCAGTAGCAACATTTCCAAAGTTTTCTGCCTTGCATGCTATTACCTCACCTGTTTTAGAGAGACCTGAGGCAATAGCATGTTTTCACAGGAAAGGAAAAAAATTGTTGTCAAAAACGAACATTTATAACTTCTTTTTTAACTTTCAGGTTTGTTTTTTATTGCAATTCCCAGACCAAAAAAACCCACAAACATCCAAAACTGCACCAATGTTTTCTTTTATGTATTTTGGTTAGTATTTGTTAGAGGCTGAGATTTTTTCAGACTGGCTACCCTGCCAAAAAGAAGCTGATTTCTTGCCCTTGCTTTGTGAGGGTTTGACAGATTCAGACCTCCCCTTAATCGTGCTACAGATGAGTGAGATAAGAGACATCCCCCGGGGCCATGAGGATCTGCTCCTGGCCGGCATGAACTCCTCGATCTGCCAAAGTGTGCTGTGCACAGCCATCAGGTTCCCCATCCTTTGGCATTCCTGCCACCTCACTTCATGCATCCCTTCCCTGGTCCACTCCCCATAGACTGGATTCCTGACCCTTATTCCCCCTGTCTTTCTTCCCCCAGTTCCCCAGCCTGCTCCAAGCACCACCATCTGCTCTGGCTTTACAGCTCTGAAGACACAAACAAGGAAGAAGGATTGGGAATTTTTTCTCCACAGGATGGTTCCCTTGTCACATCATATTCCAGCTTTCTTACCCTGTTCCTCACACCCACTCTGTGGGAAGAACTGCAGCAGATGGAGGATGTCACCTAAAATAAAGTTCGTGTGACAACTCAAATAGAGCAAAACAGAGCAGATGATGTCGTCACAGAATCATTTAGGTTGGAAAAGACCTTTAAGGTCACTGAGTCCAACCATTAACCTAAGACTGCCAAGTCCACTGCTAAACCATGTCCCCAGGTCCCACATCTGCATATCTTTTAAATAACTTCAGGGATGGTGACTCAACCACTTCCCTGGGCTGCCTGTTCCTATGCCTGACAACTCTTTCCTGAAGAATTTTTTCCTAACATACAATCTAACCTTCCATGGCACAACCTGAGGCCACTTTTTCTGGTCCTGTCGCTTGTTACCTGGGAGAAGAGACCTACCCCTACCTGGCTACAGCCTCCTTTCAGGCAGTTGTAGACAGCAATAAGGTCCCCCTGAGCCTCCTTTTCCTCTGACTAAACACCTCCAGCTCCCTCAGCTCTGAGTCAGTACCAGGAAGGTGCTGGGCAAGGTATCACAGACCCTCAGCTCAGCTTCGCCTCATATCCTCTTCCTCTGGCTGTGCCCTCAGGTGGCCTGGGGACACAGCAGGACCACAGGCCAGGGTGACAGGCCATCTGCCATAGGATCCCAAACAACCCAGGCTGAAAACGCCTGAATTTTGGGGCAGGTGGTAAGTAGCATTCAGCAGAAGCTGATGTCAGGAGTACAAAAGGCTCCCCTGGTCTGGACCAGAGGCTGACCAGCACTAAGCAGACTCATCCTTGGGCAAGGCAAAGTGCCAAACCGAACCTGCTCGGAGAGCCTTTGCCCCAGGACACGACCTGGCACCTGCAAAAGCCATGAAACACTTCTCAGGGAGGCAGCAGAGCCCCTGTCCCTAAAACCACAGGAGGGTTGTTATGCGTGGGCAGGGACACAGAATTAGACATGTGGATCTCTGCATGATTGGATCTCCTCTGCCATGTGCTGGATTCTGCACCTGGGACAGGGCAACCCTGGATGTTTGTACAGTCTGGGGAATGAGATACTGGAAAGCCATGCCGTGGAACAGGACCAGGGGATCCTGGTCTTTGGCAAGCTGAACATGAGCCAGCAGTGTCCTGGCAGCCAGGAGGGCAAACTGTGTCCTGGGATGCATACAGGCACACTCGGGCAAGGGAGGGGATTGTCCTGCTCTGCTCTGCACTGGGGCGGCCTCACCTCAAGTGCTGTGGCAGTTTTGCATGACACGATATAAGAAAGACATTAAGCTGTTAGAGAGCATCCAAAGGTGGGCAACAAGGATGGTGAAGGGTCTGGAGGGGAAGCCGTATGAGGAGCTGCTGTTCAGCCTTTGGTCTGTTCAGCCTGGAGGAGACTGCGGGGAGAGCTCATTGCAGTCTAAAACTTCCTCGTGAGGGGAAAAGGAGGGGCAGGAACTGATCTCCTCTCTGTGGTGACCAGTGACAGGACCCGAGGGAATGGCCTGAAGTTGTGTCAGGGGAGGTTTAGGTTGGATATTAGAAAAAAGGTTCTTCACCCAGGGGGTGGTTTGGCACTGGAAGAGGCTCCCCAGGGAAGTGGTCACAGCACCAGCCTGACAGAGCTCAAGGAGCGTTTGGACAATGCTCTCAGGCACACGGTGTGACTCTTGGGGTGCCCTGTGCAGGGCCAGGAGTTGGACTCGATGATCCTTGTGCGTCCCTTCCAAGTCAGGACCCTCTGTGTTTCTGTGTGAGGGCACCGCGCACGCAGCCGGGCCCTCCGTGCGCCGCTCGGGACGCGGCCCCTCAGCGCCCCACCCCCGGCCCGGGGCCCCGCGCGGGCCGGCCTCACCGAGCACGCGCCGCCGCCGCCCCGCCCGCCCGCTCCGTCACGTGCCCTCCGGCATGGCCGGCGCGCAGGGGGACGGCGGCGGGAGCGGCGAGGGGAACGGGAGCGTTCTCCCCGCCCGCCCGTACATCTGCTCCTTCCCCGGCTGCGACGCCACCTTCAACAAGG
>VZTI01003856.1:166584-273483 GCA_013397865.1 Struthidea cinerea | reverse complement strand
GGCCGAGGTGTGGCCGCCGTGCTGGGACCCCGCGTGGGACCGGGCAGGCCGCTTCACCTCGGGCGTGCCGGAACACGGCGGGGGCTGCGGGTTGTGTGCGGGGCCGGGTGCGGCCGGGGCATCCCGCTGACAGCGGCCTCCCGGGAGCGGCCGAGCCCCCGAAGGGGTGGGTTTGCCCCCTGGAACAGCTCCTCTCTTTCAGAGGCCGTATGTCTGCGATTATGAAGGCTGCGGCAAGGGGTTCACGAGGGACTTCCACCGCGCCCGACACCTCCTCACGCACACCGGGGAAAAACCATTCGAGTAAGGCCCAAGTTTTTACTTCTTAAGCCGGAGTGCGGTTGTCCGTAAGGAAAGTGAGTTAAAACGGGGTAGTGGTACAGGGCGTGCATGCCTAGCTTTGGTATCATGGGCAGTGCCATAACAGTGTGCACACAGGGTGGGACGTGGGGATCAAACTCCCTTTCTGGCAGTGGTCTATAATAGATGCGTAAAGGAATGGGCAGATCTCCCCCACGAATACATTATTAAAAGACTAACTTAGCTTCTGGCTTTTAGTGTCTTCCAAGCAGACTTCTGTATTTGAGTTGTGAGTTTCAGTAATTCTTCTGTGTGTTCCTCTAGTACACTGATTTCTGTATCTGCCTAGGGAGCAAATCACTGTTTGACAGCAGTGATAAAAAACGCAGTTCATTTACAGGTGCACAGCTGGCGGGTGCAATGAGAAATTTGGAACAAAATCAAACATGAAGAAGCACATTGAGCGCAAGCATCAAAATCAGCAAAAGCAATATGTGGTGAGTAATTACCTTTGTACTGTACAGTGGAGGCTAAACAAGCTCCTTTTTGTCTATCTGGTGAAATACTTCAGCTTGTTATTATGTGGTACTTGTATAAGTTCAAATACCATGACTGGAATTTCAGCATTCACGTGTACTGAGCTGTCATTATTTGGCCTCTAATGATAACTTAATTTCCTCAATAGTGTGACTTTGAAGGCTGTAACAAGTCTTTCAAGAAGCATCAACAACTTAAAGTTCATCAGTGTCACCACACCAATGAACCTCCTTTCAAGTAGGTGGATAATTTTAATACTGAACTTTAATGATTCCATTTAAACACTGTAGATTAAAATATGTGCCTTTTCTCAGCCTTTTGATTGACGTGGCAGTAAAAAAAAAAGGTAAATCAATTTGTAGTCAGGACTGCAAGTATATTTCTTGTACTAGTCCTTTTCTCAGTGATCTGTTTTGAGCAACAGTCTTGGTGCTCTGTAATTTCAGCATTCCAGCATTTTTATAAAAAAATAACACAACATCCCCACCCTCCCCCCAGCAGCTTTTAGTTCACAGTTTGAAATACAAGCATAAGAGCTTGCACAGTAACGAAAAATGCAGCTACCTTTATTTCCCGGTAAGAAGCAGTGACTTGGCTGACATTGAAGTGAGTAGTACCTAGAAAAAGAGGAGAGACTTGGACATTAATCTCAGAAGCTGTGCATTGCAACTCCATTTGGGTAACACGTTGCTACAGATCTGCTGAAAGCAAAGTTCGGTCTTGTATTTCTTGCAGGTGGGTCACACTTAACATGAGTGTTCATTCCATTGAAGTGAAATGCACTGCGATGGTTGCATGGCAGACAAAAATAGTCAGTGCTCTGCTGTGGCTCTGGCTGCTGGTTCTGTGCAAGCCACTTAAACCTTCCACTTTCTGTCCTTCTTTTATGTGTGAAGAGCCTGCTGAGTAGGCATGATACAAGGCTTGACTTTTTAGCTAAAGCTCAACTTGCTGTATATGTGGAAATCATAGTATAGCTCTAACTCTCAAAGGCATCCAAGTCTATTAAAAAAAATACTATGGAATCTACTTTTACAAGGTGGGGACACCCTAATCTCTAGGCAAGGGGAAACTTGTATTATTTCATTCATTTTAATTGCTCTTGACTTAAAGAACAAAAAATACATGGATACAGTGAAAGAAATGAACCCACTGTATTTTGTACCTAGATGTAATAAAGAAGGATGTGGAAAGTGCTTCTCTACTCCAAGTCGGCTAAAACGACATGAGAAGATACATGAAGGTAAAACTGTTTTTCCTTCCTGCTTAAGGTACGTTTCAGCAAAGGAAAAAGGATTGCTTCCAGTGCAGAGTATGCACAGATGCATGACAGGCGTGAAAGTGTTCTGGGCCTAGCGATCCAGACAGACAACAAGAACACCCTTTTTGAGTAGTGGAGTGGGATACAACTGCAGGGCGTTCCAGTGTTCAGTTATGGTGTGTTTATGGCAGGCTGAACAGAGCTCAGGATTCCTTATTTCTTCTTCTGAGGTGCTTCCTTGTCAATAATCCATCTTTTGGAGATGGGCTGATGGTTAGGACATTAGCCTAGACCTCCAGAGCTTATTATCAGTTGCTAGTTCTGCCACAAATTTCCTACGGAGCCTTGGCAGAACCACGTGTATTTTTAGTTATTAATGAACCTATGTGAGAGGTTTTTAAGTGAAATCATCATGACATGGCCATGTATGTTTGAGCTAATTCTGCTACACTCCTATCTATTCTTTCATTGACAAATAACCAGCTTTCCAGTGATAGGAAAAAACAAACCCAAACCAAACCAACCCAACAGACTAGGAAGACTACCCAGAAAGCTGTGATTTGTACTGTGATTTCCTTTTTTTAAGACAAGGACTTGTTCATAGTTTTTTGAGTGCTCCAGTCCTGGGATTTAAATAGTGTTGACTTTCTGTGGTTCCTGCCTGCTTGATAGAATGGTAGAATCTCTTCAGACTCTGGAATATTATTGTATGGTCACTATTGTTTTTTAATATGCAGGACAAATATTTATATAGAAGTAATATATATTATTTTCAGCTAATAATATTTTCAGCTTTTTGAGAGAAAGTGTATGGCTGGGAGGAAGTAGCTTTACTGAAGAAAGGAGAGAGAGTTTCACAAAATCATTCAGGTCAGAAAGGATCTCTGGAGGTGATATGGTCCACCTCCCTGCTCAAGGCAGGGCCAGTTAGACCAGGTTGTTGAGGAACACACTGCATCCAGTGGTGTTGAACATTTCCAGGGCAAGGGCTTCCACAGCCTCTCTGGACAACTGGTGTCAGTGATACAAGGTTTCTTACTTAAAGCTGTTAGGATTTTCTCTTGTTCTAATTTGTGTTGATTTTTCATTGTCTCTTATCCCATTCCTGTGCAGTATGGGAGGAGACAAGGAATAACTGGCTTTTAATTTTCAAACACTGAAAGCAGAGTTCCCCCTTGTAAAACTGGACTGTGTTTGCCAGACCCTTTGTGATTGTAAACATCTGTCCTGTCCAACAGGCTATGCATGCAAGAAGGAAAACTGCTCATATATCGGAAAAACTTGGACAGAGCTTCTGAAACATAATAAAGTCAGTCATACAGGTATATTCCAAATGCTTTAGCAAACTTATGATACAAATATGAAACCAACTGCTGATGTGGAGTCCTTGCTGAACTCATTTCATCAACTTGTCATTGTGTCCCAACTTGTCTAACTTTACTGGTAAAATGGCTGTCACTCCAGACCTTGGATGAAAATTCTGCTCATTATACTGACTTAGCTTTGTGATTCAGTTAACAAAAAGTTGTTTAACGTAGGATTTCAGATCTGGATAATGCATACTGCATTATCCTCCTGAAGTCTCTAAGTTCCTTGCATTTCATGTTGATTTTAGCATTGTTCTAGTGGACCACTAGGGTTTGATTTTGAGCTTCTGTAAGAAATTGTTCACTTATACTCTGCCTTTCTTTCTCCCACTCAGAGCCAATAGTTTGCAGTGAGTGTAACAAAACTTTTAAACGGAAAGATTACCTCAAGCAGCATCAAAAGACACACGCTGTGGAGAGGGAAGTCTGCCGCTGCCCCAGAGAAGGATGTGGAAGAACTTACACAACTTTATTTAACCTTCAAAGCCATATTCTCTCTTTTCATGAGGAGAAAAAGCCATTCTCTTGTGATTATCCAGGCTGTGGAAAAGTGTTTGCAATGAAGGTATGTATTTTTTTAACTGTTCTTATCTGAATCACATAATCTGAAATTATAAACTTAACTCCTTTTTTTCTTTCTCCCCCTGCTCTTTGTAACTGTAGCAGAGCCTAGCAAGGCACGCAGTTGTACATGATCCTGAAAAGAGAAAGCTGAACTTGAAAGTAAGTTACTTGGAAGAGTCTTCTCAACCCTATCCTGTCACTGCAGAGGAGGGTAAACATTACCTGTTACAGAATCTGACTTCAAGCAGGAAAACACTATCTAGTTAATTTGTGAGATCCTTAATTTATGAAGCTCCTTTAGCTAATACAGTCCTGGCCTGTACATTGGTTTCTTCTTTCCCCACCACAACAGTGGTCTTTGCTCCACAGAGATGTTAAGTTTACTAATTCTGGATCTATTTCTGCCAGGCAAAGCGTTCTCGGCCCAAGAGGAGCTTAGCCTCTCGTCTCAGTGGCTACATTCCTCCTAAAACACAGCCAGGAAAGGATGAAGCTGTGACGGAAAGCAAGACAGTGGATAAGCTCGTGGAAGATGGAATACCAGCTGTTGAAATTCGGACTCTGTAGCAAAGGTTAACTGAGACAACGTTCTTCATGGAATGACCAAGGCAAAACTCAACAATAACTTTATCTAAAGATAGTATTTTTATTTTATTTTTTAATAAATTAATATTGTTCACACCACTTCGAAAAGTCACTGACCAAACTCATTTGACTTCAGATCGTCATTTTCATCTTTCTTTACTGTATTGTTTTTCTTGATTTCCATCTTCTGGTGTTCTTTCAACTCTTTGTCAGACATGTGCCTCAAAATACAGGTACTCACTCCTTCTCTAGCAACTTTTGGCTTGGAAAGATAAGTGGCTTTCTCAGACACAGTCTCCAAAATTTGATCAAAAAGCATGAGCTAAAAAAGAGGAGAAAAATGGAACTAAATGAATGCACAAATACAGACAGAAAAAGATTTCCAGCTGCTCTGTAATAACATGATCTCCTGCTTAGTTTAGCTGTTAGCTGAAACAAGCTAGTCCTGGTTTGAGCACTTCACCTTTTCCTTTCTTAACTGTTCGTTCTTTACTCAAAAGCAGGTTTAGGCAAGTCACTAGAGGGAGATTCAGCCATTTCCTAACACTAATTCACTATAGATACTACAAGGAAAAAAAATCTTGCATGGAATATTTATAAAAAATCCATTCGTGCAAATGACAGTGAAGTCTCAAGGCCCTGCAATTATACTGGTACGTTGCCATCAGCTCCCTAACATTTTTAGAGATGTTCACTTTGCCAGTCTTGGAACATCATTCCAGCGGTTTTTTACATAGCAATGGACAACTAACCTTAGCCAAAGTTGCACAAATGCAGCTTCAGAAGAACAGTTGGTGAAATAATCTAGCTAAAATACAGACAAATTGTTTTAAACCTCACTTCTAAAGTTTTCAGTGGGTGAGCTGGCTAAAGCCATAGATAACAAAATTGCACTGGCCCCATTAATAAGGTGGTGCTGCATAGGAGTAGGAACTGCTTAGACTCTGCTGTCCAAGCCAGTATTGCAGCTGGATTCTTAAGGAAGCATGATGTTTGAGTTGTCTCTCTGGCCCTACTTCTCTACACCAGTGTTTGAACAGGAGCAGCTTAAGGCAGGCAACCGTTACTTGCATGGGACCTAGATCTTCACTGCGATACTAAAAATGGTGGCAGTACTGAATAGGGAAGGTCAGTACAGCTGCAGCTATTTAATGACATTGGCTGGTCCAACCTTCAGGAGTGCACTTACCATGTCTGTACTGCTGCCTTTCGCTTGCCGGATGGTAACTTTAACATGGTGTTTCCTTTCAATCCACTGTGCTATCTGTTTAGTTTTGGTCTCTAAGTCGTTCTTGGCAATAGCTGAAGAAAAGGATAACTCCTTCTGAACCACCCCTGTTTAAAACAGAATTGAAACTGCGTTGGCTTAACATTTGACAAACCTGTACTAGCTGCTGTCTTTTATCAGCTTATGGTGCTTTGTTTGCTTGACTCCCTCCTCCCATGCTGCTTTTTAAGAGCACCCCTATCTCATTATCTCAGCATGCACCACTTTCACCTCAGAGGGTGCCTGCTTCATACTCTCACACTCACTGCCATAACTGGGAGACTGAATGCATGTTTGAGGCACGCAGGGAAATCTCTGCAGGGTGAGAAGGCTTAAGGTATTTTTAATTACAGTCTTGTTCATATGATCCACAATGTAGGTCTAACGAACAGGTAAGCACTGGATCTGGAATTAAAGACTTAGTGTGCAAAATTCCTGTGTTCTGCACGTAAGACAGCTGAAGGTAAAAGCTTTGACGTTAGATAGCTCTTCATCTCAAGCCCATTTTATTGAATGGTGAAGTGCAATATTCAACTGGAAGTATGATGATGCCTTGTAATATATTGGAACTATCTATGGTCTCTTCCTCCTTGAAGTTTCTCTAAAGTAGGCACCACCTGAATAATATTTTTGTGGTTTCTTTAACAGAGCAACTCATTACCACAATAATGCTCTCCTCTAAAATCAGAACTCTACCCAAAGCACAGCTGTCTTTGTTAGCCTGAGGATAAGAGAGGATACAAGGTCACACGCCTTTTCTAAAACCTCTTTGCCAAACTCAGTTTGTTAAACTGCTGGAACAGGCTGTCTTAAGAAAAAAAAACCAAACTGAAAAGTGTTCAATATTGAAAAAGTTTTCTCTTACTCTGTACAAGAAAGGGCTCCAGACTTTTCTCTTCCTAGCAGCAAACGAGGAAGAGAGTGTTTCATGACTACTGGTGACAAACTATGTAATTATATTGGTGTATCTGGTCCTTAGTTTATTAAACTGCCTGTCACTCTATGCCTTAGTAAAAGAACAGAAATTCAGTGAGTCTTATGGAACCAGAGCCTAGTTATATTCACTCAAATAAAGATATTTTTTTTTAAAGTCAGCAGATGCCAAAATAGCAAATCCTGAGAGGGCAATAGAAGGCTTCTCTGGAAGACTGGACTAATCCAAAATTTTATTTTCACCACTGCAAATCCTTAATAGCGTGGACTGCAGTGACATCACTTTGGATTTACACAAATACAAGTAAGAGGATTTAATCTGCTGAAACCACTTTTAATGCAGCATTTTTCAAAGTCCTCAGTGTTGTAGTGTTTACAATGTACGTACCTGGCTTTGGACTTGCTTTTTTCTTCTCTGCACGTTTAAGCTGCTCTTCGTGAATCTGCTGCCCAGTCATTAGTCTGTAAACTGGAGGTTCTACATTCTCACGAAGCAGAACTAATTTCAGGCCATATTGATCCGTAAGTCTGAGTGCCTCTGCTCGGTGCATGTTTCCTAAGCTCTCTCCATCCTGGTTGATTACATGCAAAACACGATAGGGAATTCTTCGCCCGACACTTCCAAATGCTGCTTGCCTTTTTGGTTGTGTGTGAGATTTTTCATCTGTACAAAATGGTTGAGTAAGCCCAAACACAACTGACTTCCTAGGGTCAGGTACCACTACCCAGAATGGAGAAAAGATCCACTTCTGTGCTGTCTGTGTGAGAAGAGTGCCAAAGAACCTTTTTGCATATCTGTTCTCACTTCTGGTTGCTTGACATAAATGTTTCACTGTGCACAAGGCAGTCATTCTGAGGAAGAAGAAAAAAAACAAGTTACCCCACCAGTCAGATTTTTCTCGTTATATTAGAAAGACTTGACTCCAGGTCAGTAAACCCTAGTGTTTTTTAACTACTCTTTTAAAATTATACGTGGTGTTACTATACAGAATGAGCAATCAACAGTCATTTTACAGTAACAAAGAGATTTAACTCAGAGAGAAAATCTGACAAATGAGCAAAATTTATGAGTTGATGTTACCTCCTTCAGTATCTTAATATCTGAGCCTGAACTCCTTTAAAGGATCCAATACTTCTAGTTCCTTTCTCCTCACTTCCAAACTTAAATTTAAATAAATTGTTACAGGCATCTATCCTGATAGGGTACTCACGAAGCTATAACCTCTCACACAAGCTTCAAAATATACCCATGCTTGAAGACTAGTGAAACTCATCTTTGAGACATTTTGTCCACTGGATTTTTTTCCCCCCATTCTTCGCTGGTTCATGAAATCCCCCTGGCAATTTTGGTGCAGCTGACCAAAATTGCGTTTTGTTCAGACCTTCAGAAATCGTCCATTTTCTAACAGCTGCAAAAAACTTTAGAAATAAAGAGCAAACTGTGAGTATTCTCTGCAAGTTTTGTATTCTATGTTTAAAAGGGAGCAATTGCAGGAAAAGCCAAGGATGATGCAGGAAGCCAAAGACATGTCATACCAGAGGAGCTGGCAAGAGTGTGATCTCTTTTGCCCAGGAAGGAATGTGACTCCACTCTATAAATACATGCATGCATAGACATATACATACATACATACATACGTGACACTGTGTAAACATGTATCCATGTGCATACATACACATGGAAAAGGTGTAAAGCATCAGCAAGGATAAAGAGCTGCTTGTAATTCTAAGCAGTGTTGGCACAGGAACAAGTAAAATGACCTGCCTGTGAATAAACTTAGTCTGAAAAGGGGACTGTCTGGAGCCTGGGATGGAATTCATGCCTCAGCAGTAGGGACAAAGTCCATGCAAACTGCTTGAAGGAGCCAGATGAGTTCATGAACAGGGCAGTCTGATAACAGCTATGTGCTACAGCTGGATCCAGAACTCAAGCTAACCACAGGGCACAGAAGAAAAGTAACAGGATATCCACAGCAGTCTAAAACCAGCTGGCAGAGCTACCGTCCCTTCCTGCCGCAGGCTCTGCCTCTGCCCAGTCCAAACCCCTGTGAAAACAGCTTTTTGTCCGGCTGTGACAACAGCCCTACGACTGAACACCCACTGCCAACACCCAAGTATCTTTGTGCATCATCAGTGCAGCCACACAAAAGCCACAATATCCTTATTTTTCACATGATTTCATAAACCAGCTCTGGATCATGCACTGCAGACTTGGTCTGCAATCCAGGCATCACTGCTGCATTATTAAATGATATAACTAAATTTATCTTCCATTCAGAGGAGCCTGGCTTGCCTTTGCGAGCTATTGATTTATAAAACTAAGTATCAGCAATAGAATAGCAGCTTATTATTTTAAGGAAATGTCGATCTTGCTCTGCTAAACACATGGTGTTGCCTTTACACTCCTTCATTCTCTGTTGCTATTTAAATCTAGTAAACCCAGCCCTGGCTCTCTGAAAGAAAATAACCCTCATTTTATGGAAGGGTTTTTCTTCGCGTAACACGGCAGGTACGTGTGTTTCGGGTGGTGCATTTCGGTCATCCTCGTGTTGGCAAGGACGGCTGACGTCGCTGGGTGGGAGCTCTAAGGAGCGGGCAGCTACGGGCATACTGGGAACCGCAGGAACAGCCGTGCTTCCTGCGGGAGCAGCCGCGGTTCCCGTGCTGGGCGGCCGCCACGGCAGGGGGGCTGCTTCCCGCGGGTGTCCGTCCTGTGGGCAGGGAAGAAGGGCTGTGCGTGGGGGTGTGACCGTGCCCTGTCGTGCCCGCGCTCCCGGCTGTGCGTGTCGCGGAGGTCGCTGCGCCTGCCTGAGGCGTGCCCGTGTGCGTGACCCGCGGCTCCCTGTGACCCCCTCTTACCTGCCGGCCTGGCAGGGCCGGGCCGAGCCGAGCCGAGCCGCCGGCCCGCCGCAGCAGCCGAAGGACCGGCCCGAGCCGCCGGGAAGTTGCGGAACGCCCCACCTCTCCCCCTTCCTCTTCCTCCTCCTCCTCTTCCTCTTCCTCCTTGCGCGCCTTCGCCTCCTGTCCCCGCCCCGGGCGTCCGCGCGTGCCCGCGGGCGTGAGCGCGCCTCTGCCCGTGCGCGCCCGTGTGAGCGCGCGTGGTGGGTGCGGGGTGCGAGCGGGGTGCGAGCGGGGTCCGCGTGTGCCTGTGCCCCGCTGCCTGTGTGCTCCCGCCTTTCCAGGCCGACACAGGCGGTGTGCCCGGTTCTGTGTGTGCGGTTGTTGGGAGCTGTTGTTGGCCTGCATCGCTCTGCGGACTCCCGGTGTGCCTTTGCTGCGCTGCGGTGGGTGTACGGACCACAGCTGGGACAGGGTTCCCACTGTTCCCAGGGGCCATCCCAGCAGGGCGGCTTGTTGCTGTGAGCGGGGATTATGTGGGTGCTGAGTGCTTTGTGTGTGTGTTGAGGCATAGAATCATAGAATTTGGGTTTGGGTTGGAGAGGGTTTTTAAGGCTCATCTACTCTAATCCCCCTGCAATAAGCAGGAGAGCAGGAACATCTTCAACTCGAGCAGGTTGCTCAGAGCCCTGTCTGTCCTGACCTTGAGTTTCCTGCTATGGGGCGTCCACCAACCATCTGGGCAACCTGTGACAGTGTTTCGCCACCTTCCTTGTGAAAAACTTCTTCCTTGCCTGTAGTCTAGATCTACCCTCTTTTAGTTTAAAACCATAACTCCTTGTCCTATCACTAGAGGCCCTGCCAAAAAGTCTGTTCCCGTCTTTCTTATAGGCCCCCTTTAGGCACTGGAAGGGTGCTGTGAGGTCTCCCCGCAGCCTTCTCCTCTCCAGACTGAGCAGCCCCAGATCTCTCAGCCTGTCTCCATCGGAGAGGTGCTCCAGCCCTCAGAGCATCTCTGTGTCCCTCCTTTGGAGTGGCTGCGGCAGGTCCATGTCCTTCCCGTGCTGGCGACCCCAGAGCTGGCTGCAGCACGGCAGCGGGCTGTGTAACACGGCACCTCGGTCCCCGTCCCCACGCGCGGGGCTGCGGGCCGGCTGTGTGCGGGGAGCGGGCAGTGCACGGCAGAGCCGGGTCTGCAGGGGTCAGCAGCGTGCGCGGCTCTGCCGCTGCCCGAGTCAGTCCGAAAGCGTCTCGGATGCTTGGGTTTGTTACCTTCTTTGGTAGGAGGCTCTGCCTTGGGTTTGTGAGCTCCTCCATCCAATTTGGAGACAGAAAGCTTTAAAAGAGAAGCTGAAATTCATGTGCAAGCGTCTTGTCCCCAGCTGTGAGGAACACGCTAAGGCAGTCAGCCGCTGAACAGCACGGGAGTTTGCTGTTCCTCTGTTGCTCTGGAGACACCGAGGTGTGCTGAGGACCTCTTTCCAGAGCCCAGGGGTTCGTGTCTATCGAGGGATGCTGTTTAGCCAGCCGGGCAGGAGCTGGAACAACACTCGAAGTGTGCTTGTGTTCGGAATTTAGTACAATGGAAGCAGGTCTTGTCTGCGGTCCTTCCTGCTTAAAAACAATCAGAACTTTTTAGCATATGTGCTTTAGGCCACAGCTAAGTGACCCCTCTTTCCTATCCCCCTTTTCTGCCCAGGGGGAAGACATGCAATGAAAATCTGGTCTTTATCTTTTCGGGTTATCTTTATCTTTTGGTCTGTCTGATCTTTAGCTTTCTGTTCCTAACTGTGGTCTTAGAATGGTTTAGTTTCATGTGCTTGCTGGTTTTGTTTTGTCATTGTAGTACACACATGTGAAAAAAGGTCTGTCGTTGCTTCATGCTCTCCACCTTCACAGAAAACATCATGTGGTAATTGTGTGCAAACCCAGAAAACTTCACTAAATCAGTTCACAATCTGAAGTTCATTCATATCACCTTATCCGCATTAAAACTCCTCGCCTGCAGTAATGAATTTGGAAAAATGCCAGTAACAGAATTAGCCAAGTAGATGGTGAGCTGTGTTAAGAGCCTGAATGACAATTGTAGCTTCTCCTATTATATGCAAATAGAGCCGGGTTTTTCCATCCTGCTCTTTTGTGCTTTTTTTTATTTCACTCAGGCTTGATGTCTTTAGAGTTGTAAGCTCTTTGGGAGCAGGGATTACCATCACTTACATTAGTAGAATGCCTAAGAAAACCAGATCTCAGTTTGATGCTATTGAAACCTAAATTATTGAAATTCTACAGTATCCAGTTGTGGAGAGTGAGATATTCCACAATAAGAAAAGGCGAGACAAAAATGGTTTTTACTGCTCTTTTCATGGTCTGGAAATCAAGTGTGGAATTTGAATAAGCATGAAGGGAAATTTTGGCAGAGCTGAAGCCTGGAGAGATGTTTTTTCATCATCAGCTCTGCAATATGCATTAGAAGAGAGCTTGTCAGCAGCCCCGCTTGCAGTTAGCTACTATTGCCACTCCGAGAACCATCTCCACAAGACAGATAATTTTCAGCAGTGTTAGTAGCAGCAATAAAGCTAATAATCCTCTTCACTGTGATAAAAACTACCTGCATGAAAGCAAGGTACTTCAGAGCATACAACTCACATTCCCTCTCTCTCCCTGTTATTTAATTCTGTTAAGTTTAAACCCGATGCTTGTTTTACTTCATGCCTTTCTAATTAAATTTAGTGTGCCAAGAAATAGTGCAGCCTTCTCATGCTGTTTGTCCTCAATTAACTTGATCTTTCTGGGGGTTCATTGTACCCTTTCTCCTTGTTCTTTGTCTCATGTCTGTTTACACTGTAATTGTCCTGGGGCCATGTTTTTGTATGTGCCTGCTGCAGCCAGACTGCAGTCTTAATTATTTGAAAGACACTATCATAATAAGTGCAGTTAATAATAACTTTCTTCCTTCTACTTTGCCTGATGCACATCATCCTCTGCCCACCCCTGGCAATACACTCAATCATTTGTTTGCTTTTTAATTCCTAAATCTTCATCTGCCTTTTTTTCATTTTTTATTTGACATTTACTTACAAAGTTGTTGTTTTCCCTTTGTTATTTTTTGTGCCATATTAAGGCCTGTTCTGCTAGACCTTGTGCCAAACTGTAGGCATTTCATCCCCCAGATAATTTTAAATGCAAATATATGAGAAGGGGAAAGGATGGGTGGATGGAGAGGTTCCTTGTCCTCGTACATGAGCAGTGCAGTGATCTGCCAAGTGTGGATGTTACCAATGTTAGTAATTATTGTGAGGCTCAAGATGCTACTGAGAAGCTTCTTCCACATTAACAACTGATTACTGGGGGATGGTTTCAGTGTCCCCTGAGGATGCTGGAAACTGGTTCCAGGCCTTCTGTGTTTTGGGGTTAATTTCAAAATCAAAGAATCACAGAATCATCAAAGTTGGAAGAGACCTGCAAGATCATCTAGTTCAGCCATCAATTCAGCACCAACATAGTCCCCCCTAAAATCTCCCCCCAAAACTATTCGTTGTGGGTACAGTGAGCAGTATGTGATGCCCAGCAGGGAGTGGGGATGCCTTTAGCTGGATGCCAATGTGTTCGCCTGGAGACCCAAGGCTATAGTTTACTGTCATTCAAGCTTCATCACTCATTTTGTGGGAGCAGGAAGCAAGCTGCTGAAGTGCCCTACACCTGCAAAGAGCTCTTACTTGCTGGCTCTGGGTGGAGGACTGGTCTTTCCTTCATCCTTCATCCACAGTGAGTATCTTGCTGCTGCCTAAACTGGAGCTGTACTTATGAATATCTGTTCAAAAAAGTTTCAAATGCCAAACAAGATCATCAGGAATTTATTACTGATATTGTGGGGTTTATGCAATGCCTGGGACCCTTGGACATGGAGCAGTAGCAGTGGGTGGGACAGCAGGTTTTTTCCAGTCTTATTACTAAATCTGTGATTAGTCTCCTGCACACTTGTACTTACAAAAGTACTGAGCATCTGGAGGGCTGCTTACCCTGTGCACCTCTGTTTTCCTGTTTTTTCTGTATAATTCCCTCCTTCACAGGGCGTTTCAGCAGGGAGGCTTTAGGGAAGACGTGGAGAGAGTATCTTACTCCTCCCCAGTCCCCACTCCTGCTGGCAGCTGGCCTGGCCCCCGTCCACCTTCCTGCTGGTTATAATCGTGGCTGTGTGTTTCTGCAGACCCCTGGTTCAGAGCGGGGCCGTAGCCTCCCCTTTACACTCCTTAGTATTCCCTTTTCCCGTTAGTGTTTATAAAGACTTTTGCACAAAACTCAGATGAAAAACTCCGTTGTGCTGAGCTGAGCATTGCCATATGGCAGAGAACACGTCAGAGTAAACATGTATTTAAAGGACACAGAAATTCTGGGTGTGTAGTAGGTCCAGATTTCTGGATCTGCAGTAGCTCATTTAGTCCTTTTCCATCCACAGCTTTTGAAAGTTGCTTCCTACACAAACTTCTCTATTTTTGTTCTAGCAAGAGACAGCAAAAAATTAAAGCAAACCCAAAAATTTTGTTGTAGTGAGTGGTAAATGGTCACTGCTAACTGATGACCTGCACAGAATATACAAATATAGTTGAAACAGATAACGTTTTGTTGGATTTCTGAGATCTGCCCCTTTTGTGGGAATTAAAACAAATCGTTCGAAGATGCATGCTCTGCCATTAAATTGCTTGGGCTGAATTACTGAATCCAGGCAAAGAACCAATTTTGCTCCCTGAAAAGCCAGGGTGACTGAATTTATTAAAATGTTAATCATAGAGTAAGCCTGTGGGTCCCTGGGGTGAGATGCAATTAGAGTTAAAACTTCAGAGTATAAAAAGTTTTTTAACTGTCTAGTTTTACATCTTGACTGTAGGGAGAGGAGTTTCCACTGTACATTGAAGACATTGTTCTACAGCCTTTGCAAGTTGTTGGGTTCAGCTGCGAAGATTTTAAAAGCTGCTTTTGTTGGCAGCCTAGGACACATCCGTGACCTTATTAAAGTGGAAGTGAAAGCTCTCTTCTTTTTTTTCCCTTTTTTTTTTTTTTTTTGCAACAG
This sequence comes from Struthidea cinerea, assembly GCA_013397865.1. Classification (NCBI taxonomy): domain Eukaryota; kingdom Metazoa; phylum Chordata; class Aves; order Passeriformes; family Corcoracidae; genus Struthidea; species Struthidea cinerea. Next base: position 258,763 of record VZTI01003856.1, on the reverse strand, counting down.
TAAATCTACTAATTTTACAGTCAGTTGAACAGCAATAGATTAATTTGTTTAAAGTCTGCATTCACAAAGAAAATGTGAACTTCGCTGCCTTGAATACCCGAAACTACAGTGTGATATTTAAAGGGTAGAAACTATTACAACTTGCCCTAGAATGGTCCAAGCAGTTCCCTGTCACCTGCTTCTCAGCACAGGTGCTGACCTCCCCGTCTATTCTATCCCTCCTGACAGACTAGCAGCCAGGCTGGGGCTTTGTGTGCAACAGAGAGCGCTTTTCCAATGACTGGGCCAGTTTTCTTCAGCAACCACAGGAAGCAGAATAAAGAAAAGGTTAAGGGCCACCGCAAGGGTCAGAATGGGTTAAATTTAGTTAACATCAGAGGTTATAGCTTTTAACAAGAGCATGAAGGAAACTTATTCGAAGATGCAATTTGTTTCTTCTTTGTCAACCATTATTTTTTTTTACTCTATTGATAGTGACAGCTTAACAAAGTTTTTATATGCCAGGGTTTTCATCCTTTAGAGGATAAAGAACTGTGATGCAAAAAAGAGATGCAGGTGGAAGACTTTATAAAGCCTCCATGATTTTCAAATTGAGGGTTGAAAGTAGGCTCCCTGCGTGGCTAAGTCAAAAATAATTTGTAAATGTTAAAAAAAATACACATTAGGGACAGAGGAACGGCTTTTTTTTTTTCTCCAGTGTAGCTTGCCAAGAGTAGTGTTTTATGAGAAGCCTTACAATCTGCCTGATTCTGCTTGTATTTTTTTCCAAGGTAATCTTATTTTCTTTTTTATTGCCCCCTAAAGATGATCAAAGTCAAATGCCTTTAACAACAGTCTTCATCATCTCCCTTCAAGATAATTTAGTCTATAATGGACGATCTTGGGTTTTTTGTGGTTTTTTCCTCCCAATTTAGTGAAGAAGCAGAAACTAGAAAATGCACCCAGTGTAGCTGCGGTATTAGGTTCTCAGTCAAATTCTTGGAATGCAAAATGAGGGAAGTTTAAATCTTTCTGAAAATTATTGAAGAAAAATAATTTTTAAATGCTTCAGTAGCATTTTTCACATATTTGTACAGAAGAGATCATCTTCTGCCAATCATTTTTTAATCAAAATTAATTAATAAAAATCACTAAATTTTTTTGGTTTTTTATCCTGATACAAAGTAAAGAACTGAAATCAAAATTTAATTAAGTCTGATAATTCATAAGTACAAACAATGCGTTTTGGTATGTTTCTTTTTTATTTTTAACATGTTTTCCTCAAGGGGGAAAAAAGCTAATGTGATCATCCTGTCTCCCTATCCATCTGTCTCTCTGCATGCTCTCTCAGCAGTTTTAATTGCTTGGACACTTCAGCCCAGTTTGGCAAAGAAATGGGAGCCTCCAAGATATTGTACATTTATGATAACTATACGTATTTCTGACAAGTTTTGTAAAAACAGTGGAGAGACGTTCAAATTGGTGTCTTGTTCTGGCAGAAGAGTTCATCTGCGGACCAGACTGTGTGTGTGTGGGGGCTGCCCAGGTAACACACAGGTATTACCAGACCTGATTGTGGCCTTTCAGTACTTAAAGGGGTAGCCCTCTTTAAGTAAAAAAGAGGAAATTAACTTTTTACGCTGGCAGGTAGAGATTGGACATAGGGAATAGTTTTAAATGAAAAGAGGAGATGTTTAGAGTAGATATTAGAAAGAAGTTTTTTGCTCAAGAGGGTGGTGGGGCTCTGGAACAGGTTGCTCAGAGAAGTTGTGGATGCCCCGTCCCTGGAAGTGTTCAAGACCAGGTTGGATGGGGCTCTGAGCAGCACAGTGTAGTGGGTGGCATCCCTGCCTTTGACAGAGAGGTTGGAACTAAATGATCTTTAAGGTCCCTTCCAACCCAAACCAGTTTATAATTCTATGATGCCATGATAGTCTACTGTCCTTGGTGTCTTTTGCCTTGCCAGCTGCTCAGGGGCTGCATAGGTGATGTGTAAGGCTGAGGGGGATTTAGAGACAGGAGAAGGAGCCAGAACATTTTGATGGCAATGGAGAGGTGTAGGGAACATGCTGGGGTGATTTGGATCTATAATCCTGGTATTTGATGCTGTAGGTCTGTTGTAGAAGATAGGAAGACTGGGAACTGATGACAGAAGCCTCAACAATTCAAGTATCAGTTATTTCAGAGCTCATTTGCTCACAGGAGAAATTTCGTCTGATTTGTGGTGTCATTGCTGTCAGTGTGACGAAGGCTTGAAACTTCCAACTCGCTGTTAGCTCAGGCTAGTGGTGGGTTCCCAGCTGTAGAACCAAGAGCTGGTTGTTCTCTCCAGAGGGTTGGATTGGGCCTTTTGGTGCAAGTGACCACTTTGGCTTTTCCGGGAGGGTTCTGTTTGGAATCAGTTAGTGTGAACTCTTCTGTTGGTGTAGAATTAATCCTTCCCTAGGGGACAGCCAGCACATCTAGAGAAAGTCTGTGCAGATCACAGATAGGAGCACTTGCACTGGTATGGTGTACAGGCAAGTGTATGGACTCTTGGGAGGCTAAGGGCTAGAGAAGGGGAGCTGGAGAAATACAGGGCCTTCTCTGTCCCCAAAGATGGGGGAAATGGCACAATCCAGCCCAACCAGTCGGGCACTGTGTACCCCCTCTCTCTTTGGTCCACACAGGGGCAGCCTCTGCTGAGGAGGTGACTTCAAAAGGCCTAACTGCAGTGAAAAACAAATGAGAAAAAGTATGGATCTCCACAGCCCAGACAGACTGGCCTGGAAAAACACAACAAAAACTCCCACTTACTATTCTGCTCACAAGCTGCCACCAAAACTCAGCTGTGAGGAGAATAAGAGCATCTTTTATAAAATGTAAAACTGTCTTTTTTTTTTCCTTATTCTTCTGAGCTGCTCTTACAGGCTTTAAAGCATTAATTTCAAAAGCTTCACAAAAGCAGCAGGCATCAAACAGTCCAGGCTGAGTGGAAGCTCAGGGAGGAGAATTGCGAAGTAAGTTGTGAGGGTGATGGCTGCAGACACGGAAGGAAGGTTATTTGTTTGTTACAAGTCAGTGATCATAGCTTGCTTGTAATGATGGAGCAGCAGAGAAGGAGAGCCCTGGACTCACACAGCCTAAAGTTCAGCTACATCTTTTGTCTCATGCTTCTGTTGTCTGGGTGATTCTTGGACTGGGAGTCAGGAGATGTGAGTTTTGTCTGCAGTGCTGACGTGCCCTGTGACCTTGGACAAGTCTGTTCATCCCCGTGCTTCTCCTCTCATCTTTTTGCTCACTTAGAATCTCTCTCCCTTTTTCTTTGCAGTGTCTTCCCCCAATTATAGATCTGGACCATGGCTATCAGAATGCAGCTGTGCTCTCAGGTTAGGCACTGCTATTTTCTGAGTGAACCATAAAGAAATACTGCACTGAGCACTTCACTGGGACTCTCCTGTTATCTCAGGGCTTTGCTGACAACCTTAATAAAATAAAAGTCCTTCAGAAGACAGTGTTCCTGCCTACTGCCCAACTGTCTGCTTTTTCTGTAGCATCTTGAACAAGAAAAAACATCAATTCTGATCCCTGGGTTGTCAGAAAAAAAATGATTTATAGTATTTCATACTTCCTGATTATTGGTAACATATTTTTTGTTCCTGAAATCTCAGCGGTAGCTTCAGTACTTCACTGGGCCTAATTTTCTTCAAAGTGAATTATAAACCAGCATGCTGCTATATATCTTACTCATTTTTATAGGTTTTCCTTAATTTTGCTCTTTTGTGGAGGTGCAGTTCATGTGCCTGAGACTAGGGACAAAGCCTCCTTCAGAACTAATAACACAGTACCTCTGAAATCCACTCCATTTTATCCCCATAAGGATGGGGTCCAGTGCCAGGATAACTTGCCCTGCAATGTGATCTCAGCAAAATTGAGTATATTCTTTAAGTTCAACTTCCCTTGTATGTGCTCCTCTACCTGGTCCACGATGTCAACATCATGTAAATAAACCTTACTATGCTCCTGGGAAAAAAAATTTACATCCTTCAGCAACAAAGCATGCACACCAATAATCCATATCTGCCCTTGCATCTCCGTCTGTTCCAACCAGAATTCAGACTGGATTTTTCCATGAGATCCGTAAGGAAACTGATCATCCAGAGTTTTTTGTTTCACGTTTTCCTACAATGTTGTGTCTTTTTTCTGTACATCAGGTGTGCTCTCAGCCAGCATCTACAACAAACCTCTCACAGCTGTGTCAGCTTTCAGTGTCCTGCATAAATTGTCTGATCCCAGAGTTTGTGCAATTGTGGTTCCAGATCCTACAGTGCATTACCTCATGTTTAACTTTGATAGTCTCCCTCCCGCTTCCCTTCTTCCCTCCCTCCACATGATATTGGATTATAAGAACAAGTTTGTGGCTTCAGGAGAAATGGCTGTCAAAGATAATTTAGTACTATGTGATAGAAGTGCAGAACTGAAGAATAATTTGGGTTGGTAGGGACCTCAGGGGGGTCATCTGCTCCAATGGTATACTAAGAATTTTGGAGTATTACCTCAATTTGCGTGAAAAAAAAACAACCCTTACTTATCTGTGAATCAGTTCAGGAATCAGCAAGACCTGAGTGGATGCTACCCTTTTACATTCTGATGAAGGGTGGAGACCCTTATGTATACATTTTATTAGAAGCAATTACAGTCCTACAAGCTCAGTCCACTTGAATATAAGAAAATAATCTGTATTTGAATACAGAGCATTGAAAACTTTTTAATAATTTCAAAGCACTTTAGTTGTGCTGAGACTTCTTTGCATTCCCAGCAGTTTATATATTTATTTGGATTCATGTGCCAGTGATGCTTACATGGTATCAGATCTTAAGTTATTTACATAAATTAAACATGGATGATGGAGCCACAGAAATGAGTCATAATTTTTTCTTTAAAGAACAGCAGGAGGTAATTGTTTTTATAAAGAATTCAGAAACCAGCTCTGCATCAAAACATATAATTGTACTCAGAAATCAAACAGATTATTCCCATATTCAGCTGAGATCAAGTAACCATCAAACATAGATGGCATTAGAAGGACTGAGCAGAATTTATTCATGCTGCAAAGGCTCATAGACATTTATTCTGTTTAAATTTGTAGAAGAGAAATCATTCTGCAAGACATGCTAATAAGAAGTTCTGTAAGTATTATGGACCACAACATTATCTTTAAAAAAATTTTGAATTTATTAATCTGCAGCTATATAGTGTTCCCCTATGTTTAGCGTGGTATAAATTTAGTGTCTGGCCCTAACAAGTGAGGGCCTGAGCATGCATAGGGAAACTGAAGTTTCTTGTTTGTCTGCTTATTTACAAGGAAGTAGAGCAACAGAGCTGGAATTATTTTTTTTTAAGATGCAAATCTTGTTAATCTGAACCGACATGTTTCAACATGTCTCTGAAAAAGATAAGCGTTCTTGTTAGCTATTTCATGTCTGGTTAAAAATAAAGTGGGAGAAATCACAGTATCTTTTCTGAAATGGCCAAAAAAGGGAAAAAGTTAAAAGCAAGCCTAGAAACCGGGCCAGTTGGTGCTTTATTTAGTGGTTCTTTTTCCATTAGCTCACCCTGCTTTTGTAAACTTTAGAGAGGAATGCTGTGTTACAACAGTAGCATTTGCTTTGCTTTTGCAGTTCCATATGCGGATAATGAAAAACAACTGTAATTTGTGAGCTTGAAGTGTAATTAACTGATGCCCTAAAAGGTAAAGAGTTTCTTCTAATTATGTCAAAAAAAACCCAGTCATGAGCCAAGCAAAGTGATTCATATAAAGTAAATGTATCAAATGTCTGAATAAATATATAGAGGCTGTCCCACTGTTTTTTATTTTGTTTTAATTGTATTAATTGTATCTCCTTTGGTGTATTTCTGCTAAAATTAAATATTTTATATAATGTAGCATTTCATTGGAGCCAAAGGCTTTGCTCAAGAGGAGCAAAAGGCAGGTTCAAGTTTTCACTCTGTCAGCTTCCTATCAAAATTTGTGATCTCTCATTGCTCCAGGCTAGGTATGTGAACCTAGTTTTCCATGTTCCCATGCAGTCTTCCCCAGCTGTTCACAAACTGACTGCAGGAGAAACAGAAAAAGCATACAGAATTTCCAAATTTGGATGTATTCAATGAAATTAAATAATTAGCTTTTGGTTGGCAATCAGTATACTTTTGTACAGTAGACAAAGCTACTGATCTTTTCCTCTCAAACAGATTTTGTAAAAGTGTAGAGCTGGATGATTTGATATGGAAATGCCCTGAGGTTCTTCATACCTTCATTGCCCTCTGCAGGCTGGGTTTTCTAGCTGAACTAAATTTCATGAAGTACACCAATTACTTAATTTTAGTAAATTGTGGCTCAGTAATTGAGCTGAGCTCTGAAAAGGATAGAAACAGAAATAGAAATAGAAAAGAATAGAATAGAATAGAATAGAATAGAATAGAATGGAATAGATTTCAGTTGGAAGGGACCTACAGCAACCATCCAGTCCAGCTGCCAGACCTCTTCAGGGCTGACCAAAAGTTAAAGAATGTTATTAGGGGCATTGTCCAAATGCCTTTTGATCACTGGCAAGCTTGGGGCATCATCCACCTCCCTAGGAAACCTGTTCCAGTGTTTGACCACCCTGTGGTGAGTCAACCCACTCAGCTCAAAGGATCCCCACTCCGAGTTTCTCTGACTATTCAGAATAGCATATCCCCATGGAGATGTGCTTTGTTTGGGACACAGTTCACTGGGACAGAAGGGGGACAATATTCCACAGACAGGAGATATCCTTTCAATTAGAAAAAGAAAAGCTGTATCAGTTTTAACTTGAAGTTTTCCATGAAAACAATTTCAGTGGAAAATCTTTGGACAAGGCCTAGATAATAACTGCTCACAAAGTTTGCCAGGAAAAAGGGCAGAACATCATTGTTTATTGACCATATAAGCACTTGTCGTTGTTGGAGACTATATGGGTTGGAAATATCTGCTGTAGACTGAGCAAATGTAGAGTCCTAGGGTGATGTTAGTTCAGTCACTGGAATTGCATAATGTCATTTGCATAATCACTCCTGTAGCAGTAACTACTCAATACCTCTGCAGTTATGGTGGTAGTTTTGTTGAATGCATAAAAGAGGAATTAAAGAACCTGCTTCTCCTCCCTTCTTGGTTCCCGGTTGATAGGAAAAGGGCCCATTATCTGGGGCAGGCACACAGGGATGTGCACTTCAGCGAAGGGTTACGATCTGTGTTCATTATATGCAAATTTGCTGGAGCATTAATCTGCTAGGCATTAACATAATATCTGTTAGTGCCTCGGAGTAATTCTTGTCTGATCTGAAACGTTCCTCATGTAAGCAAAACAGTTTGGCTACATAGAGAAATTATGAACTAACCATATCAAAATCAGCAAATATGAACCAGAGTTGAATGTGACCTGATTATATGTGCAAAACCCCACTGCCTTACAGGCAGTTTATTCACTTAAATAATCAAATTAAACAAGATAGTCCTAAATACATCTTGCTTAACTTGGTTAGTTAAGTAAGCAGCCATCTGGCATGAATGACACAGATTAAGTTCTTCCTTAAGTTTTTCTTCTTTTCATTTTTCAACACCAGAATTGTTTTGCACCTTGTGCTTATTTCATGTTACTTCTCTGCTGGAGTATCTTCACATAGAGATTAGGGGCAGAAGTTAATAGAAATTTTTACACAAGTACAAGCTGAACTTACTGTCTCTACAACTTGATATTAATCAGCTGAAAGGAGTACATTAGCAACCCTATTTATACAATTATTTTAGCCACAGGAGAATCCATTTGTTGCTAGAGGAATACAGCTGAAATCTGTCAGTATTAGAAGGCAAGGAAGTGCAAGGGAAAATCCTAGCAAGTTTAAGTAATCCAATTCCCTTTTTGAAGTCAGAGACCTGATTTCATTTAAAGTATTTTTGTCTCATTGAAAAAGAAACACTTTTTGCTAGTCTTTATTAAATAAAAAATGCTTTCAGGTTAACAAAGCATTACTTAAGGTCTGATTCTGTGTGTTAGAACTGCTTTACACATAGGGACTGTCCTACTGACTTTGAAGGCATAAAAGGCTTGAGAAAAGTTATGTATGCAGGAGATTGCTGAAGAGCTGGGACTGCTGAGGGGCTCATTGGCATGTACCTGCACAAATCTTTGCTTAGAGCTTTGGATAGTCATAGTTACAAGGATTGTACTACAGTGAAATTAGTAAAAGCAAATGATGCTTAATTGGGGTGAAATGTTTTTTACAGGGACCTTATATAGTCTCTTGCTTACAAATGTGTGCTGTGCTCTGCAGTGTCTGGAGAAGAGAGGATCCTCAATTCTGATCCTTCTGTAATCTATGGATAGTATGACCAGCAGTTAATTCCTCTCTCTTGAGGATGCAGGCCTGCGGAGCTTGACCTAGTTCCCAGCACACACACCAGTTCTGACATTTGGGCCCCTAAACCTTCACTTTTACCAAATGCTTTCAGATCCCACCCTCTTTTGTTACGTGACTCTGGAAAGCCCATGTGTGTGGGTATTGCTGTGGTGCTCACACCAGCCGTGTCCCAGGCCTGTCAGCTGGATAACGTGCCCATCTGCCAGCTGTATTTTGCTGTGAATGATCTGACTATTGCCTTTCCCCTCCCAACTGCTCCCACTTTGCAGGTGGGGGGCTGTCCATGTGGAAGAGTTGCGGGCAATGCTGGCGGCTACGGCTGTATTTGCACTTACACCACGAGAGTGTGATGGAGAGGAGCTGTTAAAATTCTTTTTCCTTTGTATCCACGTGCAGCATAAGGTGAATTTCTAAAACAGGAAAAACATTGTGAGATGCTTAGGGTGGGCAACTGTGTGTGCTGGCAAGGTGGCTGTTGTGATTTAACCCCAGCTGGCAGCTAAGTACCACGCACCTGCTCGCTCACTTCACACACACCCTCTCCCCTTCCCACACACACACACACGCTCTTCCCTTGTGGGATGGGGAGAGGAATGAGGAAAGAAAAGAAAATAGAACTCGTGGGCTGAGATAAGAACAGTGTAATAATTGAAACAAAATAAAATAGAATGACAATGCTAATTCTATTAATAATGGAAAGGAGAGGGAGAGAGGGTGATAAATCCCAGGAAACACGAGTGATGCACAACACAATTGCTCACCACCTGCTGGCTGATGCCCAGCCTGTCCCTGAGCTGCAGTCAACCCCACTCCCAGCCAACACTCCCCAGTTAATAGTCTGGGTATATGATGCTCCACGGTATGGGATAGCCCTTTGGCCTGTTCCAGTCAGCCATCCTGGCCGTGCTGTCTCCTGGCTTCTTGTGCAGCTCCTGACTGGCACAGCATGAGACACTGAGAAGTCCTTCACTTAGGGTGAGCACTGCTTAGCAACAACCAAAACATCACTGTGTTACCAACATTATTCTCGCACTGAATCCGAAACACAGTGTTGTACCAGCTACTAAGAAAATGAGCTCTATCCCAGACAAAACCATGACAATGACTCAATGAGAAGTTAAGATTCCTGGATTTAGAATTTGCCTCCTCTTACCTGAAGACCTTTAACAGTAATTTCCTTTCTCTATACTGCCATTTCCCCCCTCACCTGCTACCTTGTTGGGTTAGCCAGCAGGCTCCCCAAGGAGTTTTCTCTGTGTTTCACTTGATGTTCATACAGTGACCTTCATCATAGGGATGCACAGCTGCCATGGCATCTAAAAAGACTGTCCATCAACTGAACCACAGTTCCATGACTGCACAGCTGGTCCTGACCTGTGGGACACACAAGGAAAATCCTTTAACACAAACCTCAATGAAAAAGGTTCAAGTCAGCATTGCTAATTGGTTCTGTCATGCCAAGATCTTACTGCTTTCACCCCTGGCTCACATCACAGGAGGAGCTGGGCAGATCAAGATAACTCTGTGATATGTTCAAGTCCTCCCATCCAGCCAGGTTCTTCACACAAGCAAGCAGGAATGTATCCTGAGCAAGGATATCTGTAGAAAAAGACCTGAGTAGAACTGCTGTGGTATCGAACACAAATTAGTATTACACAAATTCAGTTTCCTTTTCCTAGGTCAAAATACACTTAACATATACACAGAGTTATGTAGGAATGGATAGCTAGAAGACCGTCTTGTTCCTTCTCGTTTATCAGCTTCAGAAGATTTCTGCCATGCTTTGAATATATTTTTCCACCTACAGCAAAGACTCCAGTATGGAAGGAAAATAAAATGGCAGGTTTATCTCATTCCAATGTTATTCTGAATTTAAATTTAATGTAAATGTAAGAATGAGGTGTCCTTTCTATTATTTAGTCAGAATAACCTTTCCTCCTCCCCACCCTGCACACGCACACCCACTAGTGCTGTTAGTTGTAGTAATTAGCTCAATGTGCTAATGACAGTTTCCAGGGAAAATGCTGACAGGACTAATTAATGGGTGAATTTCACTTTAGTAAATGTATGGGCAATTTTCTAAATGCAGATGGCATGGTCCACCCTAACAGGGGCCCAGCCTAGAGCTACTTAATACACCAAGTGTCTGGGGAAAGTGGTTAATTTGTAATATGCTTCATGATGCTGTGTTTGGTTTGCCTGGCGAGGTTTTGGTCGTGAGGGCCTACAGGAGTGGTCTATGAGAAGCTGCCAGAAGCTTCTCCGATGTCCATGAGAGTCAATGCCAGCCGGCTCCAAGGCAGACATGCCACTGGCCAAGGCTGATGCCCATCAATGACAGTGGCAGCACTGTAGGTGCTAAAAAGTTAGAAGCGGAGATATTCTTCAGCCTTTTCTCAATATTCTGTGAGAAGACTGTCTTTCCTATGTAAACTATTTTAAACAAGGTCACAGTTTCATAAACTTCTTGCACCTGCAGGCTGTTTTGCAAGATTGTTATGGCTTTGACTTTGAAAATATTTTGGAATAGGTATCTTAGGACTTGGTCAATCCTCTCAAGGGGTGGATGGCTGAGGAAACAATTACCTATTGCCACTCAACACACTCCTGCGATCTATCCTATAAAAGTAGTTGGAAAATTATTAAAGCGCTTCCACTTGTTCATAAGCCTGGACTCTATGTCGTTTTCTTTACCCATCTCAGACGTGACAGTGACAGCAGCACCTCTGGGTTAGCACAGTCAAGAAGAGGGAAAAAATGATGTTGGGCAGAAGTAAATGGCAGCCAGAGAAGAGGAACAGCTCTGCAGACACCAAAGCCAGTGAAGAAGGAAGGGTAGATGGTGCTCCAGGCACCAGAGAAAAGATTTCCCTTCAGCCTATGGTGAAGACCATTGTGGAGCAGAGATCCACCTGCAGCCCATGGAGGACCACATGCCAAAGCAGGTGAGTGCCCCAGAGAAGGCAGTGACCTGTGGGAAGCCTGTACTGGAGCAGGTTTGTTGGCAGGAGCTGTGAGCCCACTGGGGACCCACGTTGGAGCAGCCTGTTCCTGAAGGATTGCACCCCGTGGAAGGACCTGNCCCATCTCAGACGTGACAGTGACAGCAGCACCTCTGGGTTAGCACAGTCAAGAAGAGGGAAAAAATGATGTTGGGCAGAAGTAAATGGCAGCCAGAGAAGAGGAACAGCTCTGCAGACACCAAAGCCAGTGAAGAAGGAAGGGTAGATGGTGCTCCAGGCACCAGAGAAAAGATTTCCCTTCAGCCTATGGTGAAGACCATTGTGGAGCAGAGATCCACCTGCAGCCCATGGAGGACCACATGCCAAAGCAGGTGAGTGCCCCAGAGAAGGCAGTGACCTGTGGGAAGCCTGTACTGGAGCAGGTTTGTTGGCAGGAGCTGTGAGCCCACTGGGGACCCACGTTGGAGCAGCCTGTTCCTGAAGGATTGCACCCCGTGGAAGGACCTGTGCTGAAGCAGTTTGTGAAGAACTGCAGCTTGTGGGAAGGACTCACATTGGAGGAGTTAATGGAAAACCGTCTTCTGTGGGAAGGACCCCACACTGGAGCAGGGGAAGAGTCGGAGGAGTACTCCCCCTGAGGAGGAGTCAGCAGCAGAGACACCAAGAATTGACTGCAGCCCCCCCTTCCTCAGCTCCCTGAGCCACTTGGAGGGAGGAGGTAGAGAATATCAGGAGTAAGGTTAGGCCCAGGAAGAAGGGAGGCGTCGGGGGAAGGTGTTTGAAGATTTGTGTTTATTTCCTATTTTCCTACTCTGACTTGGTTGGTGATGAATTAGTTTCCCGCCCCCGCCCCAGCTGAGCCTGTTTTGCCCGTGACAGTAACTGGTGAGTGATCTCTCCCTGCCCTTATCTCAACCCATAAGTCTTCTTTTGTTAGATTTTTTCTCCCCTTCCCAGCTGAGAAGGGTGATGACAGAGCAGCTTTGGTGGACACCTGGCATCCAGCCAGGGTCAAACCACCAGATACTGATTAGAAGAGAAATGATGCTTATACTTGCTTTCCAATGCATTATTCCCTTCTCAATAGCACGGAAATGCGATGTCCTTTTTTATGTTCACCTTTTCCAGACCTGTCCATTGAATCATGAGAAAGGAATGAACATGCAGTGTCATTAGAGCAGTCTCACATGTTTTTCCTGCCAGCTTGCACCTCCCAGTCACAAGGTTTATTTTGTGTCATGAAAGGAAAAGAGCAACAGGATGCTCACTTTGGCTATAACAGAAGCTAAGAGTGTGATGTACACTAAAACCTTTGTTTGCAAGCATCAATCCTGCCCTTGCAGGTCCAAGGAGATTTGGACCCTCCTCCTGATGTTTGCTAGCTCTTATGTTCCAAGGTCCCCTGTAAACATGGTATTTATTGACTTCATTTTGTCATACAAGATTCCAGATCTCCGTATGAGGACAGAAAAGCAGTGTTCTTACCTGTCAGATCCCAGCAGAATTCAGGATTTTGCCATTCGGTTTCCTTCTGGCAGGATTGATCAGCCAATGAATAAGTTGTGGATTTTTTTTTTTCTTTTTTACCACGCCCTTGTTATTTACACACAGATGCAGTTCTGTGGACAAAGATGGTCACATACAGAAGCACCTTCTCTTGCTAAATGCTCAAGACAGCTGCCAGCGTCCCAGGAAGCAGTTGTATGCAAAGAATCAATTCCAGTGAGAGACCTGAGGGCAGAGAACAGGGCTTGACATCTGTGACAGTGATCCTGAAAGGAAGGGAAGGGACATGGGAATGAGTCTTGGGAGACAGAGGCCCCTGACAGTGGTCAGGGTGGATGTTTACAGAAGGATGTACTGACAGAGTGCGCAGTGTTTCTTCCTTGATGTACCCTTTTGGCTTTGGAATACTTGTTTGTGTGCATTCATATTCATGTTTGTACTTACACATCCATTCCTTTCTTTTTTTTTTTTTTTTTAATAGAGTTTAGGGGTCTTTTGTGTTGTTTGTATTTTATCCCTTTTACAGCTCATCTGTGCCTTTATCTAATATCTTGTGGCAATTGCCAAATGTAAGTGCTTTTCTGCTCCTTTTAAAATCTGCTCTTTGAGAAGCAGCAAATAGCCATTCTCTTGTTTTCTCAATGTTATTAATAATATATTATTAATAATTTATTGATAATAATTATTAATATCAGTCCTCATTCTTTCTGTAAATTTCAGAGTTCTCATGTTTGTAGTCACTTCCCATAAAAGTAATTCCATGGCTTTAATGTCCTTATCTCATCATTTGTCAGCTCTAGCATATGCTTTCGGGGTAGTGAGTCACAACTGATACAATATCCAGCGTCTGAGTACCTCCATACCAGGGCATAATGGTGTTTTCTGTTTTGCTCTCTCTTTGCTTCCTAATAACTCCTGACATCGTATTTACCTTCTTGACCACCACTGAGCAGTGAGCTGTTATTTCAGAGAGCTGTTCAAAGATCTTTTCCCCAGTGATAATACCTAATTTAGAGCCCATCACGGAGCATCCATAGTTAGGATTGTTTTCCCTCATGCACATTACTTGGCGCTTTTCAGTGTTGGATTTCATCTTCTGTTTTATCCTCAAAGTCACTGCACAGCACAAAATCCATCTGCAGCTCTTCATACCCGGTTGTCATTGTTACTCCCAGGCAATTTTGCAACATCAGCAAACTTTGTCACCTCACTGTTCACCCCTTGTCCAAATCACTTACGAAAATCTTGGCCAGCACAGCTCCCCAGTGGCTATCTCCTTCTTTGTGAAAAACTGTCTCATCTTTTTCACCTTTTGTTTCACAGCTTTTAACCCCTTTAGATTAGTCATTAATCCTCATAGGAGGATCTTCCATGACAGCCCTACTTCTGTAAGATTCTCCATGAGGGACCTGAGTGGGAGCTTTTTGGAGAAAATAAGAAAAAAAAAAGTAACAGCACAAAGTTCCTTGTGCCCAGAGGGAAAAGTGCTTATGAAGGTGGGTGAAGCAAAGCTCCTAATGGCCTCGTTGTACCTGAGGTAAGATGAAAGCAAGTGGGAAATTAAATATCTAAGGCAACTCTTGGGGTGAAAAGATGCTCCATGGAGACAGGATGTTCTCCCAGGCAGCCAGAAAATCTCAGTCCTTGCAGAGCTTCAGAGTCTGGCTGAAGAAAGCCCTAAGATACACATTTTAAATCATACTTTTCAGCAGTCAGTGCAAAGTCCACAGGCTCCATCCACAGTAGTTGCAGCTCGGAATGTTTCATTTGTCAAGTTCTTCTGTAACTGTCCTGACCCAAGATAGCATTGGCCTAACCTGTGATGGTCCCCATGAGCAACCCAAATCATATCTTTGAGCAGCACCTGCATAATAATTCATTTCATGTCCCTCATTTTAGATAGAAAATTATCTTTCTCCCAGTCAAATCTGATATTAATTGTCATTTATTACCACAAATTATTGCAATTAGGGATGGCTTGCTATTAACGGGCTGTAAAAAAGTGAATTGCTGTTTAATTCAAGCTGCCATTTCATGATTTAGTCATGACTTGCTTGTGTCCTTCAGGCCAGTGGTAAAGGTGCTGTGCAAAATGCTCTGTCTGGAGACTGCAGTGAGCTCCCCAGGTGGGACTGAGGCTCTGGGGTGCAGTTCATCACCCTGGTACACCTGGTAGTGGAGAAAGGGATTTATTTCTTAACTGAAAGGACACAGCAGTGTGAGCAGACAGGCCCACTGAGGAAAGAGCATCAGCTCTTCTCTGATTCCCCGTGGACTGCAAGGGCACAGCTGCCTCACCGTGGTCTGCACCACAGGCTGCAGAGGAATCTCAGTGCTGGCACCTGGAGCACCTCCTCTCCCTCTTTATTCACTGACCTTGGTGTCAGCAGAGCTGTTTCTCTCACATATTCTCACTCCTCTCTTCTCTGGCTGCAATTGCTTCTGCAAAATAACTTATTTTCCTTCTTAAATATGTTATCACAGAGGCATTACTACTGTGTTTGATGGGCTCAGCCCTGGTCAGCAGCAGGTCCATCTTGGAGCTGGCAAGATTTATTTATTAAGCCTTATTTATTCTATTAATTTCTTTATTAAGCCTTATTATTTCTAGGGCTTGATATTTTGAGATAAAGTTCATGGAGCACAATATCACAAAACAATTTATATTCCATGTTTATCTCTTCAGTCCCTGTCATGAAGGGTGACAATGCACATCTCCTGTTTCCTTTGTTTTTATCACACCAGTCTTAAAAGGAACACTGACTCCTTTAAGAAGCCTTGCATCATTAGCCATTCAGCAGATTGCACTTGCTAAGCTTAAAGGGGTGTGGGGGTGTTGAAGAATGTTGTGATTATTGTTGTGAAGTCTTTTGTGGACCCACACATCCCACTTTGGTCCTGACTTGGAGCGCTCAATGGTGTTACTCTATGAAGCAGTCTCAGCAGCTGCTGTAAATTGCGTTTCCCCGCTTCCAGCCCATGCTATGTCACACCACCCAGTGAATTGAGTGGGAAACTTACGTCTGTGCTGGGAATCGTGACTGAGAAACTGATCCTGTTTAAAAATAAACATTTTGCAGGGGTTTTTTTTAGCGATGAGGCCAGAAGCACCACCTCGATTCACAATGTGGCTGCAAAATGGTTGCTCCAGATCCACGATGTAACAGGGTACCAGGTGGGCAAAGGAATGTGCTGCAGGAGCGAGGGGGCAGAGGTGCTTCGCCGCTGGCCACAAAGCCGCAGCCTCATGTGGAGACAGCTCTCCATCAGCCACTGCTCTCCTCTCCTTTCCCTGCCCTTTCATGCCCACCCACCATGCTACCACCTGTGCTGTACTGGCACAAGCAGCTTCATGACTGCTGAGCCAAACAGCTGAAAAATGACTTTGCAAAAAGGTGGGTTATTTGTCATCCAAGTAAGTACGGGGATCCTGTTCACCCTGTGTTGCACAAATGACTCTGCTGGCACCATTGGCGGGCAGACTAGAAGCAGAAGCAAATGCTGAAGATGGATTTGGGAGGAAATATGGATTGACTGTCTTGTTAGTGGCAATGTAGAAATGTACACAATACAAATACATTTGAAATGTGTACAGCCCAGGAAACATATTCAGTGCTTTCCATGTTTCCAAGGTCCTACCATGTCTTACATGGACACACCAGGATCCCCCACGCAGTGCTGGTATCAGAAATGTTTGGACTTTTGATGCTGTCAGGGTATCCCTACAGCCCCATCCCTGCTCTGGAGACCAAACACACAGGCAGAGCGTCAGCGGCTGCTCCTGGCGCCTGACAGTCTTCATGCACAGGTACTTGTGTCCCACAGCTGCTGTGTGATGAAGTGCTTTGTTCAAACACCACAGTGGCACACTGATGGGGTCATGCTAACGCCTTTCCCTCTGCTCTCCAGCTGAAAGCCGTTTCCAGGACACGAGACACAAGGCAAGGTCGCTTAGCAGGTTTCTATGTCAGCTTTCTGTGTGTGTGCGCCTTTCCTCTCCTCACCGTGGCCAGAATAGGTCTGTGCTCCAGCCCTCCCCATGAGCTCAGGCACACACACAGATATGCTGTGGAAGTTGACAGCCTGTGGGTGCCCCTGAGCCCTCTGTCTTGGCAAGGTGTCTGTACCCTGCGTGCCAGCAGAGCTCTGCAGGGGTAGGGACAGCAGGTCCCTCCTGCAGCCCTGAAGCAGGCAGGTCGGGGTCCCCTCAGCCATGGCAGGAGCTGCTTGTCTCCCCACAGGCAGGTACGTCAGAAACCGGCTTCTCTAGACAACTTTGGTGCCAGGTCCTTTCCTTAACTTGCTGAAGCAAGTCATATAATCCCCACGTCACCCAACACTGCTCCGAAACTCTCTTGGGCCAAATAATGTTTCAGTTTAAAGCAGTTTGTTCCAAGCTGGCTATAAATCACACGGACTGAGTGTGTTGTCCCCCAAATCCCTCTCAGGCCAAGAACACCCAGGTGGATCCTTCTGAGAGCTTTCCCAGCCCTGAAGGCAGCAGAGCCCAGTGGCATCTAATGCGGGTGAAGTGCTGGGACATCCCAGGCACAGCTTGGCCATCAAAGGCACAGAAGCTCCTGATGGTAGCAGGGCACTGGAGAGCGGCTTGGGCAGCCCATCACTGCCTGTACGCAGAGGGTGTAAAGGAAAAGGCAATCCACTGTCATCTCTGGGCATGAAATACCCTCCATGGCAAAGCCTCTCCAAGGTCACCTACTCACAAGGGCAGCAAATGTGGGCTGTAGCCTCTGGACCCACCTCTGCAGCCTTCTCAGGAGGCTTCTCTGGAGGGAGCAGGAAGCATTGCTGGGATTAAAAAGCTCCATCAGTGCAGGGACAGTAGTTACTGCCAGGTGATCCGTTCATCTGGGGGGAAACCGTGTTCACTAGTTGTAATTTTTCGTTGGTACTATGGAAGGAAACACACTTTTGTCCATCTTCAGAATGGAATGGTGGTTAATTTCTCCTGGGGGAAGGAGAGATGCTTAAAGACAATTAAGGAGACTACAGCTTTTCCTCTAGTACCGCCTGGCACACCCTGTACTATGGATAATTTTCCTGCAAAAGAGGCTGAGTCTCTGCATCCAGCCTGGAGAAGGATGTAATAAGCAGCTATTAGCATCATGTCTGCAGGCTGCTGAGCACCGCAGTGAGCTGGTTGTCAGCTCTGCACCAGGTTCCTGCTGCCTGCGCTCTTTGAATGGAAAAGTCCTTGAAAATCCATCTGTTTCTTAAAATGGAGAGCTCTGGTGAAATTCACCTGACAGTAACTATGCAATAGGATCAGTTTGATGCTGTTTGGTTTGCTAGTATGCTCATGTGTTGTCTCTGTGCTCACAAACTTCCATTTTCAGTCAGCTGCACATTGATGACTTTGGATTTTACTTCACTGCTGCTTAAATTACCGTGCTAGCCCATGCCTTGGAGTGGCTTGTGCCAGGCTGCCTGCAGACTTTGACCACCATCTCATTGCCTTGATCTTGGCTTGCTTGCATCAGCTATAAGCAGGGGGAAAGAAAAAATACTTGCCGTAGTGGAGGAGGAGATTTCTTCATCACTAACCCGGGTTGTGCTTCTGGGGTGTAGAGAGAAAGATTCAATGCAAACTCAGCAAAGTCCAGAACGGCATAAACCACTGACCACATGGTTTTCTGGCTTATTCAGCCTGGATCTATTGCAAAGCATCAGCTTGGTGGGCAGGAAATCTGCTGATAATTTTCTGCACTGTCTGTCAGAGGGACTTGCCAGGTGAACTGGGACTTCCTGGATATTGCACAAGCAAATGCAGGGGCAGGAGGGAAGATCCAGCCATGGTGATGCTGCTGTCCTGTCTCTCCTGCTAAAGCATGGTGTACTGAGAAAAGCTCTGTTCTATCTTTCTCTGTATCCTCACCGGCGCTCCTGCAGCTTTTTCCATAGTCTGTGTCCCTTCCCTTAGCACATATACACAGATAAAAGCAGTTTTGGCGAGAGGCAGGATGAAGGACTGGAGAAGAATCGTTTCCCTGCTTGGGTCTGTTGCTGCAGAAAAAGTGTTAATTTTTATTACTGTCGCGTTAAGGAAATGCCGAGCAGCCTCCAGGGGGAGGGAGAAGCCCCAGGCGCCTGGCAGCGCAGCTGAGGTGCGAGACGTGGGGCCGGTCGCCTGTCGGGCATCTGACGCTTTCTGGCTGGCTCTGCGGCTCTGCACCGACGGCAGGCGCCGCGTCCGCCGCTGCCAAAGCCGAGCTGACCTCCAGCTGCCTTTATCGGAGGCAATGATAAGAGATGAGCGTGGGTGTCCGTGGGGTTGCATCCGTTTGTAGTGGAACAAGGGGAGCAGGTATTTAAGCATGTCACTGGCTCCTGTCTCTCTCTTCCTGCGTCCACCACAATCCTGTGCTTGCAGAGGACCACACACACAAAACAATCCGGCTTTCTCAGAAACTTCCCAGGGTGTATTTTATTTACAGAGCTGAAATTCTGGAAAAATCAGCAAATGTGATACTGTTGTGGTATTTCCATCCCAGTCCTTTCTGGTGTGTATTTTCAGTGGGTGCCCAGGTGAGCTCCTTGCTGACCCAGCTCTTCAGCTTGCAGATCCTTCTCGTAAACCCGCAGTGTTTAAGGGCAGAACGGAACCTCAAATCGCTTGGGCAGACTGCCTGTCTTTCACAGGCTATTACATTTCATTTGCTCACCTCTGTCTGGAGCTCAGTTACTTGTGTGGGAATACAGGCATCCAGCCTTGAGCTGGCAGGATCTATTGCCTTTGGCACTGAGAGTTAATGGTTGAGCACCCTGGCTGGTGGAGGTTTGCACTCCACTTCCAGGCTGAATTTGTGTGGCTGCCGCTTCATTCCTCAGTTTTTGCTATGATTTCCTCCTCTGTGTCTGTTCCTTTGCAACCCCTATTTTCCCCCTGAGCAAAAGCTGATACAAATTGCAGCAAGGTCAGCTCTCACTATCCTTTATAAGCACTTCAGGTTTTCTCCAAGTCTTGAAATGTTTAGGGTGTTTTTTTACTGTAATTTCTTAAATATTGAACAACTTCCAGAATTCCAGAGGCCAGAAGTGGATGAAGTATCAAAGTGATCAATGTGCACAGTTAAAATACCCCTTTCAGTTCCTTTGTGCATGCAGAGACCATTTAGGCACCCAAGGGACGTTTTCCTGCTTTTTCCCTGGATTCTTCATCCCTCCTTGGACACAGTCTTGCTGTCCTGCTCCCTTCCCTACAGCTCTGCATCTAGTTCCAGGCTTCAAAAGCCTTTTCATTGTAGGGCTTGGCAGACTAAGAAGTCCAGCGTGGTTGTCCTGTGCCTTCCAGCTACTCCTGAGCCACTTGGAAAGGGGCTGCTCTCCTGGTCACCAAGGAGACTGCCAGTCCCTGCTGTCTCCTGCCGAAGCCACCCCATCCTGCACACGACCGCTGAGTGTCCCGGAGCTGCTGACAGCTGCTGGATGAGGGGCCAGCAGCCAAGTCATCACCCCTTTCAGGTGTCGAATTTTAATTCCTTTTAGCATCTTTTTGAGGTGGAGCAAAGACTCAAGTATCTGTCCAGGTAACGAAAAATGCAGGACAAAGCACAAGGGCCAAAGACCGTAACAAGACGGAAACTAAAGTGAAGGTCCCAAGGGCTCAGGCATCCATCTGAGTGACTGAACTCACCGAGCCCCTGCTGTATGATGGCTGCCAGGCTCCAGCTGCTCCTGGGAGAGCTTTAAGAAGGTTTTAAGCACTTTTTTTAAGCACTCACTTAGGCAGTTACTGTAAAAAAACCCATTAGAAAATATCCTCTTGCAGGAGCTCCCAGGACCTTTGCTCTTGCATGCCCACACCACCTGAGCATGTCCAGCCTTCAGAAGCAGCTGTGAGCAGGGTGGATGGTTCAGCCTTCCCTAAATCGATGGATGCATAGTCCATCACAGGAACATTGAGCCAAATTTGCAAATAGATGCAGCTTCTGTTAAAGCCAGTGCAAAACTGGTCATATAAACCAAAGCTGGATTTCAGCTGGAGTCTCTATATTCTGTAATAAATTCCTAAAATGGACTGTCAGATTTGATATTCTCTCATAAACGTCTAATTAAGGAAAAAGAAAACCTCTGCTTCATAAAATCCCTGGCTGATAGTACTAATAAAATGTCATAAATAAAAATGAATGTTGTGATAATGCTTTTATAGACTGATTACCTTTCATTATCATTAGCACAGTTGATAAGCACCCAAACTAAGATATCTTGGTGTCACAGTGGTGGTGGTGGTGCAAGAGGCAGGACAGGGAATGGCCCAGCTCAACCCCTTGCTGTGTTTGAAGCAAGAAGGAGGCTCCTGGCCCAATTTGCATGTCCCCAAGTAGGGAGGAAGGCAGAGCTTTGCTATGCTGTTCCCCGGCAGGTATCACACCAGGGAGCAATCCCTGCAACTCACGCTGGCCCCACAACCCGGCCACACAGGGGCTTCAAAGTTGGAGATGGTTCCCTGGAAATTATGTGCAAATATGCAAATTATTTCATTATGTCGCTGGCATGAAATGGCACACACAGAGCAGATAAAAGCCTGGCAGCTACAGAAATGGGAAAAGTGAAAAGGAGTTCAAAGAGGGATGCTAAGCTTCCTCATCCTATTTTTGCCCTCTGTGTGAGCGATGAGGTGGGGAAAAAGACTCAAGGCTGGCCAGGGAAGGCGTGACATCTCCACCTAGCATTCCATGGCTACATCGACTGTGCTTGGTTAATGCAGCTGAACATGGATACTTTGGCTGGAATGTGTTCGTGTACCAAGTGGCATCTGTGCTGTGTTTGCAGTACATATGGATCCTTCCTCGCCTTGTCCAGGAAATCCTAAGTGATAGAGAAGGAGGTGCCATGAGCTTCTGTTTTCTTTACCCTCCAAAGCAGAAAGTCAAGACTAGCAGTAAGAAAATATGTTCTTTTTGCAGAATTCTTTGTCCAGCTCAGTGGACAAAGGGGTGCTGGAGGTTTGAAGGGATGGGGCGGTACGTGTGAAACACCTGGAGCTACGACATCAAGGAATTTTTTACACCTAAATCTTCCCAGGACGTGCACTTACTCCACCCTGGCTGGTGTCACGCTGGCTGTTGGTCAGCTGGCTACTTTGATCCCACCCCAGGGCTGCCAGCACTGACCTGGCATTGCTCTCACCCCGAGCTCCACAGCTGACCCGGGAGCCGGCCTGCTCCAACATCCTCACCCCGGCTGGTTTCTGTTGGCAGTGTGCAGCCTCATGCTTGGAGCCTCAGCAATTAGATCATTTAATAACCATCTCAATTTGAGCTGTTTTCTGTAAAGCATTTTACCTGGCTTTATTTCTCGCATTGCTTTGTATTTCTTCAAACTCCAACCCCGCAAATCGATGCGGTGCCACTATTGTTGCCTCTAAAATGTTTACTCCTGGCTCTCTTTAGGACCTAAAAGGCTGAAAACTGCATCATAATTGTCCAATTAGTCCTAATGCTGCGTAGTGTTGACTGTTTAGTTACCATATATTGTGTACAGAACTAATTGTGGTGAAAGTAAATGAATGTGAAGGAAACAAACAAGCTACTAGAAAATAATTACTTGGAGTGTTTCTTTTTAGTACCTGTACAGCAGATTTCATTATAGTCAACAGCTTCTAAAGCTGCTTGAAATAGCGGTATTTGTCATTTTCATAGAAACTTGATAATGACATTAATTTATCTTAATGGTCTGTTCTATTGTTATAAATAGTAAAATTAGCTTAAATTGTCTTGCTTTTGCTGGTTTTGGATGGCTCCAAAGGGCCCCACAACAGCAGATGAGTAGATAATTTGGTGTGCTTGACAGATTTCCAATAATTTGTTATGTGGAACATGAGGTAATGCTAGTACCATTAATGTTCATTTTCCTCTAAATTCATTACTGCCCTTTTCCCTTTTATCTTTTTTAATGTCTGGGCCATTTTTCTATATTTCAAGTGGAGCTACAAAGCCTATTCATATTCAGCTATAGTAGCTATTAACATTCTGCACATAGAGAACATCATGTAGGAAAACAACTCTTTATGAAATGATGAGGCTGGTGGCTATTTATGCTGAAAAGTAGGCAAAATGGGTTGTTTGCTGGTATTGGGGATTGGCTGTAATTAAGTCAAATGTAATTTTAAAGAAATTTAAATGTTTTCATTTTTATAGCCAAGGTAAAACACAATTCAGGGAAATTCTAAGATGGTGTAAATGCATTAATAAAAACTATTTTCCCTGTTTTCTACCCCTCCTGATTAAACTTCACCGAGGATTTTATGCATGGCTAGTTACTTGCACAATATTTTCTACCCAATTAAAACCTAATTAGTCTTGGGAAAGTATTAAAATTAACGGTACTTTTATGTGGGTCTGCTGATATGGTAATGATCTGAACAAACAGAAGAGCTTTCCATCGGGGAAGAATAATTTTGCCTCCTGCTCCTTTTCTTTCTTTTTACCTTTGTCTCTAAACAACATCAGTATCTTCTTCCCCTGCAGGTGCAGAGCCACGGAAGGGGAGGAAGGGATGAGGTTTTGCTGTCCGTATCTCACCGGTGTGTCCGTAGTGTATACAAAAATCCCAACAGAGGAGTGAGACATGAGGCTGGCTGCCACGGGGTGACTGTGGAGGGATGCCTGGCACCATGGCCACGTCCCCATCATGTGGCAGGGAGCAGGGGCAAGCCAGGAGGGGACGGAGTGCTCTGGGGAGACAATGATGCCCCGGTGCTGCCTCCCTGGTGAGCAGTGGTGGTGATGACCCCCTGTCCAGCCAGGTGGGAGGAGGATGATCCTTTCTGCTGGAAAGTGCTCAGTGATCTGTGGATCTTGGCAGGCTTCCACGAAAGCGCATTTTCATGAAATTTCAGACACAAAGTGCTCCTGAGTGATGGAAGTGTTTTTGAAAAGCTCAGTTGTCTTTCAGGAAAAGCTTGATTGGGAACATTCTTAATTTCTGTATTATTTTTAGATGTCATCGGATCACAGAGGGTTTGAGGTGGGAGAAAGGACCTCTGAAGGTCATTTAGTCCAGCACCCCAAGCCAGTTTTCTAGGACCATGTCCAGCCAGCTTCTGAACATCTTCAAGGTGGGAGTTGACATTTTGTCAGTTTAGGTGCAGCAGGCAACATGTGGCTCTGAGAAACCATGAATTACCATGATAGTCAAACCAATGCATTATTTTTGTGTTTAAAATCAGCCACTGCTTATGCCTGATGTAAATGTCTGCCCTCTAAGCCTACATCCCAGCACTGCCACTTGGTTGTGATGGTGTCACAATGGGGCCCCCCTCACCTGGGTTTAGCGCTCAGCTAACCTCCTCATCAGTCAGAGGGCATGCTTTCCTGGCTGCTCTCAAAGCAGCCCTTCTCAGGGGCTTTACATCTGACTAACTTGGACAACTCCTCCTGTCTGCGGTAGGATTCCTCCCACCGAGCTTTAGACACTGTTGTGCGAAAGTTGGTACATTGGCTGCTCTGCTCATCCCCGCTCCCTTTCAGGAGAGGGGAGAAGAAAAGCTATGCCCACAGTGAGAGTTAGCTGATTTGTTTCAGACAACTACACTAGGATGAGATGAACAGCACCTAAAAGTGCCAATTTCTCTCCATTAAGGAGAAAGGGAGCCCAGGCTCCCTGGTATAAGCATCAGGTGTCAACATGACAGATACCCGTGCCTGGGCAAAGCACCTCCATCCTCGTGCCTCACTGCCAGCCTGTGGGTGGGAGAGGTGTTCATCTGGTGCAATTCTTCTCTGTCATGAAGGTCCCGGGTAGCCCAAAGATTGCCCAGCTGTGGTTTACACCTAGGTATGGAAGTGCAAGGTAATTACACAACGGCAAGTTTTTCCAGACTTCCAAGGCTTATGTATCTTTCCAAGTTTGGGCTGAAGCTTACGTGCAGTTTCCCTACAGGTCTATTTTGCTCTTCCTGTTTTGTACACATGAATTTTAATTTATATTTTTTTTAAAGACGTACTTATTTTTAAATTTTGGGGATGTTGCTGTGCATGCTGAATTTTAAGAAAATCCTTTTTTTTTTGTCTGTCACTGCTTCTGTACTGAGAAATGTATTGACTTGACTGAGCATTTATAATTAAAATATCTGCTACTCGAATCTTTCGAAGACTCACCGAGTGACAGTCAGACACACCTGGCTGAAGCTGGAATTGGCACATTTTGTCTGTTGTTTGCAAGTGCCTGTCACAATATGCCAGGTTTGCTCCTTGCTCCCTGCTTAGCTTTAATCTGTTTGACAATGAAAAATCACGCTAAACAAAGGGGAAATTTGCATCACAAAGGTGCATCTCTGTGCTCAGCCTTCCACCTCGAGATAAAGCAGATAGGTTTCCCATTTCAGCATCAAAACCCATAGGATTGGTAATCAAACACTCTCAAGCCCAGGTGAGCACCTCCTGCGAATGGGAGACGGGGGAGAGCAATGCAGCAACTGAAGGGTACGGCTGACAAGGCATTTACCCTGAACCAAGGAAGGTATCCATCTGCCTGCTGATTTGGAAAACAGCAACTGAAGGATGAGCCCAAGCCTCACCTCTCATTCACTCTGACTGACTTTACCTGGAGTCTCTGAGAGGGAGCTGTGGCTGGTGCCCAGGAAGACCCTGCCAGCCTGGGGCGGCCGATGGCCACCACAATGCCACCAGCATTGGGCAGTGTCATGGCTGTGAGGCCAGTCATCAGAGTGGCTCTGAGCAGGGGACTGGCAGCATTGCCACTCAAACCTCCTCTTCCAGGACTTTAGAACACGTGTGTAAAGGTTGATTTGCTTTGGAGCTCTGTACAGAGGAGTTTGTTTGGGGAGCGAGCCTTTCATGTAATTGTATCTCCAAGAACAGGCATTTGAGTGCCGCAGCCATGAGCACCAGCAATAGCTGAGGAGCTGTGGCTTCTTGTGCTGGCAGAGCACGAATTAAGGCACAGTCATCACAGAGACCTCCTGTTGATAATCCAGGTGCAGAGTAGCTGTGTGGCACATGAGACCGTAACACACACACACGAAGACGTGGGTGTAGTTCATCTGTTTGCTAACAGAATTAACCAATCACAGCAATAAAGGAAGGATTTTCTAAAAGCAGACAAACATGTCAGACCTCGTTAGATTAGGCAAGATTTCCTCTGCCTCATGGAAGATGGAATTGCAGCAGCAGCAGCTGCCAAAAGATGTTTCTGTGGTGCTTCTCAATTGACTCCACTCCTGATGAAAAACCCCTCCCTGTGCCTTCCTTGCCAACAAAAATAATGAGACACGGACATAAAATCAAGTAAGTGTAGACAGAAGCATTGCTGCTGGATGCCTTCAAAGCCTGTCCTGGGGTTGAACCACCTGTCCTGGCTGTACTCGCAGCAGCAGTTCTGGTCCAGGGTGGTGGGGTCAGACCTTCCTGGGTCTTGGTCCTTTGGAAAAGGTAGGCTGCACAAATAGTGAAGGAAAGGTGAATTAGGAGAGAAGGAAAAAAAGGAAAGCTGTGGGTAGTTTTTTTAACCTAGCTGAGGCTGATTTACAGCTGTGTAAGGAAGCAGAGCTGTGCCTTGAGGAGCTGCTGGAAGGAGAACAAACAAGCAAAGTTTGTTCTCCTTCCAGGCCACCCAAAAGCTGCAAACCTTTAGGTAATTATCTACAATTTGTAACCTATATCATATAGTTAGCTTTAGTTAGTTATACGGGTAGTTATAACATATGGGTAATACATAACATATGGGTCATGAAAATATATTATCTATAAACATGCTAGAAAACGGGCTACAGTCTCATGTCCTGAGGTTTTGGTTGAGGACACACCCTCATTCTTGATCACATCCAACCTGGCTGGGAAGCAGGACATTGCCAAAACCTGTCCTTGCACAAGAACTGCTGTTACAAGTGGTTCTGGGCCCAGGCCAGAGAACTTGGGTTGTTGCTGGAAATTGGTGCCCCTCACCCTTCCCGAGGGTACCTGAGGAGGCAGGTGAATTACAGGTTTGCATACATGGCCACTGACTGAGGGAATATTTTCCTGTGATTGTGTGAGTCCCAGGAGACTCAGCTGATGAAAATGATTCCTCTGTGATTGATTGTCTCACTGGATTTCTGGCAGATGCTTTTGGAGAGAGAGAAAAAAAAAAAGAGCGAATGTTTCATTCAAGAAACTCCACGTGAAACTCTTCTTCTTTAGACTGAAGTTCAGGTTGCTTTGGACAGCTGAAAACACAACTACTTTTGATGTCAGGGAAGGTAGTAGAACTTGCATAGGTGATGCTATCACCCAGGGAAAAGGCAGTAGAACTGGCACTACTGACAGACGAGCAGCTCCTGGCAGGATATAGCACGTGGGAGCAAGGACCAACCCTGCACGGTGGGAGGACGGTCCAAGGGAAGGACTGCTTGGGCAGGAGGTGGGAATGCTCAGGGCCCTTCTTGCCTTGCTAAAGGAACCAGGATCAGGGAGCCAGTCCCGGTGTCAATCCCAGGGAGCTGCTCGTGGCCCTCAGTGCCCTTTCTGCTGCAGTATAATGGTGCAAAAAGGTGTTCAATGGATGGGAGATAAATCTGAGGGCACTGAAATAGTGTCTGTAAAGATAGAGTGGCTCTGCAGTACATGTGCTCCATGGGAAGAATGGTCTGAACCTGCTCTGAATCTCCAGTATCCCCCAGGCAGAGGAGAAGTTGGACTGGTTTCACCATGAGAGGTGCAGAGCTGGATCCTGGCCCATCCTCCACCCAGTTCATATTAAAAAGGCACAGGGGACAGAGGGACCACTTGCTTTTCCACTCCCCTGGAGAGTGATGCACTAAACGCACCTCTACTCTGTGGGCAAGAATTTTTGAAAGGAAGCTGATGCAGCAGAAGGTTTGTGAGCTATTTTGCCCCTGCCTACGGGGCAGGTTAACCAGGATGCAGGAGAGGGGCTGGCTCCTCTCTCCCTGCTATCGGCTGCAACTCACCAGCAGCACTCCAAAATTTGCCAGTTCTCAGAGGCTGAGTTTAACTGAGCCGAGTTGGAGATGGAATAACTGAAATTCAACAAGTCTCAGAATATTTGTTGTTCTGCCCTGCATGAACTCACACAAATCTATTTTTCAAGGTTCATGGTAAAACCCCCTCATGGAGCTCAGACAAGGCTGGAGCTTCTTTCTGCATCATTAATTTCTTGACTTGTTTTTCTTTTTCCAGAGTTCTCTGCAGGTCGTTCTTTTCCAGTGCAGCAAAGGATGGAAGAGCACATTGAAATAATTATTGATAACTAGTTGCATCTTGAAGCTACACAAAGCCATTATTTCTCAAAGATGCAAAGACAAAATGATTTTGCATCACGTGAATTATTTTCCTATTTGAAACACAAAATCTCTCTCAAATAGCTTTAAAACCCTCATTGTAGTGCAGCATCCAGTTTGTTCCATTAACTACTCCCAGAGTCAACTGGGAGAACCACTGTTATTAATTTCAGTGGAAAGCTAAAATGCAGTTCATTTTCTGTAATTGCAGGCCCATCACCTAAAGACCCAGGAAAAGCTTTTAATCTGAGGCATTTTTAGAAGGGTATGATTACATCGGATATCTTCATAAGGTGCGTAATTACCAGGGCGCCAATCACAAACACGAAGAACCAAACTTCCCGGGCTGTTAGAGAGTGGTCCCAGCCCACCAACCTGGGGCCACCGGTGTGTGGGATGCTGGGCTGGGCACCAGAGGTGGGGGACCTCTCCAAGCCCCAGCCGTGATGGGTCCCAGTCTTCCCCCCGGGTGGGGAGCAGAAAATCCAGCAGTCGTCCTGGTGCCACCCTGAATCCCCAGCACTATCACTTCTGGCCCAAAATAGCCTTTACACCACCCTGTGTGCTACGTGTCAGAGGATGGTGCAGAGAGACCCTGTGAGCTCGGAGGAGGCATTAGTGGGCTGGAAGATGCCTTGGAAAAAACAGCATTTTAGACAGTTGTAGGGAAGCAGCCAAGGGAAGTTGTAGGGAAGCAGCAGTTGTAGGGACTGCAGAGGGACAGTGGACAGGAAATACGCAAGAGGGTCAGAAGAATGGTGTGAAGTTTGAGAAGAAATATCTGAAGGTAAATGCTATTTAGTTTAAGGATGGGAAAGACTCTGTGACGTGCAACATATTCAGCTAAAAAAAATTTCACCCCAAGGTGAAAACCACAGACAGGTTGGTTTTCACCTGGGGTGAAAACAGGAAAAAACCTACTGCATCTGGACAGCTGACCCAGGATCCCTGGACCAGCTCCGCAGGATGGGATGAGGGCTGCAGTGGCATGGTGGCTCCTGGCCTGTCCTGACTGCCCTCTCAGCCATCACCCTGTGCCAAGCTGCCAGCCACGCTCACACCGCAGCCAGAAGGGACTGCGTGGTTGAAATCTGAGGTCTTTGCTACCCTGACTCTGCTCAATCAAAACAAACCGCAAAGCACCTCCGGCACATCTGGGGGAAGAGGCAACTCCAGCTGGAGGGAAGAAGAAAGGAAAACCTTCAGTTTTGAATTAGTGCTCGGCTGTTTCGCTCAGGGAGGCGCAGCCGCAATCATCTGCTACGATTCAAGGCGGCTGCGGCCCAGAGGCGTCCTGGCAGGACTCGCAGCCGCAGGCAGAGGTTCAGTGCAAGACCACTGCCTCCAAGCAGGGTCCTTTGTACTCGCAAACCTGACTCGCAGAGGAAACTCAGATCTGTAGGAGCACAAGAGACGTCAGAAGATCAACCCACTTAAATCAGGCGTTTGAAATGCATTAACATCCCATTCCTTTGGCTCTTGGCTTCAGTCCTCTCTGGCTTTAAGCGCTGCTGGATGCTGAGCACTGGCTGCAGCAGTGGAGGGGCAAGAGAGCTGAAGCTGTTTCTTTCCAGGGGTTTCACCAGTGAAGAGGAGCCACCTCTTGCTGCATCCTACAACAAGGGACACTTTAACTGATTGCAAAAAGAGTTAAGTGTACTTAGCACCTTGGTAGATGAGGGCTAAGGCAGGTAATAGCCATAGCAGAAGTAGCTGCTTGGGAAGCAATTTAATTAATAAAAATGTAAGAAACTAAAAGGTCAAGCCTTGCCTCTGCTGTGCTGCATTTAATCTGCACATGTACACAGGACTTCAGCCTCGCGGGTGTTGTTTTTTTTTAGCTGGCACATTTCCCCAAACACGATAACATTTTTTAACTTTAGTGGATGACATTTTGTAATACGTTTAGGGATCTGTAATATTTTATGCTTACAGCTTTTTGCTATTGTTGTTCCAATATGGCACTGATGCCGGTATTAAAGTTTAATATGATTAGAAAGCTCAATTGTATAACCAAGGGGTTATACTCTTTATCTATTCTAATCTGATTAAAAGGCTTCTCTTCTGTAGCTTTCCACAATCACTTTATATCAAAACCTGGGAGCAAAGCAACCAGCACTTTGGTTTGTCCCACATCAAACAAAATACCAAATGGATTCCTTAATAGCATACTTCATTCCTTACCCTACAAAGTTGTGCCCAAACTGCAAACCCGGCTTGTTTGGCTTTAGTGGATCTGTTCACTGAGAGCGAGCTGTGGAACCAGTTAGATGCCCAGGCTTGCCCTGAAGCTGCTTAAGGCTCAATAGCTGCCTCTTCAGGGGCAGAAAAAAGGCATTTTGGGTCTTGCTGCCTAGTGGTTTTGCACCACCATACACTATGCTTTGGGGGTAAAACAGGGTTGGCAGATGAAACCCGTACCCAGCAGAGGTTATTCTGTGTGCTATGGATCCATAGCATTAGCAAGCTTAGCTCTGAGACCAGAGTTAGAGAATACTCCTGATGTGTTTACATCAACCCCTGCACCCTACATCTTAAAAGTGGGGGGTGGTTGCTCTGCAGACCACCTCCCTGCAAGGCCCCCCAAGACTGACTCACCACTGGGACTATCAACTCCCATGTGGCTGGAGCTGGTATCTGCCACCACAGCAGGGTGCTGTGGGATGCAAAGCGGCCTCAAAGCTATTCCCTCTCCTCTCTAAACCTGAGCCATGGTCTCTACAGGGTCTCTACTCCTGGCTGCTGTGGCTAAGCCAGGGAAGGAAAGGTCTGGGAGGGAAGTTGAGGCTACTACTTGTGAAGGAGAGCAAAGAGGGGCAGCCCCTCCTAGATGTGGTATTTTCCCTTTAGAGTCACAGAACAGGCTCTGCCCTTCTATTTCATGCCTAATTCCTCCCCAGCCTGTGATGAGAGCACTCGGCCCTCATCCCTCCTTGTGCAAACAATCTTGGCTTTCCCCACTGAGGAGCATGCTGTTTGTTTGGCTGTGCTTGCAACCCACAGACTCCCCCAGTCAGCCTTTACCAGCATAGTTCAACAACAAAAACCCCCAAACCCAAACACATTCCTTCTCCTTCTAAACCAGCTTCAGGCCCAGTGGATGCCACAGCTGAGCAGGCTGCCTGTAACCAGACTCTTGGGCTAACTTGATTTCCAAGTTTTCTGTGAGACTCTATGGAAGGGAGTTCATCACCACTGTATCAGCTACAACGCATCACTGACATGGGTGTTGCATCCACACTGGCTTTGCTGATATTCAGGCATTATCCATGTGTGGTATGGCAACAGAAGGACATCAGCATTCAGTTAAGAGTAAGCTTTCTTTTCCATATAATGTTATTTGAATTCTCCCAGAAGTATAAAGTTGAAAGCCTTCTTGTCCTCTGAGCAACAAGTAATTTAAGAATTGTTCTTCGCTAGCTAGACAGACCTATTTCAGGTGTGACAAGGTCTCTCCTTTCTCTATGTGTCGACAAAGAACCACTTTTTAGATAAGCTCGCTCACCCAGAAGTTGCCTGAGACAAATGGGATGAGGAGGTTCACTGACCTTCCTTGGCATTACACCACCACCTTTCTTGGGCCATGTGGCATGTATTGCCTTAACTCCATGGTTGCCATCACTGCTGTCCTGCCTGGCATACACACACTTTTCAGTCATCAGGATCTCCTACCTTAGTTTGTTAATAAATGTTTATGATCTATTAAAACTGCCTCAGTAGTACATGGTCAAGTTTCTTTAAAAAAAAAGAACTTGTCTTGCTTCTGATGTTGTCTGGGTGACATTCTGAGAACCAGGCTTAGATTTTCATTATATGCACCCCAGATCTATTACAGAATTTGGAAATACATTCTTAATATGTATTCTTAATTGTTCTGTGACACTGATTTTTCCCCTCAGTTGTTCATGACTGTAAAGAGAAAGTTTAGAGCGGCAAACGAACTCTCTAGATTTCACTTTACTGGCATGCTGTGATGTGGCATAAACTCTCTAACATTCTTAACTGGAGATCCCTACGGTTATTGGGAAAAGGTGTTCCTCCCATGAAGCTCCAGCACACAGATGACCAAGTCCACCACCTTACAGAAAGCTCTGTGCACCTCCCCCTGCAGCAACAAACTCATTCATCTGCCTGTAAACCAGAACTCTGATGATCTGGCTCCTTCCTACCTTACAAGAAGTACAAGACCTCATAACCCACTGGCAGACATGACAGGTTTCTTCTGCACTTCTGTACACAGGCATGGTTCTCTTTTAAAGGAACTCAACTATTCGTAATGACTTCAAGCAGCAGTAACACAGAGTTCTGGGCAACTTTACTGCAAATCATTAAGGAATTGCTTTTAGATTCATTCTAGCATTGCAGACATCTAAGGATAGAGCATACTTGCCTGCAGGAGGTAGAGATGGGAACTGATAACCAGGAGGCTCAAGTTTCAGCTGTAAAACTGATGTTTCCAGCAAGGCTGTCTCCTTGCATCAAATCTCTGCTGTGAAAACATCGTCCAGCTGATCAGTACCAGCTGGCATGGAGGGGAAAAGAGGAAACACTACTTGTGGCAAAGTACCATACGGCACAGATCTTACCTCCACTTCAGTAACACTTCTCACTGCTGGGATTAATGGTTAAACAGCTGCTGTGTCACCCTGGCAGGATGAGCATACCCTCAGACCCTCGTGGTACATTCACTAACTGTAATTTATGATAAATCACAAGAGAAAAAAAATTAAACCGAGTCTGCACCGAGCTCCCCATATCTTAAGCAAAGAGTGAGACGATACTTTTGAGTTATTACAATGCGTAGAATGAACTTTTATTTTCATTCATCCTTCATTAATACCATACAATTAGATAGCAATATTTGGAAAAAAATAGTCTTGAAATAATTTAAAACAGAAGGCACAGAAAACCAAACCCAACTATTCTGCTACAAGAGAAAGGGGAAAAATGATTTGAGAAGTGAATTTATTCTGTAAAGTTTTATCGCTAGATATTCTGATCAAAAGCTACAGCACACAGAAACAAAACTGCACAGTTTAAGCTAACCCATGCTTTTGTTACATTTAACATATAAAAGGAAAAAAAAATCTAAAAATATTTTTTGCAGGATTTTGAATGAAAAGTGTAATTTTTAAAATAAAAAACACTAAATCTAGTACATATGTCAAAAACTTCCCTACAAAAGCCTACACACTAAGATGTACTTCACAAAAAAGTTTGCATTAAGGGCAAAGCATACAGTTAAACACCATCTGGGGATGGGAGAAAACTGGTTCTTAAATCAGTTAGAGTATCAAATAAATTTGGTGTTTGCTTCAGAAACAAGGATTCTCACTACAGTAATATACTGGAGAGGACATTCTTCTGTATTTTAACATTATGAAATTAAACCAATAGTATACATTACAGAGAGGAATAAAACCATTCATATGAGATTTTTAACTTTTTTTTTTTCCTTGCAAAAGAGTAACTTCATTTCTTTTGAAAACAAAGCTACTGGAATTAATGACATGCAATAATATGCCCCGATATTATACCAGCTAAGTTTGAAAATAAAGTTCATGCTTCACGATTGAAATATGCTGTGACTCTCAAATACATTCTCTGGTAATTAATAATACAATACAGAGGTCATTCATAAAATCAGTTCAGGTTGGGAACCTGGTTTATAAATGAAGCTCTTTTCAAATATCGAGAACACTGACAACACACAGGGTTAGCTCCAGGTCAGCACATTCCTTTCTGTGCTCCACCCCTCTTTTCTTAAACAAGTGGGTGCTTAGCCTGCAAATACCATGGAAAGGCGAAGTCTAGAAGTTACAGGTTGGTTTGTAAAAATACTGAATACAATCCAAGACAAACAGTATTACTGACAACTTAATAGCAGGTGCTCTCTAAAGGAAAAAAAAAATCCTGAAATGCAAAAGAGATCTTTTCAGCATTTGATATCAAGGCATTTGCACAGTTGTCAGGAGGTGACAGTAAGAGTGAACTTTGCAGCTGGACTTGAAATCAAAGAGCTTTCCATCTAGCCTGCTCACCTGTAAACCATAACATATGGTTTCTTAATAGCTTGCTTTTTTCCCTGGAAATAATTCTCTCATTTCGAAAGTACAAGTCAAAGTATTGTTTCCACACTTGAATAAAGAGAGCTGACAACTACAATAGAAACGGTAAAAATGATCTTCATAAAAATGTTCATCAAAATTCTCTGACATAGCAAAACATTCATTTGTAAAGTAAAGTCTAATACTGCAAGCCATTCACTCAAAGGCGACCTTGGGCACATGTATCCTTGCCAGCATTGCAACGGGAATTACTTCCGTATTTCTTGTCACTACAGGGTACAAACTCTGTAATATATTAAAGTTTCCTAACAAAGAGTCCAATTATTGCACTTTATAAAAATTCTAGTAATATCAGGCTTTTGTCCTACTTTTCCATGAACATTGATGCCGTGCAAGAAAAATCTGGGGGACCAAGTAATTTTTGATGAGTAAGATGGAATACTTGAATCAGTCCGAAATATGGAATCAAAAATGGAAAGGCTTACGAAATGAAGAGATGCAACCTTTGGAAACAGGTTTTGGTTCATAGCAGCAGACAGATGTG
The DNA here is from genome assembly GCA_013397865.1 of Struthidea cinerea. Lineage (NCBI taxonomy): Eukaryota > Metazoa > Chordata > Aves > Passeriformes > Corcoracidae > Struthidea > Struthidea cinerea. The sequence continues at coordinate 224,023 of VZTI01003856.1, read as the reverse complement.
TCATTCTGGTACTGACACACGTTCTCCTTGCCGCAAAGAGCGGGCACGTGAACGTTACATTTATATATCATGACTCAACTTGAGGACTTTGCAGAGAAACCCAAAGAACCGCTAAATTCTTCTGCTGACCCTACAAGCCTGATGGGAAAAGCTCAATGACAGCCATATTGGAGTGGGGGTTTCTCTGTGAGCTTGAATATATTTGCATTTGTGTCAGCAATAGACATAGTGAACAGAAATAGCTATTTCAGGATGGCAAAATAGGTAGAGTAAGTCTGAGAGGCCTGTAAAAAAGGAAAAATACAGCAGTTTTGGCCCTGCTTTTAACCAGCTGTATCAACAGGGGGAAAAAGATAGCGGAGATTTTTGTGCCAGCTATCTAGAAAAAGACGCTGCTTGAACCGAAGTGATTCACAACTCTATATGAGGCTTCCAGGCCAGCAAATCACAGTTAAAGTCACTTTGTTCCTCTGCTCCTTCAGCATGGGAACGAGTGCAGAATGACTCATTCCAACCGTGGATAGTCCGTTTACAGCAACAATCATATCACCACACCTAAAAAACACAAGAAGAAAAAAAACCACATTATGAGTCCTGCTCTGCAGTAATTAGCACACACCAACAAACAGCACTTCACTGCTGGGGCGGTAGGTTTGCATGAGGCTGGAAAGTGTAGCTAAAAATCCCAAAGCAGCTCAATTTGAAGTCTGTCCTACTACTGAAAGATGCTCCTGCTCATTGCAGGAGTGTTAGACTAGATAACTTTTAAAAGGTCCCTTCCAACTTCCAACTATTCTAGGATTCTCTGAAACTCATCCAGGAAATTCCCAAATCACTCTATTTCAATTCTAATACCAAGATACTTCTGCATTAGGAGCTGACCGGGATAGAAACACGAGAAGAGAGATTTGGAAAGACCTAATGGAGTCAAGAGAAGATGAGATAGCATGTGCATGACAGAAGCATTTCTGTTTGTTTGTGTGGATTATGACACATTTACACCAAACATGCCTTTACTGTAGGAGGTGTAAGTAAAGATACTTATGGTTACCAACCAACCACATTCCAAGTAAGAACCTTGTTTTCAGTGGTTTATGATTTTGTCAAATATAACCGTTTGGCTTGAAATCTCCCTCAGCAGATGGTTCAACTGAGAATTGCAGCATCTCTGCATTTTGAAATGGGTAACAGAAATTTGTGAGGGCGCCATTTGCTGGCCCTGAGAAAACTGACCTTGAAGGGTTAAGTTCTGGTTTTTAAAACCTCAAGAGAAACTCCAAAAATGCACCCAATTTCTTTCTGTACTGACCACGTTCCATCTCTAGACACCTCTGCTTTGCAACTTGAGTGCGTGACACTCCCCAGAGTAATCAAATGTGACTTGGAGATCAAACAGGACTTTTCCTGAAACTGATCCACTCAAGTATTGAAAGCACCAAAATGGATGGCAAAAAGATGCTCTCCTGAGCTTTCCCTAGGGCAGAGCAGAGGAAGAGGGGGCAGAGTTACCAACACCAGTCAAATGTGCAGTCAAAAGTCCTTCTCTGCCTGAACCAAGGAACCCCATCACCCAAACTGCAGTGCTACAGTTCACTTCAGTACATCCCACAGCCCTTCCGATGAAGTCATTTTGCCTTCTATAAAATCGCACCAGACAGATCATGTAAGCAGAAAACTGTCTAAACTATTGAACTGTGAAGTTATTTACTCCCTTCCTCTCCAGCCTAACATTTAGATAATTTAAACAAAACAGAATAGCTTTAGAAGGGACCTGCCCCACAATAACTCAAGGTGCAGGTTCTAAGGGGCTCTCCCTTGTTGATGGCCCATTTTTAAGTCCATATTTTCAGTGGAACAGTACATTTGAAAAGAGAGTACTATATCACATTATCACACAGGAGCATCTTTTCCATACATTACAAGGGGGCACATGTGACCACGATGATTCTTCCACTCTTCCTAGGAATGATGCTTGAATTTCCTTTTGTGTGAAGACTTCTAGTTATTAAGCCCCCAATCTGAAATTATTTAATTTGGGTTGAACTGAGATCTTTAATTTAATCCAAACTGTTCCACAGTTGGAAAAAAAATTGTAATTTTGTGTTCAGCCAAGTTATTTTTTCATTTATTTATTTAGTCACTGAACTGAAAAATCAATTACTGTCAAGGCTCTAGGCATAAGTACATTCTTTTCTTAAATCACTTTGTAAGAAAATCTGCACGTAAAAATCATGCCACGAAACTTTAAGTTGCATATTCTTGACCGCCACCTTCACAAAAAATCAAGTTTATGAACAAGAGAACCTTTAATGGGAATTTTAAGTCCTAGTTCTGAACTAATCCTACACGAGGCTAAGATGTATATCTGGATACTGGACCTGGGGGCTGCATCCAAATGTAACGTGGAAGTAAAATCATATAATCTTTAAGGTCAAAAGGGACCTCAGGAGGTCTATAGCCCAATCTTGAGCTGCAAGCAAGGTCAGTTGTAAGATCTGACCAGGACTCTCAGGACTTTACCCAGCAGGGTCTCAGAAACCTCCAAGGGCAGAGACCATGCAATTTATGCCACTGCCTGACCATCCTCACGGGGAAATAAGTTTCTTCTTATAACCAGACTCAAAGCTCTTTTGTTCAATTTGTGCCCATCCTCTCACCCTGCACCACTGACAAGCCTGGGCTCTGTCTCCTTGATAATCTTCAGGTAAGTACTGGAAAGGGTTTTGGCTGCCCCTGAAGCCTTCTCCTTGGAGGGCAAGTGCTCCAGCTCCACCATCTCAGGGGCTTCTGCTGAACTTGCTTCATTTATCAGTGACTTTCCTGCCAACTAACAACAGGGTAATGCCATGGGGACTTGGTTCCTTAACAATCTTTTCAGAAATCTTTATCACCTACTTTCTTGCTTTTCTATTGAAGCAGCAGCACTCCTCTTCAGTACCAGTTTCCAGCAGTGGCTTCAGAAGGCTATGTGAAAGGTTAAAGCACTTTCGCCCACTTCGCGGAAGTTCTAACTTTTAGCTGTTCTACAGGAAGACAAAAACTATCTACTTCTGCACATATCCACTGCACATTGTCTCGTGGCCGAAAGAAGAGCTCGACAGGAGACAGCAGGTGACATCAGCAGCACAGCTGGGGAGGAGCACAGGAGATGCCATCACCTCTGACAGATGCCCCTTCCCCAGCAGAAACACCCTGTTACTTTCCTGCATCCCACTCATCAGGGAGGCAAAGCACTACAGGGCTGCACGATCCAGCAGCACCAAGATGCTACAGTGTACTTCCTTAAGCAATTAGTTGCACATAACTGTTTAAAAGTGGTTTATTATTGTTGCTGCTATTACTATTATTATTATTTCTACCATTGTGACTTTGGCTTACTTTAATCTTCCATCAAAGTAGGCAGGAGTTCCAAGAACAATCGTTTTAATGAAGAAAGGCTGGTTTGTGTGGTTCTCCTCGTAGCCACCGACGATGCTGAAGCCCCAGCTCCCTAAATTGCTCCGCCGCAGCACCACGTCATGGCAGCTATGCAGGCAGCTGTGGAATGGAAGCACAGGATAACAAGAGAAAAAGCCACATATAGTTTTACAGTAGGCACAACATCTGCTACCTCATCATTACCACTGCGCCAAGTGTGGAAGAGAAAGGGAGGGATGGTATTTAGGCCTCTGTTCCCAGAGTAATTCTGCAATAATCAAACCAATTACTGAAAAAGCCGCACAATCTTGAGACAGAAGAGTGTTTTAAAAGAAATAACACAGTGCTAGGATAATTACTTAAACACAGTTAACTCTGCAAACTGACTGTAACAGAACTGCATTTTAGGGATTTCACAGGTGGCAACAATGTGGGTGGAAAATCAATACCTGATGCGTTCAGTTTGCAACTCAAAAATGCAGAGCATTTGTCTTCCACCCCCAGTCAGCTTAAGCTTTTTCTACTTTAAGTAAAAATTAAAAATCCATGCACAATCTTCATTACCTCTGAACTGATTCATCACCACTAATGAAAATATAAATGACTAACCATTTTATTACACAGAATGTAAATAATTCAGATCACACTTCACTAACTGTACTGCTATATGTTATCAGCCCCAGTGAAAATTAATTCTTGCCAATGAAGTTGGCAATGACTGTATTTTAAAAAACAAACAAACAAACCTACATAGAAATTAACTTTTTGTTAAAAAGACACCAAGTTCTTTACTGTTGTTCGACACTGCTTTAAAGCACAATGCTTTAGCATAATGTAAGGAGCCATACACGGGCATCTGTAGCATAGAAGAAATAAACCACTAGGTAAGAAATAAACTGCTGTTAAAGCATGAAAAGGAAGCGTATTCACCAGAACTGAGAGCCATTTACTGAGATTACTCATTAATACTTTAACAGAAGATAAATAATTGACAGTTAAACTCAGAAAAAGAGAAACCTCTGGAGGGCCAATGCATGGTTGTGTTATCTTCAGCTGCATTCTGCTCCCAGTCTGACTGGTTCTTGTTGCGGTTTGACGCTTTAAGCACACACCTGGCAAATTCATCAGAGGGAAGGGAATTAACCTGTATGCCCTGCCTGAAGTTAACAACTCTACTAGCTGCAGTAGGAACTCTTCTTGACAGCAAGCGATGCCAGAATGAGATTATAGCTCCAGCCTCAAGAGAGTGAGGAGTACAAATGAAGTGATGTCCAGCAGATTGAAGAGCAGTTAAGGGGAGGGAGCTTGCTGCAAACGTCCAAAAGTTTTTGTGTTTGGCAGAGATGGTAGTGGATTCTTGAGAAAAAACAATGTGAGCCTGTAGTTACACGGCTACAGTCCTGGCACAGGACATGACAAGAATCAGTCAGAATGGCCAAAATCTGATGCAATATTCTGAAGTGAAGTATTTGGCCTCATAAACTTAGGTAGCAGATTAGCAAAGAGACAGATGGATACATACTTTGTCATTTTATTAGTAATCGCTCTGGATTTAGATATTCTACAGAAACTTACAATATAATAAAACAAAAGAAAGATTAATTGTGTCTGAACAGAAGATTCCACACGGGTAGCTACTACGGTTTGTGAAGGGGTAAATCCAGTCTATTCATCTTTGAGTTTCCTAAGGAAACACTGCTCCTGTTCACAGCCTGCTTCCTAAGCATGCTGCCAGCTGTATCTAGCTGAGATGGTCAGGCAGAAATAAGGGCAGATGTGCTGCCACTAAGAAGGTCTCTGCTTCTTTATGTCTCTCACAGGACTTAGCTCAAAACAGCTAAGTACTTAATTGATTAATTCTGTACCTTGGAAGTCCCAGCCACATGACCCACGACGGTGACCAGCTGGCATCGTATTCATTTTCACTGATGGTACTCAGTTGTTCTTCATTAGCCTGGGGCTGTTCTTCTACAATCTGGACTTCCAGAGCTTTCAGGGCAACTACTGAAGAGGCAGCACTAGCCTTCAGCATGGCCACCGCCTCACTGTGACTCAGGTTGGTCAGATCAATGCCGTTGATGTTCAGCAGCACATCACCTGTGCAAAGATGTGAGGGAGAGCACATCAGTCTGACAGTCCTGCCCACCCACGGCACCTCCCACACCAGGGTTTCATTCCATACTGGAGTCTTGGGACCTGAGACAGTCTGAACTAACAGACTGAGAATGTGAATAGCTCTGAAGCCTTACATTGTCAGTTTGAAACTTTAATGTATTGAGCTTACATCAAGTTGGATCAGTGTAGTTTATTTCCACATAACACACCAAATACTGTGACTCCTATGTATACTGCCCTGAAAATCTGGAATAGAAATTAGCTAAGGACCTCAGCAGTTCGGCTGCAATTAATACTGCAGATGCCATGACACAGCTGTTTCCAGACACGCATCTTGGGTTCACCCTAACTTTAAAAGTGAAGGAAGAACAACGGCAGGAACAACGCAGGCACCTCAAAGTAACCAATTATTGTACAGGTGAGGTGCCACGGAGTGCTTTAATTCATCTGGTTTTAACAACTTGTTACTTGGGAGAAGAAAATGGAATTCAGAAACTACTGGAAAGTTTGGTACAAAACCCAGTTAACTCAAAGAAAGAAATGGAGCATCTCTACAAAGATAATTTGGAAAGAGTCAAAGCCAGGAAAAAAAATTCCACAATTTTAGTTTTATGTTTTTTGAAAGCCTCAGGATAAAAACAAGAATGTTATTAATTATCCAGTGTCAGACTCCTTTTCCACACAAGGTCTCACCAATGAAAGCCAGAAAAACCAAAACAAAAGTGCAAACACTGGGGTCACATTTGGAATGAGACTCAGATTTTAAAAGGTTTTTCCTCCCAGTAGCTTCTGCGGCTGCTTTAATGTTACACAATGAAAGAACAATAGTGATTCTTCTATCGAGTGTGTTTTTCATAGTAGTACAGAAAAAGAAAGCATACCTGCTGGTGTGTGGGTGTAAATGCCCCTTTCTTAGAAGCATAGAAGGATGCTCCCACACTGTTCTTTTAAATGTACAATCTGTGAAGTTTTTTCTTAAATTTCTTTCCTGAAACATTCTATAATTCTGTGAACTGTCTCAGAGAATCGCAGAGATCCCACGGGCAGTCTTTGATTCACATATGACATAATACGTTTTTCAAATGCTTTGCTATCAATTATGCAGGACTGCCTCCACCTATGCTGAGCCTGACCTCCACCTCCCCGCCCCCTTTTACAAAGCCAAGGAACAAGCACAGGTGTTGCAGCACCCCTGAAGACCAGCAAGCTCATGCTATCCCAGAGGATAAGAAAGCTTTTGGGAACCAGGATCAACACTGGTGTAGCTCTTGGCGTAAACTCTGTGTGGGTGAGCTGTGGCCTATCATCAGAGCTTCTCTGCTGTTCAGATATTACACTGGGGAGCAGAGATTCCTTGGACAGAGATGTGGTACAACCCACTAAATTAAACACAAAAACAGGATGCGTGTGCATCACACCAGACCCCCAGCTCAGGTGATTACCATCAGCTTTGAAGACTTTAACCATACATTTCCTGATCTTATCCACTTCCCCTGTTATCATGCTGTAAACATCCCCTTCCCATAAAAGGTGAAAGTGCAACACTAAATACTGTATTTCCATTATTAAATCATGAAGAAAAACATCCATAAGCATTTCCCTACATCTGCGAGAAGACTTTTTGACACCACCTGACTCCACAGAATGCAGTGATCAAAAAGCAATCAGAGGTAGCCATGCCACCAGGGAAGCCAAACCCCACCTCGTTTAATCCTGCCGTCTCTTGCCAAACACCCGTGAGGCTGCACACTTGTCACAAAGATGGGCAGTTCGCCACTTTTGCTGCCTCTGCCTCCTGCCACTGTCATTCCCAGAGATTCATGTGGCTCTTTTTTCACAGTAATGTGCTTTTCTTGGCATGTAACACACTGGGAGAGATCCTGTTTAATAAGGATAAATAACATTGTTAAAACTAAGGAAAAAATCCAAGCAAACCAAAACCAAAAACCAGAACAAAACAACTAAATACACCCCAAACCCACACTTTGGCACTTTAATGGAACAGTTTAAAAGGACTAAGTAGTGGAAACCAGCTTTGGCTGGATTTCTTCCAGGTCAGATCCCTGCCCCCTCCAAAAAAACCCCAAAATCACCAACAAAAACCCCATGGATGTAGATACTTGAACATAGATAGAAAGCTTATAAAGGCCCATCTTGAAAACTCACTCTAGTTTTTCTGAACATCCTACACTGGAAGAGGCTAAATTTTAGGACTGCACTACAAAACCATATGGTCAAAAGTCTGGAGAAAAACCAGAAACAGATCTTTTTGGTGTCTTGGTGAACATCAGCATTACTTCATTTGTCAGTAGAATATGCCCCAGAACTACAAAGAAGCTCCTAAGAAATGAAAACATGTGTTTTCATGATGACAATAAGAGACCCCTTAAAGCCCTTATGCATCATGTTCTCTTTTGCAGCTGGTATGTAGAACCTCCCAGAGCACAAACTAAGGACAATTGATGCTAATGGCTTGTAATGGGTACCTTGGGCAGCCTCCCTAATGATTATAATGAAGACTCAAGCTTGAAACAAGAAGAGATCCTGTATTAAATTTTCCGACAACTGAATGATGAAGTTCAGCCTGTATTTAGCTCTGCCAAATAAAAAAGATCTAAACCTAAATCAAAGTAAATTTTATTTGCTGAAGCCTTTCCCTCAGGCTATTAAGTGAAAGATTCAAACCACTGCACATACACCTGCAGCAGCATCTTAAATTAACAGAATACTTGCAAGGAATCCAAAATAATGAAAGAAATAAGCTGGGATATTCTTTAAAGTGTATGTAGGTATATATTCCACTGCCTTCCCCTGGAAAATGACAACATTGTCTTCTTTGACCTCTAATGCCATGTGCTCCTTCCGAGCGGCTCTGCTCCTCACATACACACCAATCATGGAAGTAGCTACATGTAAACACACCATAGCTTATAAAGACAGTTCATTCTTAAGGCTTCAGGCTGTAGGACTGGCTGCTGCTACACAATCATATAAACATATTTTAAGCCACAAGGCTTCTAAGCCAACTACAGGTCAATGAGAGAAAGATAAATGATGCAAAACATGAGAAACATCCACTTGCTGTTACAGGGGACTTCCCATTTTAAGAGAGCCCATAGATAGCATTGATCCATGAGGGAAATCCACTCGTCCAACTTTGGAGCTGTGGTAAGAGCACAACCCATGCTGGCACATGCAAAGCTGGTTCACGCTCTGACATCAATGAACTAATCCTTGTGTAGGTATGGCCCAGCACTGTGGCAAGTACCCACAGCCATGGTATTAAGGAGCCTCACCTTTGTCCCTCAGGAGGAAAACAACCTTCCTAGAGCCTCATTTGTTCTTTTCTGAAATGATCCCCGCTTTTAAAAGAAAATACTATTAACACATGTAAATTGTCCCAACAGAAGTATGACAATAAATAGTAAAGCAAATGGAGCAGTCAGGAGGGAAGGTGGATTTGTTGACATGGTCAACATAACAATTATTTCACAAAGTCAACTTCTTAAGAGTGAGAAGTTGTATTTTTCTAATTACAAGAACATCTCAGGCACAGGCTCTATTTCTGCAGCTCTTCCAAATAATTTGACACTAGCTTCACAAAAGTCTCTTCATTTTGCCTTTCTCTCCCTGCTTGAGACCCTGCAGTACCCATCAGTCTTGCAGCCAGGACTGTTGACTCACGAAGGGGATGACACATCCCTCCAACATGCTCTTCATATGCTGGATGGTGGGCTCCTTCCTGGTTGCAGCCAGCACAGCAGCAACAAAAACCGTAACGTTCTTGAATGACAGCCCTTCCATGAAGGAGTAACACCAGCCACCGTCTTAGACAAGGTCTAACTACAGCTGTATGAGCTCACAGAACTTGCTTCTTTCACTGTAGTCAGCAAATCAAAAGCCATACTGAAAATCTGTTTCGTATCTTTCTTCCTACTCGAGACATGATGCAGGACTTGAGTACTCGGAAGTCATCGCCATTTTTTATTAATTAGATTAAAAAGAAGATATAATCCTTTCTTCTAGCTTTGCCTTGCTACACACACACACCACCACATGAGTAAACCAGTATTTATTCCTTTCAGAAGGAGAAGCACCAACCTTATGTGAGTTAGGTCTGCTGTGAAACAGCTGCTGGGACTGGTGTTGGTGGGAGCTGCTGTTGTGAGTCCCGGTGTCTCGGATAATACTGACTGTCTGTGACTTCAGGGGTCTAGAGATGATCAAGTTCACTCTCTCCCCGCTAGCCTGTTGAATACATTAGTTCATCAAACGTCATTAAGTTTGATAGGATATTGATTGTTAGAAAGGGAGGAAAACATATGACAGAATGTGAAACCAGACAACAGCAGACTTTGTTTTCCAGTTCCTTTATAGACTACACAGTCTCTTACTTGCTTCTTTTTGCAATTCCCCCCAGAACGGAAGGGAAATTAACACTCCTCCTCTGATGTCACCTTTGTATCAGCTGAAAATCCTTTGTCAAAAGGACCATTTCTCAATTTCTGTTATAAAGCTTCAAACATTAAAATTCACCCCGTTCCATTTGCAGCCTCTGAACTTCAGCAACACACAGCAATACATGGAAGAAATGCCTAAGTGATAGCTCCAAGATCTGCAGATTTTGATCAAAAGCTCTGAACATGTCTGGTACTTCCCAAAGACACTTGCAAGAAAGATGTTACACATGAGCATACCATCATATTCTGGATTTTGGGGAATACTGGGAGACTCCAGTCTGGAGTTACCAGATGTTAAATAAAACATCAACTCTTTTTATTGCTGCAAAGCCACACCTTAAAAGGTAAAAGTTATGCGATACTAAATTCTGATCACTGTTTACAAAAATTGGGAAACTGAAATTACAATTCCCAAAATCGTTGGTATTTTAATTTCACTGCAAGGAAAACTCTTGAAATGATTCCTGGAACAAGTATTTACTACTCATTTGTATCAGAGTTCTCTGTGTGGTGCTTTAAGCAAAGATGAATGCACTAGACTGCAGGAAAGTACTACTGGTATATTCCAGCTTTCCTAAAAACAGAGCCATTTTCACCAACATCCCATCGGCAGGAAGTAGCAGTGCTGCATCTGTTTCCTTACAGACTGGGAGAAAGGCATGGAGTAAAGGTTTTCCTGTGGGGACACAGAAGGGTCATATGTCACACTGCATCAAGCTTTGGGTAATATTCGTGTCCAGAACATAGCCAGACACTGGAAACAGCCCTTTCTGAACACTCAGAAAATGTGCTGTACCATGCATAACTCATGGAAAACCTGTATTTGACTTCCCAGCTGCTACCTGTTGGCTCTAAGGTCTGACAAATTACTTTCTTGTTTTAACTCAATTCCATGCACAGGCAAATCAATAAAAACCAAAGCCCACTTTTATAGAGCTAAAAAATGAGAGACTAAAATACAATACATACATAAATAGAATAATAATAATCCTGTTTTATTTTTTTCTTCCCTGATAAGCAATAGGCTACAATAGGCTACCCTCCTTGCTCACACGAGCTGTCTTCTAACCTTCAGGCTGCACTCTAGGGAAGACTAATGCATTTTTCACTTCTGAGGAGGTGAAGTTCATCTGGTAGGTGCCAAAGCAGATCCTGTTCTTCACTATTATTTTCAGAACATAAATCACTGTAAATTACATTGACACAGGCTTTTAGGCCTCACACAAGCTGTTCTGTCTGGGAACAGACTCTAGCTCAGGCTTTGCCCAAGAAATAAAGCTGAGCTAAGGGCTCAGGCAGGGAAGGCAAATTACCTGTATAACCTGAGCAGCAAGCTCCGGTGTGCCGTGCTTCAAGTCGTGTCCATTAATCGCCAGCACGCGGTCATTACTGCAGAGCCTGCCGTCCTGAGCAGCCAAGCCCCCTTCCAAAAGGTCGAGGATAAAAACTCCTGGCTCATCTGTTCTGCGCACGAGCTTGATGCCGAGCTGCTCGCTCGAGTCGCGCTTGTGCAGGGTCACCTGGAAGCTGTCCTCCCGCCCGGAGCCCGGCGCGTCCGCGTGGGTGTGCGTGCGGCTGCCGAACCGCCGCTCCCGCAGCACCGTCAGGTGCAGCACCGAGCACGGCTGCGACAGCACGGCTCGAGCGTGGTTGTGGGACACGTTGCTTATGTCAAAGCTATTGACCTGCGAACAAAAACAGCAAAACAAGGTCACAATGATGTTTTTGTATGTTTAGTTGCTCCTGGTTATGGAAGTAAGCCCTTTCCAAAGTAAATGCACTCACTGCAAAACCAGCCTTGGAGCAACCTACATGTCTCTGACCCTACTAGGCTTCCTCTCTCGTCCTTCCATTCTCTCCTGCAAACTCACATTGGATGCTCAATCTACAAATTTTTATTTCTATTTTTAGGTTGGAAAAGATCCTCAACATCATCAAGTCCAAGTGTTAACCCAGCACTGACAACTCCACCACTAAACCACGTCCCCAGGTTCCACACCTACATGTCTAAACAGCTCCAGGGATGGTGACTCCACCACTTCCGTGGGCAGCCAGTTCCAGTGCTTAACAACCCTCTTGTGAAGAAATTTTTCCTAATATCCAATCTAAGCTTCCCTTAGCACTACTTCAGGCCTTTTCCCACAAAGGTCACAACATGTCCCCAAAAGTTAATACCCTCTGCCATCACAGGCCAAGGTTTTTGTCCTCTTGGTCTCCTATACTTGTCTTCCCTAGATCTTTACACTGTTTGCTCCCCAGGAGATGAACACGGCATGTGCTTTCAGTGCCAAGCCCAGCACCACTTAAAACTGCAAAATAATAGCTATAAAAAGAATGCATCCAAATCTCTGGGAAAAGCTTGTGTCTTACAATATGCAGTACTTTCATTTTGTGAAAAAAAATATTAAAAAAGATTGAAATCCAGAATAATGAAATTGGTTCATTAAGACAGTACAAAAAAGGTAGTTGTACTAATTCTCAAGTCGTAGCATGAACTTAGATTTTCCACAGACTTCAACTAGGTCAGAGTTTCAGACTTATAACCTGTATCACACAAAATTCAGATGTAAATGAAAAACAGATTAAACTTTACCTACCTACAACTAAGAATTGTGTTTGTTATACGGCCCACTGATACAAAGATCAGTAACCTTCGGTCATTTATTGCACTATAAAAATAAGAACTGACAGTGCAATGAGATTTGGCAGAAAAGAGGAGCATGAAAAAAATTCAGCACAAAAGCTGTATATGCCTTGTTTTGTAAAAAGGGGTTCAAAGTTAACACTAGAATTTCAACCTTAGCACATATTATTGAACCTTGGTGGAGGAACCCCTACCAGCAGACAGAAACTAACACCAAATGGTCTATACTGATTGATGTGCCTTACCTAAACCTTTCAGTACTCCCCATCGCAACCTAAGTAAAAACAAACATGCAGCTTCTCACCATCTAATAGCAATATTAAAATTTTAAAAATATACGAAGTAATGTACAACAGCTGCCACATTTACATCACACATCTGAGCTCAGGGGCTCCCAGAAGTCTGTGCCAAACCATCTGGCTGCGGTGGTTTCTGAATTGTAAAGGGGTACTGCACCCTCCCCGAGCCACCTCCAGCCCAAAACCCAGCACAAAGCCACAGCTGCTGGCAGCACCATGAGCTCAGACAGAACCACGGTGGTGTCCTGCTCTGCTACTGCCCTGAGACAGGCTGTATCCTTGGGCAGAGGGAAAAGAGGCATAGCTAGGAGAAATAACATTTAGAGCTGCCTCCTGCAAAAACCACTAGGGCTCATCCATCAGAGCCTTTAAATTAAATCCATTTTTATTTTCAACTGTAGCTAGCTAAAGTAAATACATAAAATATGGGAGCACTCAAAGGGCACAGAAGAATATATGCAATAAAATGTAATTCTTCTTTCTAAAAGGCAGTTTAAAATTTCAGAATAAAACAGCCTTAGCACTTCTTGGGGAAAGAGATTCTCATTAGGACATGCTTCACATGAATTACAGTCACAGTCCAGCACAAAAAAGCGACAATTTGTAGAGCACTTTGAAAATGTTAGGCACCTATCTGTACCTTGCAGACAACACAAGCTCTTATGTAGCTGTTACTAATGCTGCTCCCACAGCTCTTAAAAGGGTAATACTTCTTGTTTGACTGGGCAAGAAAATGCTGAGTTTCATCTCACAGTCCTTTCTGGCTCTTTCTTTTAGGCCTTTACAGCTCATAAAAGCCCTGGAAGGTATTTTCAGAAATATCCAACCAAAGTGTGCATGCTGAGCTGCACCTAAGCACACCTAATTACAGATGGCAGAGATGGAACCTGATCATTTTAATACAACAGCTCAGCACCTGCACAGGTAAATTCAAAGAAATAAAGATATTCTATCTCCCCCAAAAATTTAGGTTTTACCCTCTGTACCTCTCCCTTGGCATGAGAGGAGGACTCTCATGGACACCCACTTAGCATCTGACAGCCCCACTGCCAGGATGTTGATAGGGAAGACTCACTGCAGCTTGTAAATTCCTATTTACAGTCAATTCACTGCCATTTATGGCTTTGGAAACTGTAACTGACACCTGCCCAAACAGCAGGAATTTCCAAAGCTTCACTGGAACTCAAGCTCCCTATTCTGTCAAACAAGTAGAGCCCTTAGTATAAAAATAAATGAGGCAGCATTCAATCAGTGTCTGCAATTACTTGTTGAAAAGGCAACATCTTGGAAACCTCTTGGGTTGTTTCCTTGGCCAGCCACTATGCTTACACTCCAAGAGAGGAAAAAGGCACATTTCTCAAAAGGGACTTTATTTTCTGAAGTGCAAACTGATTTCCTTCCAAGGGTAACTACTGTATTTAAGCTACTTCTATCAGCTTGATTTCAAAACAGTGAAATGAAGAAGGCTTGTAACTACATTTGGACTGATCTTAGGCTGCCAGATCAAAAGCAAACATTCTTACTGAAGTAATTTTGAATTGACGATACTATATTTGTTTCAGGTGGAGTGATTAAAAATAGAAGCTGGATGACTCTTCTGTTTATGTAGCACACAGTTACTGCCATTCTTAAGTGTCCTATAAACAACCCCTTCCCCAAATATAAAAAGTAAAACTTCAAAATTAATAGAATTTGATCTTTTTCTACTGCATGTGGCTAATTACTTAAAACCAAAACAAAAATACACAATCGATCAAAACCAACTTACATTTTGTTTATTTTTTTTCTTTAAATACTTACAGCACCTGGCTTTAAATCATTCCATTGAAGGCTATCACTGAGTCTTTTATACATACTGAAAGATGCCGGTCAACTGCCTCGGCTTTTGGAAGGCAACAGTGAAGCCAGATTAAAATAACAGCTTAGATGAAGCCAGCCTTACAATCCACAAATTGCTTTTTACACAGGACAAGTTACGCCAACTTGCTAGCCAGAAATAACCTTGGGCTCCTTTGGAATGCATGCATAAAGCTGAAATAAGGACCAAGTCCCACGACATTTAAAAACAGAAAAATAAACTTGTATTTTAAACGTTGACAACAGATGCTAGGGAGGAAAGATAATGCCAAGGACTGGTCCGACAAACAACATAAAGCATGACAGCCAAAAGTGCTAGAACAACAGGCTCTGCTCTGAATATTAATTTGCTTTCCAACTGATAATTGCAAAGCTAACATTGACACAACATAGTCTGACAAGGAAAATCTTCCATCTCATTTTAACAACAATTCTGCAAGGAGTGAATAGAAAGCAAGCAGACAGAATACGTAATTAGGTTCCATACTTGAAGTATTTGGTCTCCAGCAAGAAGTCTTCCATCTCTGGCAATGATCCCATCTCGATAAACCTCTTGAATGACAATGTTGATCAAAGGTGTTTCATTGCCACCCACTATGCTAATTCCTAATTCAATATAAGGATTGGACCGATGAATTTCAATAGTAGTGATCTCTCCTTCAGGCAAGGTAGGTGGCTGTTGATTTGCTGCCAATTGTTTTTAAAAAGAAAGACAATTAATATATTTTCTACCTCATTCGCTTTCAGTAAAATAAATCACCAAAAGATAATGTAGACAGGTCACAAAGCAGCAGTTTAACAAAAAACTAAACCAGTGCAAATGAGTCCACTACTTGTTGAAACCCCTAGCTTGTTAGAAACAGCTCTCTAATGACTTAGCAGCATCCATGCTTCCTGAAATGGGCTCATTTGCATTGGAATAGGATATTCTGAACCCTTCGGATCCCATCCTTTATAATAAATTTCATATACTTCATTGGGTCACCTGGGGATTTGCATTTGGTGCTGATGATAAAAATGTATTTTAGGGGTTACCCCACAATAACCTCTTTGTCTTGCAATTGCATTAGGAGCTGCTGTTGAGTTACTGGGTCAACTGAAGGAGCCCATTTCTGAAGCGAACATGGAGACGACTAAAGAGGGAAAAGGAGAATGCTAAAGGATGGCAAATATAGAAGAGAAGAAAGGGGACAGGACCACCTTCCTCTGTGGTAACGCTCAGCACTTCCTCTCTAAAATCCCAGATGCTAAAGGTGCTACTGCTCATTCGGTGCAGCTGGATGCAGGAGTAACTCAGCTGCCTGTTTTCTCAAGCAGGACAGCGCTCCATCTGTGGGAAGGCTGTTGATCCAGTTGGGGGGAAAGGGTGAAGAGGGAAAAACAAATCTCATCTTAGAAAACAACTTTTGTTATTTTACAGAAGTTACACTCCTTCCATCTCACTTGTGAGGCCAGTCCCACTAGCAGATTAACAAGAACTACTGCACCGTGACACAATAAATGATGATATAGCACCACAGTAGCTGGCACACACTCTATTTCTTTCCTTCCTGTGACTTTATCTCAGTTGTAAACCTGCACATAATCAAAACCCACTAATATTTCTTCAGAAATTGCAAAAGAAAAGAGCCAAAGGTGCACATTCACAGTTGGTAAGAGACAAGCTCTGACACCACAAATGTTTCCACATCTGATAGAAGAGACTTGAGAAGATAAGTGATGACATACTGTCTGCTACTGTGTTCTCCTCAAAAGGCGGATTGTCGATGCCGGGCTCATCTGTCCATGCGGGAAGGGCGGGCGAGGTAAAGCTCTGCTCAGCTGGCACTATTCCCTGATCAGCGTCCGGAGATAAACTGCTGGGCTGCTCCGGCCCGCCGAGACCACTCTCGCCCTCTGCTTCTGCTTGCAGCTTGCTCGTTTTCCTTCTCTCCAGAGCAACCCTCCGATGGGAGGCCCCAGGACACCTGTGAAGACAACATTTATATCATGCTTCAAGCCTGCAGCCCTGTTTGTAGCACAAAATGCCCAATTACTCAATCAAATTAAATTAGTCTTCTTCAAAGCCAAAGCTTTAAACACAGCATTAAAAAAATATTAAACACACTGATTTTTAAGGCCAAAATATGTTTTAGTGGACAAAACCCCAATAGTGCTTTCTTTACAAAGCTTCTACTAGGTAGTCTTTTGGCCATGAACTCAATGCGCTGTAACACCTTCTGAATGTGGACTAATTCTGTTATCATAGAATGGTTTGGGTTGGAAAGGGCCTTAAAGATCATCTAGTTCCAAGCCCTCTGCCATGGACAGGGACACCTTCCACTAGAAGGTGGATTCTGTACATTTCAATTTCTGGAAGATAACCTTGCTGGAAAGATTAAACAGGATGGTCAAAAAAAATCCACGTAAGAGAAGCCCTGTTCCAAGACACAACTGGAGACCCACTGAAGCCATCTCCTTTCACCTTAGTAAGCCAGAAGAAGTAAGCATCCTATTTTCCTGGGCTCATTCAAGGGAGTAAAGAGATGAAAATTTTACCTATATTGTAATCTAAGTGTTGAAATACTGAAAAAAAGTTATGCTTGTTTAAGAATCTGTATGAGAGGTTTAGCAAAAGTAACGGTTCATCATCTTCTCTCGGTCCAGGAGAAGGTGTTCTCATCTCCCTCCTGTCTCCTGTTTTTAATTTCTGACTTCACATAGGAGGAGCAATTTTTTGTTTCCCTTATGCAGCAATGCTCCCTCAGCATTTGATGCTTTTCACTACAAACTCAGTTTTGTGAGTTTCCATTACTCTTGATGCAATATATTTTTTTTTTTGGCTTATGTTTAAAAGCCTACAATAGTTTATTGCATGAAAGGGCCGCAATGTTGCAAATTCATGGAAAGCCTTCATTTATTGAATCGTTTTGCACTTACACGTACATAATTAGATGTGGACATCAATCTTACATCTGCCTTTGTGACAGTTCTGTCAGTGTCTGACAAATCACTTCTTACGGTATTCACTGTCCTTAAAGTTCCTGCTTCTGAAGCTGCTGACCACCTAAAAATGCTCATGCTGTAGCAGTGTCAGAAAAAATGAACCACATTCTTGAAAGGACTCAGTGTTTGAGAATTTGGCAGATTGTTATAACAAAAGAAGAAATTATTGATTTTTGCAAGAGAAGAAACGTGTCAACAGAGTAAAAGACAGCAGAAGCCTAATGACATCCTAACTTGTTAAACCAGAATGTTTTGAGAATCATGACTCTCTTCTGACATTCTGTAAAAGAGATTTGGTAATTATATGGTTAGACAGTTTCGGCACAGATTTTGAAGATAACCTGCTAACAAAGTTTTCAGATCCAAAGAATGTTGACAAAGCTTTTGTGACCCCCAGCCATATTGTAAATACATGCTATCCTTTTTTTTTTTTTAACAATATACATAGAATGATAGAATGGTTGTGGTTGGAAGGGACCTTAAAGATCATCTAGTTTAAACACCCTCTGCCACAGGCAGGGAACACCTTCTACTAGACCAGGTTGCTCAGGGCCCCATCCTGCCTGGCCTTGAACACTTTCAGCGATGGGGCAGCTGCAGTTTTTCTGGGAAACTTCTTCCAGTGCCTCATCACCCTCACAGGACAGAATTTCACCCCATTATTTAACCTAAATCTACCCTTTTTCAGTTTAAAGCCATTCCCCTTGACCTATCACTGCATGCCCTTACAAAAAAGCCCTCTCCAGCCCTCTAACATCCCTTTTAGATACTGAAAGGTGTTACAAGGCCTCCCTGGAGCTTTGTCTTCTCCATGTTTAGAAGAACAGAAAAAGGTAACCAAAATATGCTCTGAAATATGCATAAAAACATACACTAGAGACAGTTCACATTATGCATTTCAGAAACAATTCCTTGGGGCTTTTCCCAAAGCAACTGCTGGTCATTTTGTTCTTCAAAGCTAAGAAAGTGTAAGCATGAAAGATGAAAATTATTTGAAAGGTTTTGCTTTGTGAAAATGTTTCTATTATTTTAATGATGGAACACAACCCTATTTTTTGGCTCTGCCCAGACAGTATTTACTACAGAAAACCACTGGTATAGTTTGACTGATTGGCCAATATATCTGTCTGGTGATAGAGACACACAATTACAGGTGAAAATCAGCAGGAAATTTCTATCATTGACCATTTCACAATGCAAACCTCAAAACAACAGTCCCAAAAGACCAAGAAAAATAAAGATGCTATCACTTCCCTCAGTATTTCTAACATACTTTAACTTGATGGGTTAGCCTCATGCTCCTTCAAATCTTAACACTGTCAATAGGGAAAGAAAATAAAATAAAGGAACAGTCTCCAACATCATTCACTTCGGCAGCAACACAGCAAGGGGTAAACGCTCTTGCAGAGAAAACCTTTTTTCTGCTGGGAGCCCTGACAGTCATGCTCTCCCACACTGATTCACAAGAATTTAGGACAAGACCACCCCAAGCTGTGTGTCCTTGCTGTCCCTGAACTGCTATGCTATAGAAGTGCTGCTTCTTCATCAAAGAGGTAAATAAACAGTTAGAAACCAACCCTGTCAGAGAACCACGCTTCAATCCCACTGAGCCTGACATCAGAGTCCAGCCTTACTGGACTACTTCCGTGAGCCAGATACTTCCTTAGGTACCCCCTACCAAACCACTGTGCTGTTGTTGACTCTGACTCAGCCATCTCACAAGGCCTGAGGAGCCCAAAAGACCTGCTTGAGGTGACAAAGCACACCTTAGAGTTTTGGGTTTTTTTAAGCTGTGTCAAACCAGGACAGCATGAAACTCATCCCTGGAAGTGTCCTATTTCTGTCAAAGCCTCCTAAACCACAGCCAGGTCCTCCTCCACCCTCCTTCACAGAGCACATTCTCCCATCATTACCTGGCAGCTGATGAAAGTCATCACACAAAATATAAATAGATTTGAGGTTTATTTTTGACAATGATGTTTAATTATAATTTCAAAAGCTAGTACCAAGAAATGTAAACAGCCTCCTGAGCACACCTACTCAGTTCAGCGGAGTCCCTTTTGTGCAGCACTGCGTGAGGCAAAAAAGGGGAAAACCCCACAGATACCTGAATTAACCACTAATTGTAATAGACTCTGAATTTCAGTCTAGTATAGTGCAACTGCATTGCCAAAGAAGTAGTTGTCTAGTGGAGACATTAATTCATGGGATGCCAGTTCCTAGCTCTTTAAACACAGCATGCTGCCTACCAAGCAGCAAAGTCCCGTACTGGTATTCAAGTAGATCTAAACGGAGATTTTTTCCTTTTTACTTGCAACATAAAAAGATTTTTACTGGCAGTAAGAATGTATTATTCACAAACAGCAAAACCATACAGGAGTTCTAACAGTTAGAAAGTGCCAGTAAATCTCCAGAGGTGCACACTTTCACTAATACCAAATATCTGGGATAAAAAGCATTTTGGACTAAACCTTGTAACACGTTATGTACACAGATGGGCATCTTGTGATCAAAACAAGCTTTGAAAGTTGGATTCCTTTACTCATGAAAACATTCTCATAAAACAAATTGCATAAATAAGGGTTGAATTCAAACTTATAGAAATGGCATCTCGAATCTACCTACAAAGCCAGAATATCCTGTCTAGGAGCAAGAACAAAGGCAGGACTGTCTTAAGAATATTTAGAAATTCCTTTATTTCTTTCATGAATCAAGATGTACAAGAGAAAGATTCCAACTCAAACTATTCTGTGATAGTAAAAATACCCAGCTAAAGCAACTGAGTGATATTATTTAATGGGAAGATTGAAGGGCAGTTATTCTAGGGATGCAAAATTAGCTTCAGCTTATATTCGACTTCTTCCTCTACCCTCTGCAGCACCAGCTTCTGCTCAGTTCTGGATGGTGACAAAGTATAGCTTTTACCTTCAATTTTTCTTAATTCATACCAGACAGAGAAGAAAAATGGCTCTTCTTGTTTCGTGGGTTTTTGTTGTTTTTTTTTTACAGCCAAGTCTGCTGGATTTCTCATTTAAAAGCTGACTTCTTGGAACACTAGCAGCAATCCCTCTTTGCTGATAAAAAGAGCTTTCATACAAAATTAAGATGTAGTTTACAGGGTATTTCTGTGGAATAACAGTAGGAGCTTGAAAAACACATTTGCTCACTGACTACTGAAAAGAAAGAATTCATTGTAACCTACGCCATCAGCTTCTGCCCAGCCTAGTGGTTTGATAAAAGCAAACACACTAAATAACCTCAGACCAGTTGCACTAAATCATTTTACAAGCAGGAGCTGTATTTAAGCAAAGACTGCAAAGAAGCAACCCAAGTGCCTTTGCTATTGCTCATGAAACTTTGCCAGCAAAATGACCTTAAGCAGTAATTCTGGCAAGATTTACAGCTGCAATTCAAAGTAAAACCTGATGCTGCTTTGGAAAGTTAAGTGCCTGGGTTTTAGTTTGTCTTTTGACAGGGAAAAAAAAAAAGAAGGGAAAGAGAGAAGAAAATGGGGGAAATGAGGCACCAGGAGTTATCTAGGTTTAGGAATCGGAAAAGACTAAGGAAAAATAAAAAAAGAGTGGCTTTGGTGCATACTTCTCTCTCCCACCCAACAATGTGAGCAGCTTAAAAGGACTCAACAGGCTTCAGAGCAGAGAACAACCATAGATTGTTTACCTTTCCAGCAATGGATAGAACCCATAGGGCATGGAAAAACTATGAATCTGTTGCCTATCCACTTATTCAAAAGAGGGTTAAATCCCATAGATCCTCTTCACTTCTGGTGTTCAAAAGTTCCAGGCAGGGACAGTGCTTGCAGCTAACAAGGCAGAGGGTGGGAAAACAGGACTCACCAACACTGTCATAAACACCAAAATAATTGGGATTGCCATGATTTTAAATGATAAAATTCTGTACCTTTACAACTTGTTTTCCCATGGCTTTTGTTACTCTAAATCCATATATTAAGCATGCTGAGTGACACACAATGAATAGCTCAATTGTTTCTTCAATTCCAAAAAATGCAATCCTATATAAAGTTCAAACTTAACTTGACATAAAATCATCTGCAATGTTGCCCAGTCAGAAAAATGTCTCCATCCAAAATGATAACTCAAGCTACCATAGGGAAATACAGGAGGCGAAAGCTAAAGCCCAACTCAAAAGCCATAAACACAATACCTGACCCTCTCATTATAAAGTTGTGCGAATTTCACAGTATGTTTTTGTACAATGGACTTTTTTCACTTCTGAATAACCCATAAGAATTAACCAAATTAAAATAATACACAGAAAATCTCAGTAACTTTTTGTCAGATTTTCTTCTCATAAATTTACCTTTGATATTTAGAAATCACAGAATCACGGCATTAACTAGGTTGGAAATAACCTTTGAGACCACTGAGTCCAACGCATGACTGAACACCACCACCATGTCAACTAGACCATGGCACTGAGTGCCACATCCACTACTGTGCTGATGATAAATGATAAAAATCCAGTCTTGCCTTAAACGATTACAGGGAATGAAACTGGCACTTACTTTACCAAACATTAACACATTTTCTATACCAAGTGACTGAAAAACAGTACGACATTACGTGTATGGCTCTTTCCTTTAAATCATATTACATGCATTGTGTTTAACTTTAAAAACCAAGTTTGCAAGTGAATGTAATGAAACTCAAGAGTTTGAGAAATCAAGAATATTTTCTTTGTGCAATGAGGTATCATGGAGTGCAATTAGTGACTGTGAAATAATCAGAGTTGTGTCTGATGTCTCTCATCTCCTTGTGGGAGCATCTTGCACTAACCTTACACTCTGAGGCACCTGGTGGACACAATGACATTTTCTTCCAGCTTTTATGCTCGAATGGAGGCAGTTAAAAAAACACTGGAAAACCCCAGTGTGAAGGTTTTTAGACAGTGAAAATTAACCAACCATACTGCTTTTCTTAGAAGTCATGTTGAGACTGGTTTATATTAATCAGTGCTGACAATTACAGTAACACTGAATTTTGTATTTCTTTCCTAAATGTAATGATCAGTAGTAGAATTTTACTGGATTCACTAATCCATGTAGAATTAAATTCAAACCGCGCAGTTGCTGCCATCATTTATGTCAGCAGTGACAATTTATAGGTGTTCAGATGTTTGCAAATAAACTTAATTGGAAACTGTAAATCACCATATACTCAAAACGCGCATCAGCCAAGATAACCAAGACAACAGAAGGAACTGAAAATGAGCAGCCTTCTGCAACTGAAAGCTTTTTTCCAGTCGACAAACAGGAAAAGCCTGTGACTCAGCTCACTTGGAGTCCATAATAATCTTGTGCATTAAGTAAATGGGTATTTCACATACACTTAAAGAGGGCATACATAGTGTTCTATGTACAAATAAATTACATGACCCTGTTGTAAACAGCCCTAACATCATTCAAGAAGATGTCAGCTAAGGAAAAACAACTGAAGAGGTGAAGGATATGACAGTGGGAAACCAGAAGATGAATCAAATATTTAGCAGCAGTCTTGCTAGCATTTTGCTTTTTATTAAAATCGAATCAGTTTAATACCAGGATTGTAAATCATAAAACAGGCCTCCTCACAACCCCCAAGTCATCATATAGATCAGAAACTTGCCACAAGGAAACAAGCAAGTGCTTAAGCTAACATGGAAACCACATGGAGAATGTAAAGACAAAGAAGATAAAAACCTAGAGAGAAAAGCTCCTCATTAGTCCCTGTACCTCCCTCACATGGACACCATACTACAACAATGAAAAATACCCCGGCAGCTCCAGGCTCACCACAGTCCACAGGGCTGCTGCATGTTCTGCATGCCCAGGGTCCTCCCAAGCCCTGAATCCCCAGAATGTTCAGGATGTGTGGAAAAAGGAAGAGGGCACACTGGAAATATGAATGCGAACAAATGGTTTCCAAGGCAGGTGGTGTCTGTCCTTTTCCCCTTCTCTGCAGAGCACTTGCCTGCACGCACACCCACACCATGCACATGCTCCCAATCTCCTCTGCAACATCACTCTTCACCCGAAGATGGTCTCCAAGAGTGTCCAAATGGACAAAGACCAAGACTTGGAAAGAAGTCCACGGAGGAGGTCTGTGCACCTCTTGAATGAACCTTTCTGTCTGGGTGGTCACCAGTGTCACTGGACTGGACTAAAGGCAGGCAGAGAAGGCCCACCAGTCCTGAGAGATACCATGTCCATCTGCCTACCTCAAAGCAGAACCAATTCTGATGTAACTATTCCCAATGAAAGCGTGTTTAACATGCTCATAAACCCTTCTAAAAATGGAGTATGGACAACTACCACCTAACCAATCTATGCTGGTGCCTGACCATTACAAAGCTTTTTTCCCTAAAATCTGAACTTAATATTCTTGCTCCTATTGCACCATTTCTCTCCTCTTTGCAGGCAGAGTCTGCACATCTCTAATTCCCCCCCCAGCTTTTTTTCCCCTACTGCAATCAACCGCCATTGTATTTTATTTTTCTTGATAAATCATTTTCTTCAGACCTCTAATGATCCACGTCATTCTCCCTATGGCTATCATCAATCAGTCTTCACTATTTTCTGGTGTGATGTACAAAAAGACGGGTAATCCAGTGCATTGCCTGTGCACAGTTACAGACTTACTTCCTAGGGTCTTCTGCTGTGAATTTAAAAGCCACCACCAACTCCCTCCCCCTCTGCTGTCCCCAATTTCTACTGCTACACAAACTGGCCACAAACAAGAGCGCAGGGAAAATGCAATGCAAGCACCTGCAGCGCTCACCTGTTTTTAAGATGTGCTGCCAGGTCACATCGCTGCATCACTTCCTGACACACAGAAGAGAAGGGGCACAAAACAAAGAGCTTGTCTAACAGTTTATGAACGAGGATGCTGGATTTTTTGCAGAGTTTAAAATGGAGTCTTTTTCGATCCAGTGGGCAGAAATCCTTCTCCTGCAGAAAGTTCCTTAGGCACTTGTAGCAGAAAGTGTGTCCACAGGGAGTGTCCAACGGCTGCAACAAGGGCTGAAGGCAAATGTGGCAGACCAGGTCATCATCCACTTCGTTCTGGTAGTTGTAGAGATGGTTCTCCCTTGTCCAGTGCTGCTGGCCACACTCAAAGCACAGAGGGTTCAAGGAGGCATTCTGCTCCACTGCAGCCATGTCGTCACCTGTAGTCCCCATTTTACAGCTAAGAAGGCTGACAGATCCTTCTCCTCTTCCTTCTCATAGGATGGGGATGCTCATGTAAAGCTCACAGTGAAGCGACTTCTTCCAGGTTGACTTACATATACTCTTCAGTCAAGTGTCATTTTCTACAACAAATAAAGAAATAGAAATCATTCATCTTGCGGGAAATATGGAAGTTCTCTTCAAAACATTTGACTTCTGGGTTTATCAAAACACAACAGCTAGATAGATTAGGGGACTATT
The DNA here is from genome assembly GCA_013397865.1 of Struthidea cinerea. Classification (NCBI taxonomy): domain Eukaryota; kingdom Metazoa; phylum Chordata; class Aves; order Passeriformes; family Corcoracidae; genus Struthidea; species Struthidea cinerea. Next base: position 198,802 of record VZTI01003856.1, on the reverse strand, counting down.
CCTGTTTTCTGCAAGTTTGTCATAAAATACAGCAACAAAAAAATCTACAAATACGAATACTTTTACGACACAAACATTTTATGGCTTCATAAGGGCTGCTGCAGTGCACAGTCTTCACCTGCAAGATGACCATTTTGTGACAGCAAGGACACTGCATTATGCATTGTCACACTTAGAAGCATGCAATTAGCAGCTGACACAAAAATACCTTATTGTGGAATGATGGTTATATGATCAAATAATTAAATGTGTTCTATAATATGAGATAACAATTTTAATCTGGTCCTGCTCTGTTTTTAGGATTTTGACTATACAGAATATTAGATTATTAGTAAAGTTCTAAATACACTGCATTGAAAATAACAGCAAACGGCTTACCCCAGTTCCTTCCATTAGTAATACTGCAGATATATCGTCACTTACTTCTAGTTTTCTCTGTGGATTGATACACAGTAAGAACGACAGATTCTATCCAGTATGCCCCATCTGATTTAGTACAGAGGCCAGTAATAAAAATATGGAATAAACTAGTAATATGAAGCTACTGGTTTCAAACAACTTACTTGTTTTGCTTTTTACCTAACAAAGTTACAGCATACTCAGTGTGGCAAGAAAGGACTGCAGGTCTGTCACCATGGGATTTATTTTCTAAACTTTTTATGTTATTAAACTTTGCCCCTCTTAAAATAGCTGCTTGGGCAGGAAGTTGTGCAGCCATCAGTCTGCAATTTCAAACACTAAATCCTTATCCCTCCCAACCTTATTTACCCTTCTCTCCCTTACAGAATCACATTGCTTGACACACACAGCCTGATGATTCAAAAAATAAAACAAATTTTCCCACAGTCTTAAGACACCTCCATATTTGTTAGTTTTGGTAAACGTTCTCGCTTGTGGGGGCAGAAAAAAAATCAAATCAGAGCAATGCTTACTTTGTGCCTAAATTCTTTATTGCAATTCAGCAAGCAACACTCATGACAGAGACATACAGTTTTCTAGCACAGTAGTAGCAAGCATACAGAGAAATGAAAACTAGTAGTCTAGGTATCAGCCCATCATCTTTATTTCTGGCTGTTGAAATGCAGTTCTAAACATATTCTGAAATTCATGTGGAACACATACATTTCCCCATGTCTTACTTTTTACAAGATTCCCTATTTTGATTTTTGCCCCTTAACCTCACACAGCCAAGCACAAGACTTAGAGCACATTTTACAAGGATTATTATATCCTTTGACGCAAAAAGGATTAAATAGTAATTTGTAATCCAGGCTTCTATTCTGCCACGGAAATTGATGCTCATCATTGCCCTGTCTCGTAGTAGATAATGTGCACCTTCTGGAAAGGATTTCACAAGCGAAGAGCACAGCAGTTCTTTGTTGCTGGAGACTAAGAATGCAAAATGAGACCCCAAAAGAGATTAGTCAAAAAAACAGTCTTAAACATATTATGTAAGAGCTCAAAGATTGGAGAGCAGATAAGGAAAGCAGCGCACGGGGCCCTCGTGCTCAAACCACAGCTCTCTCGCTCTGCATTCATGCTGCTGGATTAACACAGAAGGGATGAGACCCATCTAATGGCTGGTCTTTATGTAATGCAAAATAAACCAGATAAATGTTCTAGAAAAACACAGCACTGATTTCTGACTTTACCAAATCATTCTGTCACTCAAGGCACCAGGGGAGGAATATATGGCACAAATTGTATTGTACTTAGGGGTACCTGCAACACCAACAGGCCCTGCAGAGCAAAGTGACACGCAGAACAGGCAGCACAAACCACTATACGAGTCTGCTGTCCAAACTGTAGACCCATTGCTACTACTGACTACGACCAGGAATCTCCCTCCTTCTCCAAGCAACCAAAAACCCAACAAAGGACCAAGTCCTGTTACACAGAACCATAAAATATTCTGAGTTGGAAGGGACCAGTCAGGATCATCGAGTCCAACTCCTGGCCCTGCACAGGACACCCCAAGAATCACACTGTGTGCCTGAGAGCATTGTCCGAACTCTTCTTGAACTCTGTCAGGCTTGGTGCTGTGACCACTTCCCTGGAGATCCCATTCTAGTGCTCAACCACCCTCTGGATGAGAAACTTTTTCCTGATATCCAACCTAAACCTCCCCTGCCTCAGCCTCATGCTTGAAGTCCTGTCACTGGTCATGATGTTGCGGATATCAGTACTTGCCCCTCAACCTTCCCCCATGAGGATGTCGAAGACCATCAGTGAGGCTACGGAAAAACCCAAGCACCATTCTGTGCACTGCTGTACTGGAGTTCCAGTTAGGACACCTGAGAGTGAGCATCCCAAATTCACCTCCTAGAAGGCTTCTAGCATTTCTATCCTTTGAAATCGATGTAACTCACATGGCAGTCTGTGAGAGAGCACGAGGCAGTGTCATACAGTAAATATACCCATGAGGTATTTTGACCTCTATGACTGGCTATGGTCAAAGATACCTCTCTTTTAGGAGGTTGCAATTAAATCCTTTTCTGTGTTAAAAACTTTAGCAAGTCTCTACAAATTTTGAACAAAAAGTAAAACCAGAGAAGTTACTGAGCAATCAGGCGTTCACTGCCATATAAAAAATTATAATGACAAGCCTTCTCTCTTAGGGAAGGTACACCCAGAGACAGGCTCTACTTACTGAAATCACAAGAGCTTGACAAAGGCAGTCACTCTGTTGCCCACCACTGCAGGAGGTGAGCAGACACACCTGTTCCTAGGGCTGACCCATCCCAGTGTCTGAATGCTGCTGGTGCAGGGACAAACACCCTGGGCTGTACTTTGCTGCAGAGGTGCTACCCCGGGCCAGAGACAGGCTGTTCCTGGTGGCAGCCGAAATTGCCTCGGTGCTGCCAGCGCCCTGGTAGCTTAAACCATCAATAAATGCCACATAAACTAAGCCCACCACCTCTTCTGCAGTGGATGTGACCACCCTTCCACCACCTCTCTGCCAGCAGAGCTGTGGAAGAAAGAGATTGTGGATTACAGCATGAAGATTCAAAAGAAAAAAAAAATCTCACTGCCACAACCCAAAAAACCCCAAACCAACAAAAATAAAGAAATAAATAAATAAATACATAAATAAATACATAAAGACACCACCACCACCCTGAAAAAATGAAATTATCAAGATTTCTTTACTTTCACACTGCTGTGCTGTACTTGGGGCAAGCTCATTCCATGACTGAGGAAACACTCACCAGGAGTTTTATTGTTCATACACCGTGGCTGACTCATTATTGATCTCAAGACTTTTTACCATCTGTTCCCGGTGCAAAATATCAATTTATTTACGAAGTTCACAAACACAGAATTTGTGGTCTGAGCAACAGCTGGGATGACAGGCCAGGACTAAATTTCCCTGATGTAAAGTACTATACCCCTGAAATCCACAATACCAGAGCACTGCCATTTATAATACCCTACTTCGACCCTCTTTCTGCATCCCTTAAATTATTTTCTGTATCTCTTATCACAGCAGATCACCAGCTCCACAGGATGATAACAACCAAGGAAAGCTGCAAACAGGAAAAATAACCTGAATTATAAAAAATATGAAGTGGGTAAAAGAGGCAGCCAGGCCTGTTATTCAAGTCATATAATTCCCTAGAAAGTAATTTTCCCAGGACTTCATTAAAATAGTAAAATAGTGCAGGTGGTGCCCTGCTTTCAGTTTTAAATTACAATGTACTTGGGAACTGGGCAAGACTGGACATCCAACTGTGCAAATTTTTATTTTATTTTTTTAAGTGGAGTGTGCGCAAGAGCGATTTTAGGCTGAAAAAGACAGACTTATCCTTAGGCCTCCTCTAGTTCTGATTTATTGATTCAACAAACATTCTCTGGAGAAGCTTGACACATTTTTACAAAAGCAGAAGATGTCAGGCTTTATACCTACATCAGATTTCACAATGTTTATTCCTTCTGTCTGAATGGGTACTATTAAAATAAAAAAAAGCAAACCACAAGCAAACTGGAATTGTAGCAATAATTTAACCTTTTAACTGTAGTTGTCTTTACATAAGTCACAAATAATTAACACTAGTTCTGGTTTGAAGTTAATGGAACCATGTATTTTGCAATTAACAGTCACAGAGATTTAAGCAACCTATTTCTAAAGAATTTTATTAAAATCCTAGAGATTTACAGCCCATTAACTGACTGTTCAAAATTTTACAAAAAACCCAAGTATACCCCAGAAGTAAACAACTACACAAAATATTCATCTTACCAACTAATCTCTTTAAAAATTACCTTTAATATACCCCAATTTTCTATTTTGTTTACAACTGTCTATGCAATTTTCTCAACCAAAAGCAAATGTCAAAAGAACACCCTGAGATGAATGACACGCTTGTTCCTTTGGAGGACTCCATTGTCCCTGTATCCCAAAATGGCTGGGATGCAAATCTCAGTTCTGCACCTAAAAACTCTCTAACCAGAAGGGATGTATTTGCACAGAGATCTATCTAACTACTGAATCAATGATTAATTTCTATTGTGTAGTTTAAACCAGCTGCAAGTGAAAAACTGCCCACCTGTATTTTCCCCTTGATTAAAGGCCACTGGGTATTGGTTCTCCTCTTCATCCCAGAGGAGATGAGATCCCAAAATTTTGCTGCCTGCTGGCATCACAGGAATGCCTTAGTATAACCCATCCTTAGCCCTCATCAGTGTGGAAAGGGAGCGTATGGAAAAAATTTTAACAGCTACGAGGAAGGTTTCATGTGACCCTAAATTCAGGGAGTCCTGTCCTGGCCAGGCAGATTTGACCTTGCAAGGCAATACATAACACACAGCAATCAAATAACTCTGAACAACAGCATGGCCATTGCCCTGGATTTCAGGAGAGGTCGGCTTAATTTTAAAATGTCACAGGATTTCCAAAATCTGTTCTCCATGGACAGTGGTCCCTGACTGCCTAAGGTAACTAGGAAGGGTCTTGTAATTCCCAAATTCCCCTGCCAATCCCCATGCTACGGCTGTGAACAGGCTCTCTGGGCAGTCAGGAGTGGATCGACATAAGCCTCAGAAAAGGGAAACTAGACAGTGGTTAAAACCATTGCTTAAAACCACATCATAACATTAATTAAACATTAGTTCTTAGTTCCCAGTCCAGTATTCTTCACAGGAATTACAGCATCAAGCTGATGACTTGTAACTGTTCTCAAAGCAGACCCTAGCTTAAGTGGAAGAATAAAAGACAGAAGAAATGAATAAAAAACATAATGAGAATAAATAGCTAGCAAACATCACCACAGGGGAAAAGTGTTATTTCCCATCTCCCAATAAGCGTGACCTAGCTCATTAGATACAATCTCTGCTTTAATATTAAAGCCATATAGCAAACAAGTGATGCAGTACTAGCAACATGTATTGACTTTACGTATCCACGTTAATCATACTGATATCCGAGGGCTGCACTGCCTTCAAACATCAAACCCCAATTCAATCCTTGTCCAAATTCATGAGGCAATAATCCTGTTAGACTCCTCCTCTTTTGAAAACGCAAACAAATGAAAGTTTTTTCAAAACATGGCACCCGGCAGCTCCAAGTCAAAAATCTACAAGAGATGGACAGAGCACAGCAATTAGCCTGGGACACTTCCTGCTAAAGCTGCAGCCCCACTGCCACTGCATGCCAATTACCCAATATACCTATTTTTTGTGCTGATGAGCAACCTTTTCCATATTTTTAAGTTGTTCAGCAGAATGACTGGAATTTTTATATTCAAACTAAATAATATTGTGCCTGAATGGTGACTTTGTTCCACTGAACCACAATCAGGCAATGCTGGGCTTGCAGTAAAACCATTCCTCCAGAGATTCTTTTTTGCTTCTGCGCTAGTCTTTTTGTTCCATCAAAAGAATGCCCTCACAGACAAGGAGTCAGCCCTACACCAGGTGTTGATGTGGCATCACCACTGCAAAGGCAATAGGTCACAGGTGACAGCTTTCCTTCCCTGCCCCAGGGGTGAGAGTTTTTATATGAAATTCCTCAAAAAAAAAAAGTGCACACGCACTCCCTTGCTGGGTATTTTCACAGTACAGCATTTTTCAAGGATGCAACATGAAACCCTGCTTAAATCTGACAAATAAGGAGCGTTGGGGTTGTGGAGTGCTGCGTTTCCGTGGCAACTGGGGGCTATGGGCTTTAATTACCATCGCAACGTTAAGGGTCCCTGCTGTACAGGGGTGTGAGGCGCTGCCAGGCAGGGGGACCACAGGAGCGCCGTCTGAGCTGCCCCCTCTGCCCCACAGCTGCCTGCAGAGGTCGAGGGGATCCAAGCAACCAGCACACCAGAACGCGAAGAGATGTTTCGGAAAGGGAAACCGAGGGGAAGCACAAGACTGACCATCCTCAGGAGAGATGATGGATGATGCCCACCTCCCAAAACCACCACCTCAAACCCAGGGATGCTCAACATCAGGGGAAGACAGGAAAGAGGGACTTGGTGCCCAGAGATAAAACAAGCAGGCAGAAGGTTTTTCTCTAACAAGCAAGGATCCTGCTGCAGCCATCTTCTATGACACAAATGGAATGGCTTCTATTTTGGGACCAGGAGATTAAAATAGCTTTACTTTCGTCAAATTGGTCTCGAATGAGACAGGAAAGATAAGGACTGTGACTATACGGAGGTCCCTGCAATGAAATATCCATTCTTTATAGCAAATACAGAGCTACATCTGATAAATCATCTCAGAATAGAAGAAAAGGAGGCAAGTATGAATCTTTAACAAAGACACATCTACACATCTACAGATTACATTTTGCATAGTCCTACTGAACAAGAGTAATGCTGAAAAAGGAGGAAGTAGGACACACAAGCCAAGCTAGATGAGAGCTACCCAGGTTTAGATGGCCAGTCAGCTGTCCTGGTCTGCAGGAAGCACAAATCCCACTGAAGAACTTGCACTCGCACCCTCTCTTCTCCAGGCATTGCTGCCCACCGTATCGAAGTGTTACTCAAGTATTAGCCTTTCTCTGCCATTATGTTTCATAAGAGAGGTGGGAGCTGCCTTTACAATTTGCAAGAAGATCCATTTTCTGGAGGTACATTAAATTTTCTGTTAAGTGGAAAGGGAAGTGCCTGTTTCTGGGGGCTAACCCTGCTTTGTGTCAGAAATCATCCCATGGCAGGAAGCCCCAAACACAGGACAAGCACCTGGGGAGTCAAGATGCTCCAAGGACTCTCAACAATTGAGCAGGTTTGCAACTTTTAGGTCTAAGTGTATTAAAAAAATCTGCAAGAAACTTTCAAATTCCTAAAATCATTTCTGGATTTTTGCAGCAGTGAAAAAGTAAATAGAAAGAAACAAAATTAAAGAGAAGTGGAGAAGTGAAGAAATGCAGACTTACCTGCCAGGAGACTCAATAACAAATTTCCTTCCTAGCACCAAAAGAATAAGGAAAGCAGTATTTAATTACTGCTGCGGCAACAGGTGGGCTTTTATATCCAGTGGAAGTGAAAAAAGTACCCCAACAGTCAAAAATCCATGAAAAGGAGACAATCAGTGAGGCTTTCTTCTCGCTGATGGAGCAGAGGAGAAAAGCAAGAAAGAGTAAAACATTTGCTTATCTGCCATGGATATTTTCTGCCGCGCAATCTGTCCACCAGCCCTTGCCATATGTGCCACCCTTTCTGCTGGGAGAGATGAAGGCAGCAGAAAGCTGTCCATCAAGATGCTAAACCTTCTGGAAAGCCCTCCCCTATGCACTTTGCCCTGAAACGGGGACTTTCGTGGATGAACAGAATACACTTAACTAGATTAAATGTAGCTCATTCCTGGACATGTACAGAGAGAATTTGATTTGATTAATTCCGATTTTAAAGAGCAGTAGTGATTCAAAGAAAATAAAGGAATCGGAGAGCTATGTTCCCTTTTTCTGCACTTCTGTACAACCAGCCCCCATCCCTAGGGGTGTGCATGGAGGAAATTCAGGGAGACAGCACTGGGATTAATCACGAAAATAGCTTTGATGACAGAGAGAAGCTGGGGGTGGAGGGGTGGAAAGGATAAAAGAACTTTCTGAATAGTTAAATTGTAGGACTTAACTATTTTCAGGGAGAAACACCATCCCATATCTTCCTTCAGGCGTATGCCACCTTGCGTAACTTGTTACAGCTGGTTTCCCCCATCAATCACAACTTGAGTGATGGTGAAAGCTATTTTCAAAGGTAAACTATGCTGTTACTAAGCAGTTTTTTAGCTTAGATGTAGCATGAAAAAAATGAAGCTACCTCCTAAGCTAACAAAAAGCTCCAATTTCTTTGAAAACAAGCATTTCTAAGATCTGTGCAAGACACAGCCAAGAGGACATGGTATAGAGACAGCTCAAATAAATGATAAGCCACACACTGTCATCCTTCTGCAGGAAAGGAGGCAGAGTCCTCTGCAGGAGTGAGAGCTCATGGCCTGCAAGGAACCCATGACAGCCCACGGCCAGAGGAAGAAACCTGAAAGTACAGCAGAAAGAGTGCAGAGGATGCTCTAGACTTGGTCTGAAGCTTGCAGCTTCAATTTTCAGCCTCAACCTGCCAAACCCCAGCAGCTAAGGAACATCACTTGGTGAGCTAAGGCAACCCCCTAAACCGGTCTGCCCTGCCTAGAGACTGCTTATTTTCTCCCTAATGAAATAAAACAAGTGTCACCACATCAGAACTCTCAAGAAAAAGAGGAAAGTAAGAGCTGCCTTAAGCCCACAGGCGAAAGAGGATTTAGCTCAGGCTACCTAGATGCAGGCCAAAGTATGCCTTGCCCATGAGCAGGGGTACTGCACGCAGAGTGACCGACTCACCACCACACCTGGCCCACTTGCTCTGCAGCCCAGCACAACCAGGGATCAGGGAAAGCTGGGCTGGCTCTGGCCACCCCTTGGCAAGCAGGTGACTCATTCCAAAAAGCACTGCCATGCCTGAGCAGTCTCTACTCATGCCTGGGAATGATATTAGGATGCCATGCAACAGCCGTCACTTGAATTAACTCCACAATAAAGGCAAGTTATTTGATTCTTAACACTTGAGGATGATGGCTGTGCCTCTCCCTATTAAGTTTGCTGAAGACATTTCACTTTGCTGCTGTACATAACTTAATTTCCAGTTAATTTCCAGGAGGAACCTTCCTTCTGGTAAGTGTAAAAAGGTTATTTTCAGAGCCAGCTGCCTGACCCAGCTTTAGGCACACAAAAAAAGGCAAAACATGACTTGTGCTAAACACCCCCATATTATTTTGTAGGATGCTTTTCAGAAATTAAAACCTTTACACTGAGACCTTCCAGTTAGGCTACCTGTCATATTGCAACAGACGTACTCTGTACAGATACTGAAAATAAATGGCTCCATACATCAGGAAAGTTTACATAATAAGAACATGTTAGGTCTAGGAGTTGTATTTTTAAAATATACAAATATTATCTTAAATAAAACCCACTTAAATACTTTGTATGCAAACAGGTCTTTACATACACAGTAGACTAGTGAGGCCTCCAGACATGATCCAGAAAAGGAAGTGGACACTGAGTTGACTATGTAAAATCCAGTCTGATTATACATATTTTACAGACACAAAGAATATGGAAGCAATGCATTTATTTTTAGTCCTACTGTAGGAATCATATATTCTCCACTTCAGCCCTTGTAATTACACAGCCAGCAAGAAAGAGCAGAGACAACAGTTGTTGAATGAACATTTTTTCCAAAAACACTTCTCTATCCTCTAACCATGTTTGCCAGCTCTTTATTTCACACTCTGTATTAGCTTGGCTGATTGCATGTTATACACACACACATGCATGTTAAAAAATAGAATTTCACTAGCTATTACACAGGGAAGCTTCTATGGTGCAGCTCTATACCTGCCTGAGGTGCAAAGTGTGGCTGCTACAGCGTGTCCTCTGAATCCTGTTAGTGCCTTCAGAAAGAAACTACTTTGGTGGTTACACTGCTGACAAACGGTCCCTTCAGATTCAAGCGAGAAATGTTAGCAAAGATGCACAGTAGCACGCACACATCAGGCCAACAGGCCCTGGTACGCATTCTCACATGAGCGACGGGCTAAATACTAAGCAGCAATCTCCTAACTCCCCCTTGCAGAATGAATAATGTGGAAGAGCAGAACTGCTGTTACAGCATTTCTGTCCGCTTTCCTCGGTAGTCTCGTTCTCTTTAAGAAAAGGTAACATTCCTAAACAAAGGCAAAAAATTAAAATCATTACCTTCTAAGTGATTAGTAAAAATTAAAATCAAAGAAAAAAAAAAATCACACTAAAAACAGGTAAGTGGAAGCACCACTTCAAGCACCAAAACATCAAACTGGCAGCCATAGGCAGAAATTATACAGAAGAGATATATTAAGAAAGTATAAATTAATAAATAAACTAGAATAAAATTGCTCCATAAAAGAGAGCTAAGTCCTCACAGAAGGCTACAAGCAAACGGGGGAAAGCTCACAAGTTTGTTAGGGTGGGGAGGCATTGGACTCCAACTGCTACACTCATCTAGCAAACAAAACCCAAACTGTAAAAAAACCAAAGGCATGACATTATGGAAGAAAAATGCATTTCAGTTCTTAAGATAGTTAATAATGAATTTGCAAAATATATATAAGACATCTACTCACATCACCAGGGAATTTCGATTCACCACATTTTGGGAAGACAGTGGTAAAGGAGTGGTGTGCTAAAGAGTCCTACCCCTTCAGATTCCTAACTTCAGGCACCACTCTTCTGCATCCATGGTCAAAATGATTGCAGCAACAGAGGCTGACAGAAACATGCTACATCGGGAAGGAGCCAACCTTCTCCTCCTCCTCCTCTTCCTCCTCCTCCCTGTCCAATCTCTTCTCAGCAGGCTGAAATTTTGCATTTGAGATTCTGTGGGGGATGATACAATTTTCACTTCCTCATTTATTCTATATATTCAACCCTTAAGAGCTAGCTTTTAAAATACCAGTCTTGCTTTGAAGGATACTACTTCATTAGCAGTGCTGTTGGAAGAAGGTCTTTAAGAGGCAGACGACTTGCCCTCTGGAGTACCCATCTTCTTTGCACTCTCTAACCACAATCCTCATTTTCCCAAACCAAGCACTTCTCAGCCAGTTAGGCTAGGTTCACAGACATAAAAAATTCAAACCAGCTTTTATTTCCATACTTCTTAACTCCCAACTCAGACTAAACACTTTCACATGTTTTATGCCAGATACCTACATGAAACATTTTTTTAAACTTTATAAACTTTTTAAAAATTTGCTATATTGTCCAAAAGCTCAGGGATTCAATGAGTTACTCAGAAGTTCACCTGCAAACTGGCTGTTCGTAAAACCCAGATCTTTAAAGAAGTAACTCAAACTTACCATCAAGTTCAGAGCAGTGCAGTGACTCAAAGGAACGGGGTCTAGTGGGTCAAACAGACAATGCCGTAAGTCATCTTCATTTGGCAGTTACTAAAAAAGCTAAGGAATACCCATAAAACAAGTGCACACTATCCTGAGAAGGGTCCCTTCTGCATCAAGCTTCTAATACAGAGAAGCATGAGAGAACCCCCACAAAATACCCCAAACAATAGTCTGCTCTATGGTTACTAGCTTCCACCTAGACACAGACATTTGGGTCAGAAACCCAACTTTTCACACTTCAGTGAAGAACTGTTTAATACTGCAATAAGAAAACAGCCTTGATTTTCACTGATTTTCAGAGTTAAAAAGCTAATAATTTCAATTTAACGAACCAAGAGGAGGGCAAACAGCGTAATTAAAAGCCTTTATCCTGTCCTTTCTGTGTGCAATCTGAAAACGTGAAGTCCAGACAAGAACGCGATGAGCATTTCATTCAAAGGAGACAACTTGAAAAGCAGGAGACTCAACTACAAGCAACACTGTCTCTTAATATCAGTCATACAGGATGAGAATACAGAAACAATAAATAATATCCCAGGCAACTTGACACTGTAAATGAAAGATATAGGGAGGACAGAGTCATGAAAAGGCCATCCTAGCTGAAGAATTTTAAGACAGAAAAGATAAAGCTATTCACAGAACCAGTAAGTTACACTGGAAAGCTACCACAATAATATACCATACTTTGGCTAAAGGGAGTAATGTGCATACATTTCCCTTTGTAAACTTCAGGACTAGAAAAGTATGAACTCAGATTTACTGCTTGTCCATACAGACCAGTTAAACCGAATATTAAGTTTCAATAAAGTTAAATTCTGAACTGATACTTTGCTGTTAAAGCATGTGTTGCTTTAGCCAATCCTTATTACTAAATGGAATATAAAACAGGAAGGGTTTACAAAGACTCTCTTTGTTTCCACTGAGTACATTAAAATAAATCACTGCAGCTTTCCCATATATAATAAAAGGTGTGGGTTTTTTCTAGATGATGGATTTGGAGAACAGCACATCTGCTGAGGCTCTGGCTAGCTGGAGACCCCTCTTTTCCACTAGCCTCCTGACTCCCTTCAAACTTGCAAATGCAATGAAGGGGGTGCTTTGGCTTAGAGATTCCTAGCTAGTGGAAAACATGAGGCCAAAGCATGCCATGAAGTGGCTATAAAACCTTATCCCAAATAATTATTGTTAGCATTGATACACAGTATGCTTAGGGTAAGAAAATATACCAACAGAACCACTGAACCTCACCAAGAACTTCCAATCTTCAATTAAAAGAAACAACTCCTGACAGCCAGACCTGATGCCTCACTTGCTCTCCCACTTCTCTCTCCCCTTCCTTCCGCTCCTCAAATCCTGGAAAAACAGCAAAATGGGAATTATTCTTTGGGACAAACATTTCCACTTGGAAACATTAAGTGCAGTTATTTCAAAATTCCTACACATCAACAAATCCTAAAGGCAAACAGATTTAGTAAAAATAGAAGGAACAAATGCCTGAATGATCTTCAGTTTCTCGTTCTGTTTTTCAGAAGCATATCATCCCTTCCTGATTTCTAAAAAAGTCTTAATCAAAAGACTTGTGTTACTTGAAGTCTGCATGCTCTGCACAGCACCCAGCGAAATGAGCAACCCTTTTTTTGCAAGGTGATTAATAAAGGCTACCTGGAAGTTTACCAGCGTTTCTAGGATGCCCATTGGAAAACCTTACGGATAACTACAACTCTTACTACACACGTATCCTAGGAGACCAAAGAGCTTTCACATTTAAGAGCTTATTCCCCAGCCACCCTCTCGATACACATCTCATGCAATTATAAATAATACAAATAGCCATGAGAAAGGAGGACGTTGGTTTAATTTCAGGCAGAAGGTACACAGACCTCTGCTTGTATCTGCATAAATGTTTCATTTTATTTCACTTCTTCTCACCTTCTGACAACAAAGATACTCTGTAAGATTATCTCACGTAATTCATGAAATGTGTTTTTAAAATTGAATTTTACAACTGTGCAAAGCTAATTTTTTTTAATCTCTAAAAATTCACATACGTACATACAAATCACCAGAAAGAGCCTTTGTATTTAGTCAAGTGGAATCTAGATTCCTGACCACAACATTTTGCAAAGCATCAGCCTGTTAAAAAACCCCCCATACCAGAGAACCACATAATTTAGGAAAAAGCCTAGGAAAAAGAAATTAAAAAAATAAACAAAAAGCACAAACCAGCTAATTTAAATGACACTCACTTTACACTTCATGTTTGAATAGCCTGTGCATGTGAAACAAGCCGAATCAAAAGCATCCCCCTCATTTCTTGTTTGTAATTCTCATCACAGGGTCTAACCTGCAGTTAAGGACTCAGCGCCCAGCCTCTGAAGAGGAGCATCCTTAAAATGCCGAGCAGAGCCCTGGAAACAACCTGGTATGATTCCTTGGCAGCCGGCACCCAGGATCTGTTACAAAACCTGCAACGCAGGGCATGACAGCCCCTTCCCTTCATCACCTTTTTAGTCTACATTTCTTAGCCTTCCATCCCAGTGGAGGCGAGGAGGGAACACAGAACACCTGCCCTGCAGGAAAAGAAGAATATACTGCTGGTCTCCTGGAGGAGGAGATATCACATGACAACAGGAACTCCAAGGAAAAAGGCTGTCAGCATGCTGGTATACACAAATTAATTCACCAATGGGTAATTAAAACAGGACCAGTTCCTCCTAAAGCCACTAAGCAGCTCTCAGGGTTTGACTTCCTTAAAGCAGTAAATTAATCACCTAACCTCACACAAATATGAGTGAAGCCCTAACAGCTGTGGCTCAGCAACTACTAACCGGAGCAGGAGTCAGTGTAAAAGATCTACAGGCACTCTCTTACACCGTGTCCTTTCCAAAACCTAAACTTAACATTAAAATTAACTGTGGGCTAAAACGTCGCCAGCAATTTCTCATGAATGCATAATGAAACGTTGCTACTCCGTGCAGCACATCACAGTTTTGTAAGCACACCCAGTGAGCGTGTGCGGGGATGACCCGCGCAGGAATCCTCACAGTAACTCCGTGCATACGGTGGCTTTACAACACAGACAGGACATTTCGAGTCCCTGTCGTGCTATATGCTGCAAATATTATGTAAAGCAACACAATGTTTGCAAGAAAAACAACAAATTGGATTAGGCAACATCCTTTTTCTTTCTTCCACTCCTCTATTTAAGAAATTTCTGCTTTTTTGAAGAAGAAAGTTAAAGTGAGACATTGAAACTGTTCTCAAAACTGCACATACTTCCTGAAAAAGTCTCAATTTCTGTATAGTTTTGTAATTCAGTATCTCAGTACTAGAGGCGTCTTCAATGCAGGAAGTCCATTTTACATCCTGAAATGCCTTTACTTTTGTCAATTAGAAAAGGAGGGGGGAAAATTGTTATGATTTGCTTTCAAATTAATTAAGTTCCTGGCTTTTTGAATACTACAAAATCGTGTTTATTTGCAGACACACAAACTACAAACAACTATCTTCCACAGCAGCTTTTATAAAGTCTAGTAACTCCTCTTGCAAATTGAATACTTTAGTATTATTTTTCCCTTATACTGGACATAATACAAATTACATACAGGAGAGTTGACAACCAGCTAAATGTGATAACCACCATATCCCTCAAGACCGTCCTCTTCCTTCACTTAGTTCCATGAAGAGGATGAAAAAACACCTCAAATCTACAAACACCAAGATAAATGAGCAGTAGAAGAGTGCTCTCCAGCAGCAAAGGGTTCAGTTTGAGGTCTCAGTGGATGCTTCAGAAGACTTCAGGGTGGCCTTTATAATACCCTCCACTTGAGAAAACATGACTGCAAAGTGAATCATCCATATGAAAAAGCAGCAAAACTGTTTTTCTTGCCTCTTCTTGGCTTGGCATGGCTTTAAACAAACAGGATTGGATGAACAGCATAATGAAGAGGACTGATGTCATTCTGGTTCACAGAAGAGCTGCATGGCCTAGATGAGACATCACCCCCGGTGAGACCATCAGACCAGTTAAATAAATTGTCCAGTCAGAAGTGAGGCCCATTCTGCTCCTCCCCATGAGATAAAACCAGTGATTGTATCTCGAAGACATAGCACTAAGAAAACTTTTGACCTCTGCTAGAGACATTTCCAACAGCACTAAAATGACAATGTCAATGTTAGGCTAGGGGCGTTTTCTTTGGGTTTTTACATCTACTGGTAACGCACCATTTCAGCTGAAGAACCAACACAAACCAATCTCAGCTACTGTATTCCCCTGTGAGCACACCGATACTACACCTACATGGGGTTCCTTCAGCACATGTGCATTAATTAAAATAAAGTCATAGCTAGAAATGGCATTTGCTAAGATACCACGATTTTTACCACGAGGATCTCAGCTGTATGGAACAGCGTGGTGAAACACCACACAGCAGAGGAAGGGGGTGTAAGCACAGCCCTTACACTGCCACATGAAAGCTGCTCCCCAGCACAGCCCTGCTGCCACAGGCCTCCCTCCAAACTCACAAACATCACCACTGCTCCTACTACTGATGAAAGCAGAGGAGGACAGCCAGAATCTGCCTGCTCAGCCAACGGGCTGAACAAGAACTCTGGATGTGAACCCCAGAATTGCCTTCAGAAGCCATGCCTTCAGAAGACCTGAGTGGCTGAAGGAAGGCTGCTCTCCTGAGTGATGAACCTATTCCCTCCAACAACATGGGGTTTAATGCACAGACTCTGCAGCTTTAGTAGTAGTTTGCAACGTGAAATTTAACATTTTAAGATTTCATTTAAACTAAACATGCCACATGATTGCAAAGAGCAGCTGAATAATGAGATTTTATATGAAAGAAATAAAGAAAAATCTACCACAAAACCCCAAATTACACTACTCTAAAAAAAAAAAGTATTTCCAAAGGAAGAGGTAAACAACTTTTACCCTCATTAAAAAGTTGAGAAATGCACCTACCATCACTAAAATATAATTAATACACAGCCTTCAGGAGAGTCCAAAGGAGCAATTTAATTAACCACCCACTGATTTCATAAATGACAAGAACACACAAAGGTAATGGCACCTTATAATTGAAAATGTCCTGTTTATTTAGCTGAGCAATTGTGCTGGTCTGTGTTGTGCATAAATATGAGGAAACACATTTTCAACTCACGACACTTTAACTTTGTACGGTGTAACAGAACAACATACTGCCCATGATACAGTCACTGTACACTCCACTTATTGAATGCCTTTACCCAATAATCTCTAAATCACTGACAGTCATAAAGGTTTTAACCTTTATGAACTTTTATGATGGGCTTTTTCCATGCCCTCTTCAGAAAGGTAGAAGAGCTGGGAGGAAAAAAAAAATCCAATTTTACTGGTATGCCACTTCAAACAAACTATTGCCTCATTTAGGGACTTAGTTCATATCTGTAGTTCTCCCACTTTTGTACAAAGGGATCCTCTGAATGCCCCATGAAATATTTCTGCTGACGATCTTCTAAACTCATTTTGCAGTTTCTCACTTTCTTTTCTTTAACATAAAAAAAAGCTTCCTTTCAGCTACTACATCCTTTATAAAGGCTGAAGAGAAGCAGCTCTTACCAAGGTAGGAAAAGAACGTACCAAAACATGTGAAATGGTTTTTTCATTGAACTTTTCAGGGATAAAGCTGGAATTAATATTCCTTTTTGCATTCACGAAACTCAAAATGCCTTTGTGCTGCTACATTAGAACCATCAAAGTCTATTTGACTGAACATGAAACAGAGCAACATCTGAATTTATGAGCTGTTCATCTCCCTATCTAATGGACACATTTAAAGTGTTCAAAAGAGATGTGGAGAAACTGGAGAAGGCCCAGAGAGGGGAAAGATGATTAAAGGACTGGAAAGTCTGCCATATGAGGAGACACTGAGAGAACTGGGTTTGTTCAGCCTTAAGAAAAGGCTTAGGGAGGACCTTATCAACATGTTCCAGTATTTAAAGGGTGGCTGCAAAGAAGCCGGAGACTCCTGTTTTACAAGGAGACACATGGAAAATACCAGGGGTAATGGGTACAAGTTACTCCTGGGGTGATTCTGATTGGACACAAAAGAAACATTTTTCACAATGAGAACCATCAGCCATTGGAATAATGTCCCCAGGGAAGTGGTGGATTCCCAAATGCTGGACACTTTCAAGATGCATCTGGAGAGGGTGCTGCACGATCTTGTCTAGGCTGTGCTTTTGTTGGACCAGATGATCCTTGAGGTCCCTTCCACCCCAGTATTTTTTGATTCTATGATTTATACTTGCTTTGGGGCATACATAATTTCAAATAACAGACTGAAGAGATTCTTCAGGCATAAAAGTCTCCATGTCAAAGCTGACTGCCAGACTTTTGAAAGTCTTTCCTTACAGGACTCAACAGCATACCATACAATGATCCTCAGCAGTCCAACACCACCGCAGCAGCAGGGTGTACAAGCATGGATGTGGCTGCTTTGCACATCAGTCTCAGATCTCTCATCCCACCTGTCACCCCTTATCAGCCGCCATGCAAGGACATCAATGACTTTACATAATATTGTCTCCCTGCCCACCTAATACAGGAAAAGCATTTCTCAATAGGAATTGTAGCATTAAATGCTGATCCCAACAGCATCACTGCACAACGTAACGACCTGAAGCAATTAGTTCATGTATACACATTTAATACACATTTCTGCAACTCTGCATCCAACAGTGAAATCTTTACCTAGTGGTATTAGCTGGTCACATTTACTGCTCCTGAGGGTTTCCCATCATTAGGTGTTCATCGTATTTACTCAGTCTGTAGCAAACCATTACCAGCCATACCTAGCTGGATTAGCTGCCCATCAGTGATGCCACCAGACATGTAAACATTTTTTAAAATGATGAAAGCTCCCATCATTTTTATGCACTATGGTTTACTTACCAATCAGATGAGGAAAGAAGAGTTCTTGAATAAATACCATAAAGCATCCTCTTTCTAAACTTTTTTCTTTTTAAAGTTCTTTCAGCTTTCATGTGTTAACTGAAAGCATTCGCATCAGAAATTGACAGGTCCTAGGTGCCTGTGCCCCATACCCCAACAACAGAACCTTTGGGTTCTTTGTTATTACTCCCTTTGATCCTCAAAGGACTTTTAGGCACATTACTACAGGACTGAGCACAGCACTGTTTTCCAATGGTTAATCATGGTAACTGCTGCATGCTTCCAGGATGCATTCAGCCTGTGAAAATGGTTTAGATTTTCTGCTTCTAAATGTTATAGAAAATATACTCCTTAAATTTTAAAATATCAGTCAACTGCCTGCAGCTTCCAAAACAATCTGGACTGCTCAAACTGAGTTGTTTTCTAATGCTTACTACTGAAATGAACTTTATCAGAAATAGTTACCTTCTTCCATGCCACAAATGTATTTAGAAAGAAAATAATGATCCACAGGTCTCTGAAAGAACTCCATTTACCCATCATATTTCTCCCTAACAACTGCACTCAAAGTTTCTCCAGTGGTCTTACCCGGAGTAAGAGCCCACCCATAGTATAGATTCCATGTGCTGCGTTAACAAGAAGCATTAGGAAAGATACCACAGCTAGAAAAAAACCTTTATCATACAATACTTAGTACAAGTATTGTGCTCCAATGGGGAAAGCTCTCAAAGATAAGCAGTGTTTTGTAACTCACCAAAAGTCACCTAGGATGCAGGACAGATGGAAAGTAACGGGGAGCCCTCACTAGCACAGAAGAGCTGTTAATTTTTCACAAAATATCAGAACTTCCCATTGCAGCAAGCAGAAATATCAGATCTTTAAGACTACCTTCCTCAAAACTTTCCTGTAGGAATTCCAGTACTGCTTATTTCTTTTTAAGTGGGTTAAATGCTGCCTATTTCCCCCCTACTGTTAGGAAGATTATTTCTTCCTTTATAACAGCATTCGCCCAAGTTCTCTCCTACACAAGTTTGAAGAGAGAGCCAAGGTGGTTTGCAGCTTGTTTATGAAACTAACCCTCACCATCTCCCCAGTCAGCCCAGAAGGACAGGCAGTAGACGGCCATCCTCCCTCCTGGGGTGATCCCTCAAGTCTACTTCTACAGGATATGAGGAGATAAGTTATTAAGTGATCAAAATACACACAGAAAAATAATTCATTTTAAGTATTACATGAGGGATATAAGTAGTATATTAATTGCATCTTCTAGATTAATTTCTTATTCCATCAGGTCATGGCACAGTGAAGTAATTTAAATCAAGGGATTTAACAGCACTTTGAATTAGTTTATTAATGCTAAACCTTAGTGTATATACTCAAGCATTTAACTCACAAGAGCTGCCTTTTTTTACTACTCTGTAGTATTAGTTTAAAAATCAAATGGATTTCATTACCATTCCTGGTAGAGAACCTTACTTAAATTTTACAAGAATAATGAAAATAAACAATACCATTTCATGTTTAAATGAAACTTAAACCTTTAAACTTAAAAGCATTCAATTAAACAAACCATATTACTTATTATTACAAAATTAAATATTTTAGTGCAGCAATATTGCTCTTTTCCCTTCTGCCCCCACTGCCACCAAAGGCTTGTTTGAATTCTACCACTGAACAGCCCTTCCATTTGCTGGTATTCCACCGCAGCACATAATTTTGAAAGTGGCAGTCTTGCCTTGAGCTTGGATCACTGCCGCCAAAAATCTCGTCCTTACAATATTTCTTTTGCATTCTCAAAATTAGAATAAATAGAAAATAAAGTATTGTCCAGTGTGGTTTTTAAGTTTCTCTGCACACCAGCAGTTTGACTACCTCAACATCAACAGGCCAGCCTCAGCACAGGGCCTGCTCTCGTACAACCCACGCAGATTCCACAACCCAGCAGCTCAGACAACACCTGTTATCTTTTAGCAAGTTCCTGCTGTGCTGACTGCTTCCATTTCCACAGGCCTTCCCATGGCTTCTAGTTTTATGAGCAACCTTCAGGATGCCTTTCACTAGCACTACCTCATCTCACATTTCAAGAGAACAGAACAACACAGGGCTCAGCTCAGGTAACTTGTAGCTCACAAATCCACATCTTATGCCATCTCCCTACATCTCTACTAGCATCACAGCTGGGGGGTTATTTTCAAAATGTCTTATGTATGCACATTACCTGGTTTTAATGAAATAAAAAATAGAAAATTCTATTCAAAGAAAAATACACAGAGTATCTGCTGTAAAATTGTCCAGGCAAACAACTTTTAAAATTCCTCAAGGACATCAAATATCCTTAAACTCAATTTTCTGAACTGAGAGGAACCCACTATACTGCTACATTTCCTAAGTAGTTTCTTACAGAAGAATTACATTAAGAGGAAAAATTTAGTTCTTTCCATGCCAAGGCCTGCATTCCCTTTTTATAAACTCAAGGATTTCTAAATACACGTAAACATCTTAAATAAATAAAATGCAAGAAAATTTTTCTTCCAGAATCCCTTTGCAGTGTAACGAGAACAGTACTTACTTTTCCTTTACTGCAATATTATGTTCTGGTAGTAACCCAAAAGTTCACACCCTTTTCATTTCTTTATTGCCAATAGCCATCTAGGAAATGCTGCCATCAATAGTAAATCTACATGAAGTCACACTCCTCTGGCGCATTTTGTGAATAGCAATCAGTTCACAACACAACCCTGTTTGGTTTAAATTCAGTTTATTCTTCAATTACTCTGCTAGCCCAACTCTAATTTATTATATTTTCTGGTACATTTGATTTTGAATATTATGACATTCTAGCTCATGCCATTAGAGAGGAAACATAAAATGGTGAGGATGTCTAGGGATGGCTGAGAGTAAGATAGCAACAGCCTGGAAAATTAACAATATCACTGTCTCTGCTCAGCTAGACTGCTCCTGCATTAGCACTAAAAAAAATTTGTCAGTGTTTCTCTAATATAGACTTGACATCCAGTAATAGCCTCACAGGCACCATAAAATCCCAGCCAGCACGGCAGGCAGCTGGGGTGGCTGGGTGGGCAGACAGCAGCCTCTGAGCCCAGTGGGGCAGCTCAGCTGCAGAACAAAGGACACACTGGCCCTCCTGCTGCTTGGAGCTCCCCAAAGAAAGAAACCAACACGGTTCTAAATGCCATCAATACTATATACATTGATTTTTTGGTTGGCTTTTTTTAGCCTTGCATTGTCTCAGTCCTAGCTACCGTTTCTTTCTCCCAGCACCCAAGGTGAAATGAGAGGCAGCAGCCAGAAGCCTGCTCAGAGCACCTTTCTTGAGAAGCCTGGCAGAAGGGAGGGCTTCGCCTTCCCCTCCAGCTTGGTGACCGACTGCATTAACCTTCAGGGCACGCCGCCAGCCCCACCTGCTTACTCAGGCTTTTGCCAACAAGGGAAGCTCTCCCTGCATTGCTTTGTCCTTCGAAGATGCATCCTCTTTCGCTTACTTCTTGCTCCTGCCTAACATTTGGTGTTGGAACTCCTGAATCCAGGATGGAGGATGTAGGGGCAGTCCTGATGGGGAAACATCAGACTCTTGTATTCATATCTGACCTTTTTCCCTACAACAGGTTCTGACAACCTCAAACATGAAAAATGCTTATGTTCCTGCACAGCTTGCTCTGTCCCAAGAAATTCCACGCTGGGTTTTGAATAAAATGTGTATTCCCCTTCTTTTGTCTGTTGTTCAGAAAGCCTGAAGACAGCTTACCAAAACAACACACAAGAGTGAATGCTTTGCAGAGAAACCTAGGCAGGCAGGCCCATGAGGGGCTGCCAGCATTACAAAGAATTTGCAGTGGAGCAAATCTGGCTGGACCCAAATCCTCACTCATTACTTTGTTCACCAGAAAAAAAATCAAGCAGACTTATTTTCCCCTATAGGATAATAAGTTTTTGGCTGTGTCTAAGCTGTCTTGTAGCTCAGGCAGTATTGCCAGCTCCTTCTAAACCTCATAAGCAATAAGGATTTTACTAATGATGTAGTTGCTGCAACTGTTGCATTAAAAAGACAATGTCAAAAAATACATGTAGCAATGCCTACAACTACACGTACCTAATTTACAAAATTAAGAAATGCCATCTTTTAGCTTATCCACTGCCTTTCAATTTTTCCTCACATCTACTGAGCCTATGTTGTAACCCAGTTGCTGGTTTCTGTTCTGAAGCATTTTTCCCCCGCAACCCAATCCCACACAAAGCATGGACACAAAAGGGAGTACCATAAGGGATGCATAAGCATATTTCCACTGTTAGGTTGCTTGAGTTCACACTTAGGAAACCCCACTGAAAGACAGTTATTGGTGCATGAGAAATAAGGAGTGCAGTTTCAGCTTGTGAAGCCTGATGGAGTCACAGCAAATCAAATCAGGCCACATTTAGGTGGGATGAAGAACTGGGACAGAGGGGCTCTCCCCTCCTGCTAAGTGCTACCACATGCCCCAGTGCAATGAAATATTACCACCATGATGAGAAAAAAATAGCTCCTCTCATTTTGGTGTGTTGGTACCAGGAAAACACATCACCCAAGTTCTTCAGAAGCAATGACAACTCCGGCTGTAACCATTTTGTCTTCTCAATCCTGTGTACTCCTAAGTCACCTGCCTATGCTTACACTGCAGATCAACGCGCTTGCTCCAGTGTCTCCCTACACCTGCTCTCATTACCCCGTGTTTGAAACAAATCCTGAATTAAGACTGGAGACTTGATTTCACTTCCCAGCGGGCAGAGTAATCATCAATAATTGATGTCAGTTGGTTTCATTTGGGGCACTACCTCAGGCATGCAATGGAGAGTTACGGTATGCACCAAGGAAAGGAGGATTTGTATATAAAATGATTTGATAATCTGAAAAAATCCCTCAGTAAACAAAGGAAATTTACAGATAATCGTATTAAAGATTAGAGTTGTTTTAAAACAATGCAGAATGTATTCGAGAACATCTGGGAAAAAAGATGGTAGTATTAAAAGCAAAACCTTTGGGGAAAATATTTTCCCCCACTCAAAGAGGAAACAGTAATTAATTAATTATTAAATCCTAATCCTTGTCAATTCATGTTACATCAGAGCACTTCTTCTAATAAAGACTGTTATCAGTATATTTAAATGCAATTTTATAGATGAATACTTAAATATATTTACATACAGTTTTAATCCTGATTAAATGATTGCTTGATTACTCCACTTTTTAATTGCTTCCAATTTATTCCAAATTTGAGAAGCAGGATAATTTTATGTCAGAAAACTGGGTAAGTTTATTATTAAATAAGGATAGAACAACTTGTGGACTAATAAAAATATATCATGATAGCAAAAGCAATTGGATGTCTTTCATTTTTGTTTACTCATCAGCTGGAAAATGAAGAAAATAACTCCTTTTATCTTACAAAAGTTACTATTTTTCCATCACCCATTTACTGTGTTCCAAACTCTTGGTGTGGCGATTTATGTGAAAATCCCCACAATGGAACGCATAAACTCATGACATTTTCTATAATCAGTGTTGACAATTAACAGTACTTCTCTTTATTTAAACATTGCATGATTGGAGCTCCTCACTGCTGTAACTGCTGACAGTGTCAGAAGACAACTAAAAAGTAAAAACTACAGAAGAGAACAATAATTACATTGGTAAAAAGACACTGGATCAGATTTCTGTAATGTCTTTCACTCCTGTATTTCTACTCCATTCTTCCATAAAAATACTTAATGTTAGAGCTAAATCTGGAAGGATTTCTAAGATCTGAAAAAAAAAGAAAGAAAGAAAACAAACTACAGGGTTTTTTTCCCTTTTTAAGGTGTTTTATTTATTTACACACAGAAATTAATTTTATATATACACACATACACATAAAGCTCAATGTCAAGCAGAATGTTAACCAGATCTGTACAAGCAGCTATTGAGCCTTAGCAAAGAAAGCCCATTCAGGTTGCTTTGCTGTAACCGTATCATCATAATTGTGCTGAATTCAGTGACTTTCTTGGGAGCAGAAGCAGACAAAAGAACTCTCATACCCAGAAAGGACCCTATGGAGTCACCACCGTGGATTCGACTGCACAGTCAAGCCACAGGGATGGCTAAATAGGATTCAACATGTGACACATCACCTGAAAAATGGTATATAAAGGATACCAACTGCTGCTAACACCTGGGTGCACTGTAGTGAAGTCCCTTCTCTCCTGCACATGAACTTAACCTGCTTGGCAGGTTTTCAGGTTTAGACAGACTCACCCATGGAACACTTTAGAACAAACCTTCTTCTTTATCCTCAAAGTCAGTATCAGCTAAAACAAAACTCTTTCCTCTTTGACAATTTGAGGCAAAAATAAAAATCTCAGCACAATGTTAACATTACTGTGTGAAATAAGCTGCCTTCACTAAACTTGAGGCTTACTTAAAGGCTTCACCTGTTGTGAAACCCACATCTGATTGTTTGTAGAAGATAACAAGTCAAGCTGTACCCAAAAGTTCCTAGTCAAGCATCTTCAACTTCATAACAGCACAACACTTAGGAACGTTTCCTGGCTGCACAGCTTTCCAAACTTTTCAAGAAAACATCAGTTAGGAAAGCATTACACTTCTACAGCATTTCTCTGGTCAACGGCACATATCTCTTACTGCAGAAGAAAGGACTGTTAACAGTTTTCATTTCACACTCCAGTAACCCAAAATCTTGTGTTACCACTCACTTTAGTGTTAATTTTCCCATAGATTCTCTTTTTCTGCTTACACGGCAAGACGGCTCAGGTCAAGTGCTCAGACAAGCTGTGCTGCTGATTCTCCTTTTTACCACCACTGAATCACCTTCACTTTTGCTTCACCGCAAAGTTATTTTTCCCTGCAAAAAAGCAGGGGAGCCACATTCAATAGGTAAGTCAGCAGCTACAGTCAAAATTGATTTCAAAATAGGAAAAAACCCCTCCACACAACAAAATCCATCAGGATTATTTATGCAGGATCATTCCAACACTGTACAAATACACCACGACAGGTATATTTGCTGCTGTACATGTAGTGAAGCCCAATTCAGCTCATGCCACTTCCAGCTATAGAATATAAAAGTATCAGTGATGAACAGACATGCTGAGTCACCCCTCAGATAACAGGAATAAAGAGTAGTTACTTTGCCAGACAAAGTAGAAAGATACCTTTTTTATTAGTGATTTCAGAAGGAAACACATTTGGCGGCTGTCACTGAATTCTTATGAAGCTTTGTTATGTGTACATACAGACCTAACTTAAACACAGTTTTAAGACATTTGCATGAAATGCATGACAGATCCACAAATACCCAAACATATCTGTTTTTAGCCTAATCGAATCTGGATGAATCTAGTTGTACCTTTAACATCTAAAAGGAATTAAAACAGCTAAGAAGCGAACCTAAAATCTGAAGGCATTCAATACTGGTTTAATACTAGGCAGGAAACCCTGTGAATTTTAAACCTTCAATTTTCATTCGAAGCAGAAATGACAGCTTAGCAATGGAATTGTAGAAATAGTCCACGAATTGACTTGTACTCATTTTTAATTAACATAAAGGCAGGAAAGAACTATTTTACTAATTCACTGGGTGAGCCTTCATTAGCTTCTGTCAGTAACAATAAAAGGCTGAAAAAACTGCACTAGAGCAAACAAGACAAAAAAACAGGATAAAGAGGCCAGACAGAAGGAAACCCTCATCAACCTGCTCCAGAAGAAGCCTGACTGAAAAAGTATTTTGAGAAATCTAAAAAACAAGTTACTTCAATTCAGAGTCAGAGCAGCCCCCGCGGAGCAGCATGGGTTTGGCTGAGAGCCGTGGTGCACACGCACTGTGCCAAGGTACTCAGAGACGTACGATCGGGACGGGGTTTACGGCAAACTCTTCAAACACAACCAGAACACTTACACAACACATCAGGATCTATGTGGTCTTGTGATGCATCGATCAGCTTTCACTTACAGTTAATTCATTCTGGTTATAAACAAATGTTAAACAACTCGATTTAAAAAACCAATGTAAGAGAAAATTACATGGGGCAGGGCAATAGATCCAGTAAGAAGAGACAAGAAGACAAAGAAGGGTGGGCCACAGGTACGTAAATGCATGAACTTGGAAGTAACAGTAAGGAATCGTCCTCTGCATGAACTGGCAATAGTAGTAACTAGTTTGGGTTTTTTTTCTCTAACTTTTAACTTCCAAACATGTAGAGGCAACTTAATAAGATCCATACTTAAGTATTTAATCTACTGCAGATATTCAGTGCACTATCCATGAGGCACATCTAGACATTAATGTCTCCAGCATCCTCCTTAACATGTGACTTGCTCTAGATGGAGGCTACTTGGCTGTAAGACGGACTTTGAACGTACTGTTCTGCACAGGCTCTTACTGATGGCAGTGGAAGAACCAGCTGTGTTGAAGTCAGAACATGGTTAGCTTAAGAGCCTTGTAGGGGTTACGGGCTTTCTCTTTGTTGCTTTGGTTTTGCTGGTCAATTAGAGGAATTATTTGGATGACATGGCCCCACTAGATGCTCTATTCTACTGCCACTATGACACAGCTCATTTCGTCTGGGGACCATGAGGTTTGCAGACAAAAGCACTTTCACTTCGTGACAAAGTAAAATGCACCAACAAAGGTGGCTCACTGATACCAGGCAAGCTTTCTTTGTTTTTTTTAAATTAAAACCTTGTTCAGGAAAGCCAACCAAAACTCGATGGCCAGAAGAATCATGACATGTCTGAATTCTGAAACGTTGCTTTGTATCACAAGAAAAGCCTCCTGGGCTGGTCCTTTCAAAGCAAACATAACATTCCTGTGGCAGAACATGACGGCATGTCCAAGCACAAGACAGCAACCATGGAAAATCGCTTTCCACGAACTGGTTTCAGTACACAAGTCAGCCTCCATTAGCTTCGTTTGAATTTCAATTTTCTTCTGTTGTGCCAAAAACCTCTGCTGCACCAGCTTTCTTCTTCCTATCTATGAATTCAGAAACAAGGCTTAGCACCAATGTGAAGAACAAAGCCACAGGAAGGTAAGAGCTTAAAATCCTTCATCACCGGTATTCTTTGGTCTTTTGGGGCCACAGTTTTTAACAATGACACTGCATTAAGAGAGGGTTGTGTGTGGCAGAGAGCACAAATTCAAGCAAAAATAGCATGCGAAGAATGTAACAAAAATCTACACAATGAGTACAACTGCAAGAGTCAATAAAAGTGCCAGCATTTAAGAACACTGACTTGAACCCAATAATAAACTGTGCTTATTCCCAGTTGTTTTCTAAAGAGCCATCCCCTGGGAATGCACAACACCAGCATCCTGACATCTTCCACTGGGCTTGTGCAACCTCCTCGGAGAAGGTCATGGGAACATGCAGTGGTAGTGTGATCTCAGGGGCTGGGGAACACAGCCTGTATCACACTTCAGAATCACTCCCACTGCAAGGAATGTACAAAGCAGAAGTAGGAAGCTCATAGCTCATTTTTCCACACTGTGCAGAATAATATCTGACAGCACTACACCACTCCAGGCAACACAATCCAAAAGTCCTGGTTTGCCTTTCTGCAACTACTGGGTGCCTCCCTTTATGGGAGGGACACATATGGATTCTCCTTTAATATGGACCACTTTTCATTGTGCTCTATTGCTAGAGAAAGGATAAATAAGTCATAGTTCCTTCTGCTTCATTATCTAGAACTACTTATTACTACCATTTACAACATTCAAAAACTGGATCAGTTCATATATTGGACAAATTACTTGAGCAAATTGCATTTTGTTCTACAAACAAGGGTTCTTCTGAAAAAGTCTGTACAGCCCATCAAACAGTGGTTAAATGCATCAAATCTCTCCGGAGAAATACAAAAACATTTCCTCTTCCAAGTGACAGAAGAGCCAACAAGAAGAGGTGCTATGCTGAACCTTGTTCTTACCAAGAAAGAGGGTGTGGTAGGGAATGCGAAGCTAGGGGGGAACCTTGGCTGCAGTGACCTTGGAAAGGTGGAGTTTGAGAACCTTAGGGCAGCGAGCATGGCAGGCTCAGCACCCTGGGCTTCAGGAGAGCAGACTGGCCTCTTCAGGGGTCTGCTTGGTTTAGCATAATGGGATAAAGCCCTTGAGGGAACAGGAGCTCAAAAAAGGTGGTTAATATTCAAAGATCACCTCCTCCAAAATGAGGCTTTGAGCAACGTGGTCTAGTGGCAGGTGTCCCTTCCCACGGGGATTGAAACCAGATGATCTGTAAGGTCCCTTTCTACCCAAACCATTCTATGATGACTTAAGTATCCCTCTCTGTGGAAGGAAGGAAAAACAGCCAGGCAAAATACAACATCTATCACTCCATCCCAAAGTAAACCAGCTCTTCCTGGGTAAAATTACCTTCCATATAAGGTATCTGATCTGACTCATTTATAATCTAACAATTACTTTCCTACCCAATTTGGTCATTGTGATGACAGCAAGAAAATTCTAGACTTTCTTAACAAAATACCACAACTCCAGAGCAATATCAACTTGCTTACTTGAAGCAAAAATGAGACTGCAAATACTGAGCTGTGTTACCCCAAGTTTCCATGTCAAAAATAGTTCCCACTATTTGGATGGAAAAAACTGCAAAAATGCAAAACAATTTGAAATCTTGCATGTTCACAAGTTATCTGACTTTATATCAAACAGCTGCATACCTTGGCTTTTGTGTTCACCACCTAACACACAGCTCAGCAGGAGAGACTCTGCAAGAGATTCCCCTCCTGTTCCAGCCCCTAAATTACTTGCAAAACTGGCATCACTTGAAATAAACATCTATGAGAACATAAAGGATTGACAACTCTGGTATCACCAAAGTACTTAGGAAATAAAAGAGACATCTGTAGCATTGCAAAGCACATTGCAAGGACGAAGTCATCTCGGGTACAGCACTGACACCCCCGGCAACACAACAGCAGGGCTGGGGGCATCTCCACGTGTGTCGAGATGCAGACCAGTCCCCAGTCAGCCATCTACATCATCTCACGCAGAATACAGAGCAGTCATTATGAAAACACATGACAGGTTTAGCCTGTGAATTTTGCGAACATAAATCCTGACCCTGAAAACATTTACATGCAGGCTTAACATCAAACCTAAGAACAGACCCTCTAATTCCAAAATAAATTCTTGGATGTTTAAAATTAGGCATATGCAAGCACAAACACCTACAGAATTAGGACCAAAAAACCCCACAAAAAGCACACTCCACAATATTAATTTTTATTGCTCCACAGAAACCTCGACCTATCAATTATACAACTTAATACTAATATTTAAAAGCATTTTCATATTTAAAAAGCACTACAATTTCTAAAGGACAAAC
The DNA here is from genome assembly GCA_013397865.1 of Struthidea cinerea. Lineage (NCBI taxonomy): Eukaryota > Metazoa > Chordata > Aves > Passeriformes > Corcoracidae > Struthidea > Struthidea cinerea. Next base: position 169,065 of record VZTI01003856.1, on the reverse strand, counting down.
TCCACTGACCTAATAAAGCAATTAGGCAGCATGCAATTCAATGGTGTCACATTAAAAATGCTTCTGCAAACCAACTCAACAAAGAATTTTCAAATATCAGAGACAAGCCACTGCTGTATCAAACAGGCAACCAGCTTCCTCTGGTGCCTTTTACACCAGGGAATATTTTAACACCAAATGAATGTTGTTTTCTTATTAGTTACACTCTTAATGTCTAGTAGCTCTTTAAACAAGCAACATTTTGCTGATGCGAGGCAATAATTTATATTAATTCAATGTCTAGTACACATCATGTCTTTACACATTTCACTTTGCTATTGTTGGTATAACTTCTTCCCAGTTGCTTTCAAATAGATTAATATTTTTCAGAAGTACAGAAAAATGAGATGGAAGAAGAGGGGGATATTTCAGCGTATTTTCAAGTATAAAGTTTTAACTAGTAGCTGACAAACTTTTGCTGTTTTTTTAGGAATACAGGCCCATAAATATATACCAAGATTGAGGCCACTCAGTATGGGTAAAGGCTTACAAAAAAAGAAACTTTCACTGAGGTGATCAGTGCTTCCATGAGAGCACACAACAAACAAAAGCCAAACATTGCAATGTCAAAGCCACTATTTTTGGCAGGACAGGTTTTAGTAAGCGTATTTTTTAACCTGTCTCAGAAGAACAGTCCTTTTCCACCCAATCACCAGCTTACATTCCTCTTGCAAAGTTTTGTCTCTACATTGTCGCATTTTTTTGTTGTTTTGGTAACAGAAAATTCGGGTGCAGTGTTAGGAAAAGATACCGTGTTTGTAAATCTCAGACCTCTGTCCAAGGCCCTGGGCTCCCTCTTGCTGAAGTCACTAAGCAAAGTTAAGGGCGAGTACAGTTAGAAATTCAGTACTGAGAACTCTCATTGCAAAATTACGAGCTTTTTAAAATATCCATAGGTTTTAGAATTGCAACAGTACAAGCACTTTAAAACATAATATTACAACTTTTTTTAATTAAAAAAAAAATCTACTTGGGCACAATAGTGTTCTTTGCAGCCTACTGACTCTGGAGTTAATAATTTTATATTGTACTATGTTCAGGAAAGAGGATTCCTTACTCGGTGATCTGATAATTAGAAAAAAATGAGTAATTACTAAGCAAATTATATATTCTATATAAAGTAATTATAAATACTCCTATTAAGTCATATGGTTCTAGCAAGTACAGTGATATAGCTTGTTTCCATTTTGAGAAAATTTGTTTTAATAAAGTCGGGGCAGCATATGGTACTAACATGTTTATTTTCCAAGTGGTAGGGACACTAACCAAAACCATCTTATGTTTCTTCCTAAGCCTCCTTGATCTGCTGCTGGATTGCAACTTAGAATAAAGCATTACGAAGCCAGAAGAACTGGGCAGAGGAATAAAAAAAACAGAATCAGTAATTCAAAGTGTTTATTTAATGGGAGTCTAGCTCAGACCAGTTTCTCTTTTGAACAGAAGTTCAAAAGTATTTATGATTAGAAATGTATTTCCAGAGACTATCAAATATAGTCCAAAGCTAATCCCTAACAGACATTTTTTACTTTACACCCAGACAAAAAACAAACCCCTAACACCATGTAATTAAAAGAGGAATTAAAGGAAGCTCAGAAGTACTTAAGAGAGTTCTAGAGAAGTAAACAATCAGCACTACGCATTAGGAACACCCTAAGAAAAATCACCAGGGACTACCAGATTCACCACTACCAGAGCTCCAGGGACGGTTTTCTCAGTTAGTTGACCTAACACTACGATTCCGTCAAGAGCAATGATAATTTTAACAAGTACGCCTTGCTAAAAGTATAAAAGACAAAAAGTTTTCTAACCACATTTTCAGTGCTAAGAGCTAACAAATGAGGGGGGAAACCAGGGAATGTGGGTCAGAGGACCGAGGGCTAGACTGAACGTTTGGAAATAGCTGCCAACCATATGGACTCCAGCGGCATTTCGCAGCCAGCCCCGAGCCCGAGTTCCTCTGGCGCAGCTGTAAAACACACAACCTGAAACCCGCTCCTGCAGCAGGGGTTCGCTCGCAGCTGTTCCTCTGCCTCCCCCGCACGCCGTAATCTGACTCCCTTCCAGGAAGGAGCTTCTTTAATGAAGCCACACGAGAGCAGCATAGGTGCGGGGGATCCAGAACCAGGCGCTTTCCGAGTGGTTCTCCAGCACTCGAGCCCACAAGCTCAGCCGCGCAGAGACGCGCTGCAGGGGCAGGCGCCGCCGAGCTGGGGGCTCCAGGGCGGGGACCCTACTCCCAAGCTCCCACCTCAGTCCCGCACGGCGGCTCCTGGCCCCGCTCCCGTACTTGTTGCCCCCGCAGAGCGGCTCAGCCCGGCTCCGCCGCCCCCGCGGGGACCCCCGGCGCGGCTGCCACTGAGAAAGGCTGAGCGGGGCTGAGCCGCCCGGCGCCGCGGCGGGGCAGGGAAGTTACTCACCGCGCCGGCTCCGCGCCGCGCTCTC